>SJYX01007808.1:334094-344538 GCA_006410675.1 Oreotragus oreotragus | reverse complement strand
AAACGACTGAACTGAACTGACTGATATATAAAATATATTTCAAGCTCATGATACTCAACTTTAGAATTTGAGGGGAGTTTTGATACCCAAATTATTGATCCACACAAGTAACAATGGCAGAATATGAACCTCAGAAAACGTTGAGTTTGAAATATAATTCAAATATAGATTTTTTTCAAAAAGACATCACTCTGAGGGTCACAGAACTTGGTCAGTATTTTGTGAGCTTTGTGCTATTTTCTAGTTTTATGGTAACAGACAACACTGTGCCTTGTGATTCCTATCCTGTGGCCTCAAACTTCTATCTAACTATTATCTCATTGCATTTTTTGGCATGTGTAAGCCATGCCTCTCCCCCTGCCTTGGTCATTCTTGAGGGTAAATACTGTGCTGGATGCTAGGGTGCTCCCAGAGTAACTAGCAAGGCACTGTTTTCAGAGAATGTATGGTACATGATGAAAGTGAACCAACTGTCTGTGATTTGCGACCTGGCCTCATCTAGCCTTCTCTCTCCTTCTACAGCTGGCTGAAGGCCTGGCCACCCAGCAGACTCTTCATGACCTGCAGCCCTTCATGACCTACTCCATTGGGGTGGAGGCCTGCACTTGCTTCAACTGTTGCAGCCAAGGGCCAACAGCAGAGCTGAGAACGCCTCCTGCTCCACCCACAGGATTGTCCTCTCCGCAAATCCAGATGCTGGCCTCAAGGACAGCCTCTTTCCAGTGGAGTCCGCCACTGTTCCCCAACGGTGTTATTCAAAGGTAGCGTGGGAGAGCCAAAGGGAGAAATAAACCAAAATAAGACATGTACACGGACCTTCAGCTTCCCAACCCTCCCCAGGAAGACATGCTGATTGAACAGGTACCTATAGCAAAATGGGCTTCCCAGGTGGCTCAGACAGTGAAGAAGCTGCCTGCAATGCAGGAGACCTGAGTTTGTCCTCTGGCTTGGGAAGATCCCCTGGAGAAGGGAAAGGCAACCCACTCCAGTATTCTTGCCTGGAGAATTCAATGGACAGGGGAACCTGGTGGGCTACAGTCCTTGAAGTTGCAAAGAGTTGGACACGACTGAGCAACTAACACTTCATTTCACTTTATAGCAAAATAGACAAATAAATAGATGTGTGGTCACATTCCTTACAGAGTGTTTCAATCATAAAATCAGCTAAGGATAGAAAGGTGAACAACAAAAATACGAAACACAAGCCAGGGACTTTCCTAGCAGTCCAGTGGCTACGAGAACATACTTCCAATGCAGGAGGCACAAGTTTAATCCCTGGCCCTTTGTGGCTCGTAGTGTACTGCCAAAACAATGAAAGAAAGGTGAAATGTGTTCCCCTTCATTGAAAGAATGTGCTCCACCTCATGGTTCCCTGGAATTTTTCGCTCTGCAGGGCTCAGCTAGAACATAAGGAACTTCAGTGGCTGAATCAGAATTCCTTTGATGTAATTTAAAGTGTTGTAATGAACCACTGTTTGAAAGAGCAAAGATATATATGTCACTCAAAATAATCTGTAGAGAGAAGAGATATTCTTTATTTCCGACAGAAGTTTTATCACTGTCCTCTAAAAAGAGAGCTATCTTATCTGTACCAACAAGGATTCCTGGCTGCTGGCTGGAGAGCAGCACGTGTATACATGGGATTTCTTTTATCATTTTTCTGGTTCCATCTGCTGCCCACTTCCAACAGCGTTAAATAAAGTGTTTCTGAAAGCAGCCGTCTCCCACAAGTGGGAGTTTTACAGTGCTGGTAGTTCAGTGCAAGCAAAATGGCTTCTCACTAAACATTATCAGGTTAGTGAAGAAGGCAATGGCACCCCACCCCAGTACTCTTGCTTGGAAAATCCCATGGACGGAGGAGCCTGGTGGGCTGCAGTCCATGGGGTCGCAAAGTCGGACAGGACTGAGCAACTTCACTTTCACTTTTCACTCTCATGCATTGGAGAAGGAAATGGCAACCCACTCCAGTGTTCTTGCCTGGAGAATCCCAGGGATGGAGGAGCCCGGTGGGCTGCCGTCTATGGGGTCGCACAGAGTTGGGCACGACTCAAGCGACTTAGCAGCACAGACTAATTCCACTGACTGTTTCCTCTTTGTGTCCCTTCTCCTTCCAGCTATGAGCTCCAGCTCTACAAGGCATGCCCTCCAGATTCAGCCACCCCCTGTACCCCCAGCCAAACTGAGACCAAGTACAGGGGGCCAGGGCAGAGAGCCAGCCTCGAGGGTCTCCAGCCATACACCACGTACAAGCTGAGGGTGGTGGCCCACAACGAGGTGGGCAGCACAGCCGCTGAATGGATCAGCTTCGTCACCCAGAAAGAACGTGAGTGGGAGTGGCTGCCACCATGTGCCGGAGAGGCGGCGGGCAGCCAGAGGGGAGGCTTGTCCTGAGGGGAGGAGGAACAGTTCGCTAAAGGGATTGAGTGTTCAATTCCAGTGAACGCTACTGAGACATCCATGAAGGCAACTATCGGGAGGAAATGCCCATTGGATTAAATAACGTGGAGATCAAGAGGGAATTTAGGGAGGACGTCCCTGGTGGTCCAATGGCTAGGACTCCGTGATCCCAAAGAAGGGGCCCACATTTGATCCCTGGTCAGGGAACTAGATCCCGCATGCCATAACCAAAGATCCTGACTGCCACAACTAAGACCCAGTGCAGCCAAATAATTAAAAAAAAAAAAAAAAAATGAATTGAGGAAGATTTGTCATGTGGCAATGGGATGAAAACCAATTTAGAGAAAGTTAATATATAGGTAAGATGAAAATAGACATGTGAAGATGACTTTGTAATTTTTAAAAATTTTAATGAGCCAGTTTGGTAATTTGGTTTATTTACCTTTGACTGTCCCGGGTCTCCATTGTTGCGAGGGCTCTTCTCGAGTCGCTGTGAGCAGGGGGTACTATCTGGTAGTGGTGCACAGGCTTCTCCCTGCAGCGGCTCCTCTTGTTTCAGTGCAGAGGCGGTAGGCATGCAGCATCAGCAGCTGCAGCGTGAGGGCTCAGGGTCAGGCTCAGTAGCTGTGGTGCGGGGCTTAGTTACTCCACGGCATGTGGGATCTTCCTGGATCAGAGATCAAACCCATGAGTCCTGCATTAGCAGGTGGATTCTTTACTATGGAGCCACCAGGCAAGCCTTATATATTTGCTTTTAGATAACTCTTTGCAAAAGTTTGTTACTCCTTTTCCGTACAAATGATATAATCGCTCACACTGCCAGGAAGCACTGAAATCTGGCCCTTCCAGGAAGAACACAAGGGCTCCTGAGTGCAGAAAAGGGCAATTAACTAATCGTTATGTCCTTATATTTCTATAAAATAGCTCCTTTTCAGAATTGATAAGGTTTATATGTCAATTTTTTTAAACTGGCAAGTACAAAAAGTATTAAGAAGTACTTATAATCAGAACCAGCTATGTAGTTTGTGGGGTCCCCTGGAAAATAAAAATACAGGGTCCCTTGTTCAGAAATCAGTAAGAACTTCAAGACAATGACAACAGTGTCAGACTGCCTACAATTCTTCTACATGAGGGGCCCTGGGCAGCTACATGGGTTACCCACCCATGAGGCCAGTCCTGCTGATTATCCCACCACACCCAGAGGCAACCACCATTAATATGTTGGCATAATTTATTCCTTTAATCCCTTTTTATGCAACTTTTATTATTATCAAGTTATAAATTTTTTAATTCGATATCTGATTTTTATACTTGATATTATTTTATTTGCATTTTCCATGGCATTAAAAACTCTTAGCCACCAAGGTCAATGGCTGTATAATATTTCATCATGTGAATTAGTTGAGCCATTCCAGTTGTTTCTAATATTTTCCTTTTATAAATGTGGTGAGAAACTAACAAATCTTTGTGTGCATGTTTGATTCTCTTCTTAAATGGAATTTATCTTCAGCAAATGGAATTTACTACATCAGGTATTTTAAGTTTTTGTACACTTATTACAAATTTGCTTTCTGGAAACATTGTAACAGATTATAATCACATTTCACACTGACATTTTTTAAAATGAGAGATACACATTCATGAAAATTCAGTGCCTCATACAAAGACCTTAATGTGCCTGAGCAACAATATAGCAAGATGTTAGCAAAAGGTCATTTTTAAAGAGCTTGCTTATTGCTGGCACTGTTCAAGCATTTGACAAATAGTCTTTACCACAGACCTATGAAGTTAAGTCCTATTGTTAACCAGATTTACAGATGAGAAAGCTGAGGCAGGGCTACGGACTGTGCACTACAGTTCCAGGATGCTGTTCACGTCAGTTAGAATCTGAACTGAGGCTCCTGGGGCTCTGTGAGGAGCTAAAGCTAGCGCTTCAGTCCTTCCATCTTCCACACTTAGAAAGTGGAAGAGTTTCTCTAAGTTCAGGATCAGTCAGCTCAGCAGCAGCCTCGGGACTGCTGTGTTAACCTGATCAACTAGCGCCCTACTATCTGTAACAGATTTCAGACCTTCTCCACCCTCCGCCAACCCCTCACTGCTCCTCACCCTGTTCCCACATGCCCTCACCATCCTCACCCACCTCACCCACCTGCAGAGCTCCTTCCTCATAACTCACCGGGAAAAGAAAAGTCATCGATTAGTAAGTGGCTTCCTTCCCGCCCCAAACAGCCACACGCCCTGCCTCTCCATGATCCCCATCAGGGACACGGCAGGAAGGGGTGGTCCTTCCATCTGAAACAGACCCTCCTCTTGTGTTTTCACCAACACTTCCGTCACTACTGATCACCGTTTTTCTATCCCTGATCTTCAGTACATCACTGTTGGTTCTACCCTTCTAATTTCAAAGCAGACAGACTCCATTTCCCTTTTGAGTCCTGGCCAGGCTCCTCGCCCCAGGGCACAACTCTTCTAAAGAATGGTCTTCAAGTGCTTTCCCATTTTCTTTCTTCCCACATTTTATTTAGCTTCCTCCCAACTGATTTCCACTTCATCCCTGCATGAAAATCTCTCCCTAAATTTGCCCGTGACCTCCACACTGATAATCCATTGGGCATTTTTCACCAGTAATCACAATGACTTCTTGGGAACATTTAGTGAGATTGACCCCTCAGTTCAGTTCAGTTCAGTCGCTCAGTCGTGTCCGACTCTGTGACCCCATGAATTGCAGCACGCCAGGCCTCCCTGTCCATCACCAATGCCCATCCTTGGATAAAAAGTGGTTCTCCATACTTTGCATGGCAAGTTGCTCCCAGTTTTCGTCCTGCCTCTTTGGGTGTTCAATTTTGTTTCTTTTATTTTTTCATATTTATTTCTTTGGCTGTATCAGGTCCTAGTCGCGGCAGTCAAGATCGTCACTGCGTCACATGGGATCTTCCGTTGCCGGGCACAGGGTCTCTAGTTGTGGCGCATGGGCCCTGTGCAGGTTTAGTTTCTCTGCAGGATGTGGGATCTTATTTCCCTGACCAGGAATTGANTTTTTTTTCATATTTATTTCTTTGGCTGTATCAGGTCCTAGTCGCGGCAGTCAAGATCGTCACTGCGTCACATGGGATCTTCCGTTGCCGGGCACAGGGTCTCTAGTTGTGGCGCATGGGCCCTGTGCAGGTTTAGTTTCTCTGCAGGATGTGGGATCTTATTTCCCTGACCAGGAATTGAACCCATATCTCCTATATTGCAAGGCAGATTCAGTGGTAAAGAATCCGCCTGCCAATGCAGGAGACACAGGAAAAGTGGGTTGGATCCCCTGGAGGTAATGGCAATAATGGCACTCCAGTATTCTGGCCTGAAAAATCACCTGGACAGAGGAGCCTGGTGGTCTACAGGCCATGGGGTCACAAAGAGTTGGACACAGCTGAGTCACTGAGCAGGCACGTGCCCTCTTAACCTCTGGATCACCAGGAGAGGCCCTGTTCCATTTTAGTCAGCTTTGTTGGTTGATCTTCCACCAATCAAGTTCTTTAAGCTTCAACCCCAAACTTTCTCCGCCCACACTTTCCCCTTCCTCCCCCTTCGCTCTTTTCCCTTCTTCTTCTCCTGCCCCACCTCTTCCCTCTTCAGGTGAGCTCATCTCTTCCAAAGTTTCCATTGCAAAGGCTGATTCCTGAATGGTCACCTTCTCCCCGAGCCCTTGGCTTGAAACCCAGACCCCCATACCCAGCTTCCACACCTCTCTTTGAGCTTCTCATAATCAGCTTGAGTTTGGAAGACTCCCCGACAGAGCTTATATCTTCTCCCTTAAATCTGTGCCTCCTTTAGCCTCATTCTCTCCATTTTATCTCTAGCACTAGGCAGAGTGTTTAGATACCCAGAATGTGTTGTTTATGGAGTGAGTGAAGGCATCAGAACTTCCTTGACACTGCAGAAGTGGCTAAAGGTTGCATTAGTACCGAAGGAGAAAGGGTTCTCTTAATCTGCTTACTGGATCCACAGACATGGAAAAACATGACAAATGACTGGCTGTCATATGGGGTTTAAACACTATTTATATTCATTTTAACTCATTATACAAACTAGCAGAGAGAAAAATGTGGATCAGAGAACACAAACCACAAGATGCTTTGAAGATAGCATTTGCAGTTTTATATAAATGTAATCACATGTACATGGTTTTAGAAAAGACAGAGGAACCAGAGATCAAATTGCCAATATCCACTGGATCATCAAAAAAGCAAGAGAGTTCCAGAAAAANTTGATGCTGAAGTTGAAGCTGTTATACTTCTGTCACCTAATATGAAGAGCCTACTCATCAGAAAAGCTCCTGATGTTGGGAAAGACTGATGGCAGGAGGAGAAGGGGGCAACAGAGGATGAGATGGTTGGATGGTATCACCAACTGGATGGATTCGAGTTTGAACAAACTCTGTGATCTAATAAAGGGCAGGGAAGCCTGGTGTGCTGCAGTCCATGGGATCACTAAGAGTCAGACAAAACTGAGCAACATTTTTATCTCTGTTTTCAATCTTAGTTTGATTGCTATGTGTCTTGGTGTTTTCCTCCTTAGTTTTATTCTGCCTGGGACTTTCTATGCTTCATGGGCCTGGTTGGTTATTTTCTTTCCCACGTTAAGGAAGTTTTCAGCTATTATCTCTTCAAATATTTTCTCAGGTCTTTCCCTCTCTCTTCTCCTTCTGGGACCCACCCCTATAATGTGAATGTTCATGCGTGCCTCCAGAGGTCTCTGAGACAGTCATTCCTCTTATTTTCTTTATATATATATTCTGTTCTGTGGCAATAATTTCCAACATTCTGTCTTCTAGGACAGAATTTGTCTATTCCTCTTTTTCAGTTATCCTGCTATGTATTGTGTCTCATGCATTATTCATCTGTTTGTTTGTTCTCTCTTTTTGCTAGGTCTTTGGTAACATTTCTTGCATCTTCAGCTTCCCTGGTGGCTCAGACAGTAAAGTGTCTACCTGCAACATGGGAGACCTGGGCTCACTTTTTTCCTTTCCTTGAATCTTCTCAACTTTTGCCTCTATTCTTTTTCCAAGATCCTGAATTATGTTCACTATCATTGTTCTGAATTCTTTTTCCTGGGAGGTTGCCTATCTCCACTACATTTAGTGATTTTTTTCTGAGGTNCCTTGAATCTTCTCAACTTTTGCCTCTATTCTTATTCCAAGATACTGAATTATGTTCACTATCATTGTTCTGAATTCTTTTTCCTGGGAGGTTGCCTATCTCCACTACATTTAGTGATTTTTTTCTGAGGTTTTATCTTGTCCCTTAATCTGGAACCTAAGTTTCTTCTTTTTTATGCTGTTTAACTTTTGAACATGTGGTTTTGCTTTAGTCTCTGTGGGATTGCATTTCTTCTTTCTTCTTCTGTCTGCCCTCTGGTAGAAGAGGCTAAACTTGTGCAAATTTCCTGATGGAAGGCACTGATGGTGGGAAAAACTGGGCCTTACTCTGTTGGGCAAGGCCTTGCTCACTAAAACTTTAATCCAATTATCTCCTCCCTGGTAGTTTTTTGACCTGAGGTGAACCAGCCCTTGGTTATATGGACTCTATGGTTGGTTATTGGTAACTTCCAAGAGAGTTTTCTTCCCTGGTGTCTCAGACGGTAAAGCATCCACCTGCAATGTAGGAAACCCGGGTTCGATTCCTGGGTTGAGAAGATCCCCTGGAAAAGGAAATGGCAACGCATTACAGCACTCTTGCCTGGAAAATCCCATGGATGGAGGAGCCTGATAGGCTACAGTCCATGGGGTTGCAAAGAGTCGGACATGACTGAGCGACTTCACTTTCACTTTCACTTTCAAGAGGTTTTGCACCAAGGGGGTCATTCTTGGCCTGATCCTGCCAGGGTCCATCCTTGTTGTGAGCCCCTGCCAACCCATACCACCTCAGGAAAACCTCCAATGCTAGCAGGCATTTTTGGTTAAGTCTCCTGTGGAGTCACTGGTACTTTCCTCTGAGTCTTGGTGCATGGCAGGTTTTATTTGTTCCCTGGTGGCTCAAACAGTAAAGTGACTACATACAGTGGGGGAGACCTGGGTTCAATCCCCGGGTCGGGAAGATTCCCTGGAGAAGAAAATGGCAACCCACTCCAGTATTCTTGCCTGGAGAATCACATGGACAGAGGAGCCTCATGGGCTACAGTCCATGGCGTTGCAAGAGTCAGACACAACTGAGTGACTTCACACACACACAGACACACACACACACAGACACACACACACACACACACACATTTGGAGTCTCTGTATCCCTCAGTCCTCTGATGTCTTGTAATCAAATCCCTCTGGCTATTCCCTGGGGATTCCCAGTCACTTTTTTGGATCACCAGGTTGGGAAACCTTATGTGGAGTTGTGAACATTCTCAAAAGTTGAAGAATTTCTTTCTTTTTATTTGTTTATATAAATTTATGTATTTTAATTGGAGGCTAATTACAATATTGTATTGGTTTTGCCATATATCTACATGAATCTGCCACGGGTGTAAGCGTGTTCCCCATCTTGAACCCCCCTCCTACCTCCCTCCGCATACTATCCCCCTGGGTCATCCCAGTGCGTGAGACCCAAGCATCCTGTATCATTCACTGAACCTGGACTGGGGATTCGTTTCACATATGGTATTAAATATGTTTCAATGTCATTCTCCTAAATCATCCCACTCTTGCCCTCTCCCACAGAGTCCAAAAGACTATGTTCTATACATCTTTGTATCTTTTGCTGTCTCGCATACAGAACTATCATTACCGTCTCTCTAAATTCCATATATATGCATTAGTATACCACATTGGTGTTTTTCTTTCTGGCTTACTTTACTCTGTATAATAGGCTCCAGTTTCATCCACCTCATTAAAACTGATGCAAATGTATTATTTTTAATGGCTGAGGAATATTCCATTTTGTGTATGTACCACTGCTTTCTTATCCATTCATCTGCTGATGGACATCTAGGTTGCTTCCATGTCCTAGCTATTATAAACAGTGCTGCGATGAACATTGGGGTACACGTGTCTCTTTCAATTCTGGTTTCCTNGTAATACTCCATTGTGTATATGTACCACAGCTTTCTTATCCATTCGTGTGCTGATGGACATCTAGGTTGCTTCCATGTCCTAGCTATTATAAACAGTGCTGCAATGAACATTGGGGTACACGTGTCTCTTTCAGTTCTGGTTTCCTTGGTGTGTATGCCCAGCAGTGGGACTGCTGGGTCATATGGCAATTCTATTTCCAGTTTTTTAAGGAATCTCCACAATGTTCTCCATAGTGGCTTACTAGTTTGCATTCCCAGCAACAGGGTAAGAGGATTCCCTATTCTCCACACCCTCTCCAGAATTTATCGCTTGTAGACTTTTGGATCGCGGCCATTCTGACTGGTGTGAAATGATACCTCATTGTTGTTTTGATTTGCATTTCTTTGATAATGAGTGATGTTGAGCATCTTTTCATGTGTTTGTTAGCCATCTGTATGACTTCTTTTTTTTTAATTTAATTTAATTTATTTTTTTAATTTTAATTTTATTTTATTTTACTTTAAAATACTGTATTGGTTTTGCCATACATTGACATGAATCCACCACTAGTGTATACGAGCTCCCAATCCTGAACCACCCTCCCACCTCTCACCCCAGATCATCTCTCTGGATCATCCCCATGCACCAGCCTCTTTAGAGAAATGTCTGTTTAGTTCTTTGACCCATTTTTTGATTGGGTTGTTTATTTTTCTGGAAATAAGCACAGGAGTTGCTTATATATTTCTGGGATTAATTATTTATCACTTGCTTCATTTGCAATTATCTTCTCCCATTCTGAAGGCTGTCTCTTCACTTTGCTTATAGTTTCCTTTGTTATGCAGAAGCTTTTAATTAGGTCCCATTTATTTATTTTTGCTTTTATTTCCAATATTCTTGGAGGTGGATCATAGAGGATCCTGCTGTGATTTATGTCGGAGACAGTTTTACCTATGTTCTCCTCTAGGATTTTTATAATTTCTGGTCTTACATTTAGATCTTTAATCCATTTTGAGTTTATTT
>SJYX01007808.1:268533-292745 GCA_006410675.1 Oreotragus oreotragus | reverse complement strand
GAGGGAGAGGGAGAGGGTGGGATGATTTGGGAGAATAGCATTGAAATATGTATACTATAGTGAGAAATGAATGGCAGGTATATGTTTGATACAGGATGCTTGGGGCTGGTGCATGGGGATGATCTGGAGGGATGATGTGGGGTGGTTGGTGGGAGGGGGGTTCATGTTTGGGAGTTCATGTACAGCCGTGGTGGATTCATGTCAATGTATGCCAAAACCAATACAGTACCATAAAGTAAAATAAAGTAAAAATAAAAATTAAAAAAAAAGAAAAAAAATGAACTTCTACCTTAAGATCATGTCTTGCTAGCATTGATATGCTTTTCCAAATTTCCAGTGAAACACCCATGAAAATGCAGTAAATGGTGAAAAGACACATGAGAACTTAGTACTACATCCTCATACCAGAATTGTTTCAGGATTGTACCAGGATTGTATCAAGTAAAGTTATACATTTAAGTAACAAACTACTTCAGCTCAGTTCAGTTGCTCAGCCTTGTCTGACTCGTTGTGACTCCACAGACCACAGCACTCCAGGCCTCCCTGTTCATCATCAAACACCCCGGAGTTTACCCAAACTTATGTCCATTGAATCAGTGATGCCATTCAACCATCTCATCCTCTGTCATCCCTTTTTCCTCCCACCTTCAATCCTTCCCAGCATCAGGATCTTTTCAAATGAGTCAGCTCTTCACATCAGGTGGCCAAAGTATTGGAGTTTCAGCTTCAAAATCAGTCCTTTCTTCTAATGAACACTCAGGATTGATCTTCTTTAGGATGGACTGGTTTGATCCATACTTACTCTCATCCTAATGAAAGAAGACATAAACATTCCCCACCCTTTTTCTACATTTGTTTCTTTCTTCAAGAAAATAAGCCCCACACCAGTCTCCAAACAGAAGATGTTTCTTTACTGAGCATGCACAATTGCAGAGTCAGTCAGGTTTGATGTGCACAGGTATTCTGGTCCCTGACAAGAGTCGTAGAAAATATACTCAGTGGTTATTAGTCAGACTGCTCACCGTAGGGACCAAATGGGATCACTCACTCCCCTGCCTCTACTATCCATCAAGAATGAAAAGAGTGGAAATGAATCTGTAAGGGGGATTATGAGAAAGCTCATTGCTCAAGGTCTTGATGAATTCAAGCAATAATGGCATGAACATAAAAATCAAGAAAGGTGTAATAGTATCAAGATATAAGGTGGTACATCAAAAGGCAGAAAGTGAGAGGCAAATATTTAAAATGGATATATGACCCATAGTGTTTTATAATGGAAAAGGTATAGAGCATCACTAAAAATAAGATGATGAAGACATAAAGAGTCAAGGTTGACTTTACTTCACTAATAGAGAGATTGCTATTATTAGGACCAATGGAAGGAGAAGGGGAAGAAAGAAACTCTATGAGCCAGAGACTAAAATGTCCTAAGAAAAAATGGGAAAGAGAACAGGTAAGTCAGCACTAGAGAGGATGTTGCCAGATGTGCCCTATGGATCAGCAAGCTCTGGAGTCCCTGCCAGTTTTCACAAATGCAGAATCTCAGGCTCTATTTCAGACCTACCTACCTAATTAAAGACTGTATCATATTTTCACAAAAATCCCTTAGGATTCATGCTAAAGTTTGAGGCACACTGGCATAAGGAGAGAGTAAGCACCTCAAAGAATGAAGATTTCTTTTTTTATTTTTTTTTCCCCTTTCAAAGGAGAGAGAAGAAGTGATGTCTGAAAGCACTGATAAAGAGCCAGGAGAACAGCATTCACCATTCTGTCTCTGAGGTGAGCAGCATGTCAGGGAAGGGCCTCAGCTTACAAGACTGCATGGGAAGCTTGTCCTTTGCAGAAAATCAGTTTTCTTTTAAAGCTGTCTTCCTGGAAGCACCTTATATACACTTGAAGAGGTATAAAAATGCTAATATTCAGGCCTAAGTCCTAGACTTTCCGGTTTCAGCTGGTCTCCATGCAGAGCAAAGATCGAGCTTTATTTGTTTGCTTGTTTCTTGTTATTGTCTTTGCGATTACAATGTGTATCTGAGGTTTAGAACAGCAGATTTCAGGGCAAATAGCAAAGGTGAAAGGCTAAGAAATTGAGAACATAGTATTTTTCTTCTCACAGAAAGCAGATCTCAGGGAGCAGCCTAGAAGTGTGTGAGTGCCTGTATTAACTGGAGGCCTCTGAGGATGAGGGGCTGTCTGTTTGAGTGACTGATAACATAATATTTGCTAGTGACTCAAGTTTAACTAGAATTGAAACATCTTGACACAGTCACCAGGTTTGCTGCTGCCTCTCCTCATGATGAAATTTGAGCTGGTGGTTCCTTGTGTCTTTCACTAGAAGCAACTGAGATGTTTAGTTTTGAACTTCCCTGGTTTTCTCCCAGTAGAAAGCATTTTCTTACAAACTGCACCCCCTGGGCCTCAAGTGGTACAGTCTGAGTTCATGGGCAGTGGCTAATTAAGACTTGCAATATTAATTTCTTAAATAGAGGATTTAAATTTATAAATAAATATATTATTAATATAGATAAATGAATATTATATTATTTATAACACACTTTTAATTTACTATTTTTAGATTCTACTAAATTTCTATCTTAGCACATCTTCTGGAATCTTTGTCTCAATGAAAATTGGTTCTTTTCTCTTAGAGACCCTGAAAGATTTGATTATCTGTAATCCTTTACAATAGCCTCTACACTAGTCACCCTGTTATGAATGTCTTCTAGTAATCCATTTATCACAAAGTAACCAGAATATTTCCACTAAAATATGGATGCATTTGTTAACCCCTAGCTTAAAACTCAATGATGACTTTCAGTGTGTCAAAACAAAATATATACCACTACATTTAGCCTTGCTAGTCTATCAAAAGCTGGTTACTGAACTATGTGCAGGTGATACAATTCAAAGAGATCATAGGTACAGAGATGGAGCTGTAGGAGGTGGATAAGAAAGACATCCAATTAGCTTGGAGAACTGAGAACACATGTGGTGCCAAATACACTCAGACTCCCGCCACAGGTCAACACAGCCCAATGAATACTATTAAATGGTACAAAGTTGCAAAGAGTTGGACTTGACTGAGTAAGTGTGCTCACATAGAACACAACCTACAAGTGTTTCTTATTTATTAACACACCTAAATATTAAGATCTGTATTTAGCTTTACAAAATACACTTGAGTCTTTTACAGTTATTTGGCTGATAGTTCACGGCTTTGTTGTTCTCTAAATGAAACCTCATCGGACTCATCACATGACTGTCAGCATTTGTTGCAACAGGGTCCCTGTCCACATCTCTCACATTATCTGTTACAATTATTTACAAGTTCAGAGCACTCTGGGTGCACTAGAACATTTCCTCAAGTGAAACCAACTGATCTCAAGAGCAAAAACGTCACACAATGAATTCTTCATAGCATTCAAATCTTAATGAACTTTTTGCCAGTCAGAGATGTCTTCCCAGTCCATTCAGCCTTAATTACTCACAACCCCAACCCTTCTGCATTCTTCTTCATTAAAAGTTTCATTTTTATCTTGTAGTTATCATTGTCTGCAGTCATGGCACATGATTTCGTTTTTGCTTGCCTTTTTATTCATTGTTTCCTCACTCCACCTTCTCAATACCAGTCTCTAATCAATCTTGTCCCCCTAAATAAGTTTCATGGGATAGGAGAAAAGAGATCTGGTATTGCACTTTCTACGGCACTAATATTGGTGTCTGAAGATGAATAAGATATTTTAAAGGTAATTTTGTTGCCAGACTCTTCCTTGGAAATTCTTTCCATTGCCCCTTCTTTTTATTTATTTGCTTTCCCTATTTCTTTAATTAAATGTTGAATGCAGTTTTTTTATCAATAAACATAACATTACTTTTTTCTTGTTAAACACTCATATATTAAATGGAGAGTAGCAGGAGAGAACAAGATGGTGGAGGAGCAGGTGAACATGGAATACTTCTCTCTCCAACAATACATCAGGAATACACTTTCAGAAACAGAATTGCATGCAGAACACCAGCTGAGAGTGGACAGGAGTATCTGACAATGGAAAAGAAAATATAGAACCATGCATAACTTGGTAAGATGAAGGAAATAGGGGGAAAAAACAGGAGTGTTACTAGGACTGGACCTGCCCTAGATAGGTGTGGGAACTGAAACAGGGGTCCAATCCCCACAACGGGGGCAACTGTCTGAGTCAGAGGAGAAACATCTAAGGCTGACAGTGAAACTGCTGACCTGTGGCAAACTAAATGGAATGAGAATCAGACAATATTTGCTGCAACCGTACATACTCTGGATAGGAACACAGGTCCTCTGGCAGGCACAGCAGCTGGAAGCTGGAGTTTAGGGGTTATGGAGCAATTCCAGGGTGAGGGCTGGTGATAACTGTGGAGAGATGGACCGAGGGGATGTGAGAGAGGAGATCTTGGTGGGAAATGCCTGTGGAGGAAAGCCAGGCAGCCATGGAAGTAAGGTAATATGGCTGAGTCATGTGTAGGGGGTGGAGCCATCACCATAGCCTCTCTCTCCCCACACGCCAGCATCCGCAGCTGAACAATAGAGAGGCTGGCCCATCAAACACCTGATGCACTGAGCAACAGAGAAGGACTCCAAGGAAGGGAGCCCTCTAAGTGCCTGAACATGTGGAGCCACAAAGACTGGCCAAAGAGGCCTTCTGATCACCAGTTACCAGAGGCTTGAAAAAAGACTCTAATAAGGCACTAACTTCTGCAGCGTATCCATGTCTCTGTACACTTGGTGCAGCCATGGTCCCTGAAAGCCAAGCAGCTGCAGCAAATTCATGCTCAACTCTTACTGGGGCAGAGCAGCCACAGCAAAAAATGTCTTGTGTCTATGCACACAGGGTCACTTAGGTCGTGTCCAACTCTTTGTGATCCTGTAGATTGTGGCTTGCCGAGCTTCTCTGTCAGGAAGGAGGATTCTCCAGGCAAGACTTCTGGAGTGTATTGGCCAATATTGGTTGCCATACCCTTCTAGAGCACTATATTTCCTGCTGCCCTAGCCGCCAACTCCCTTGGGTACCTGGTGCTGCCAGAACCGCTATGATCCAAGCAGCTGCACCACCTCCACACTTGGCCCTCAGAGGGGTAGACCCAATTTCACCAGGGCAGGCTCAGGAGCAAACCCTAGTGGAAGACCCACATGTAGAGATGGAAATAAAACCACAATTGAAAACCAGGGGCAGTGTGGCTAAGGGAAAAGACCCAAAACCTTCCCACCAGCTATACAAGCTGCAGAATAAATCCACATGATCAACTAGGGAGACTCTGTGTCTGTGGATATATAAAAGGTCATTGAGAGCTCCCACAAAAGAAAACACACTAGTCCTGAGATAAGAATATGAACTGCCTCCACAGCCGGTCCAGAGATCAACACAGTGTTGGAGGGCATTCTAGGGAGATGAGGTGGACTGTGTCTCCCAGCGAGGGAGACTCTGACAGTAGTGACTCAAGAAAACATTTATTATTCCTATGTTTTGACTTGTTTGTTAAATTCTTTTGATTTTTTTTTCTTCCCCATCACCCCGGTTGAAGTTGTCAATTTTATTGGCACTTTTAAATCCAATTAAGCTTTTGAGCTTTTTTTTTTCCCTCAGTCACATTTTTCTTGCTGTTATGAACCTCTGCCTCTATGTTGGGCTTTTGCAATTCTGTGGAGCTTTCCTTTTTCATTATTTCTTTAATTTTTACAGTAATTTTTAATTTATTAAACCTATTATTAATTGTCCTACATTTATTCCTTTGTTTGCTTTTACTACTCTTATTTTTCCCTTGAAGTTAATCTTTAAGATATATGAATCTTCTTTATCTACCTCCATTTAATTTTGCATATCTAGTCTTTCTATTTTTCTTATTCCACAGGTGGCATCTTGCTTTAATTTTGTTGTCTAGTTTGTGCTCTAGTTAGTTTTGTTTTGGTAGATACAATTTTTGGTTTCCTTTGTTCACCAGGTCATTCTATTGTACTTTATTCTTGTTGGATGGTTTTGATTTTGCTTATGGATGAATATGTAAACGTTTATACACATTAACACATTTTATTGTCTTTATAAATCTCTGTCTCTATATTGGGCTTCTGTAGTTCTGAGAAGTTTTTTTTTTCTTTTTTTTTTGCTTTTTCCTTTCTCCTTCTTTTTTCTTTTTTTCTTTTTCATAATTTTAATTTTTAAACCTATTATACTTTTCTGCATTTATCCATTTGTTTGCCTTTCCTACTATTTTTTTTACCCTGCAGCTAATCTTTAATGTACATATATTTTCATCTACTTCTATTTTGCATATTTGCATATACAAATAGCTTTGCATATGTATTATTTGTTTTCTTTCCTGTCAACATATTTGTTAGTTCTGTTTTCATTGCTCTAATCTCCACTTGGCACCTTGCTTTACTTTTGTTTTGTTTTGTATTTTCTAGTTTGTGCTTCAGTTAGTTTTGTTCTTAACTGATAAATATAAATTTTGATTGTTTTTGTTCACTGGATCAATCTACTGTATTTTATTTTTGTTGAGCTACTTTGACTTTACTCATGGGTATATATGCATATTTGTATGTTCCATTATTTCCACTATTACTTGCTTGATTTTGTAACTACCATTTGTCTGGGGTTCATCTTTGGTTTCTTGTTTTTGAGTACAGTTTTAATCTCACTTCATGTCATAACAAACCAGTTGTGGAATCTTCATTCCTGACCAGACATCAAGCCCTGAGCCTTGAGTGGGAGCACTGAATTCAACATCCTATACTACCAGAAAACTTACCCTCAGTTCAGTTCAGTTCGGTTCAGTCACTCAGTCAAGGCTGACTTTTTGCAACCCCATGAATGGCAGCATGCCAGGACTCCCTGTCCATCACCAGCTCCCGGAGTTCAGTCAGACTCATGTCCATCGAGCCAGTGATGCCATCCAGCCATCTCATCCTCAGTCGTCCCCTTCTCCTCCTGCCCCCAATCNACTATAGCACAATTGGGCTTCCCTTATAGCTCAGTTGGTAAAGAATTTGCCTGCAATGCAGGAGACCTGGGTTCAGTTCCTGGGTTGGGAAGATCCCCTGGAGAAGGAAATGGTAACCCACTCCAGTATTCTTGCCTGGAGAATCCCACGGACAGAGGAGCCTGGCAGGTCACAGTGCATGGGATCGCAAGAGTTGGACACGACTTAGCAACTAAACAATGACAACTATAGCGCAGGGTGTTATGGTACAATATAGAGTGGTCTGGTGTAGTGTAATTGTCTAGAATAGTATGGTAGAGTACAATACAGTACAGAGCTGCATAGTATCCATATAGCCTAATAGTTAGAACAATGACTTTAGAATCATTGACTTTAGACCTAGTTTCAAATTGTGATCCTTCCACATACTAAATGTACAGTTTTAAGCATTTTACTTAGTGTCTCTGAGTCCCAGTTTCTGCATCTGAAGAATGAGGATTAAAAATACTTACCATGCATTGTGAGGATGAAGTTGTTTTGAGGACTGTGAAGGTAATATATGCAAAGAGGAAGCACTAACAATTCATAAGCCCTCAATCACCACTCTCATTTTATGTATCTCACTGACGGTGAGATGAGTGATGAAAGTGCTTGCTTTAAGGAAAGTGCCTTGCTAAAAGCATTCTAAAAGGACTCGCTAGGACATTTTAGACTCAGGAGTGATTGGGTAGTTGCATATCTACTTCTTAACTCTAGTATCTTAAGTGAACCTCCCAATCACTTACTATATTTTGCAGAGATAGGAGGTGACCCTGGAATAATAGGGAGCAATTGAATCGTGGCACTGGTGATGACAACAGGAGAGAAAGGCTTTTAGAAATATTCACAGATGACAAACAGCTGCAGTGCTGTCTTGGGAAAAGCAGTGCCAACTCCATAAACAAGTGCATATATTTTATTTTGCACTTGTCTCTTTCAAAACATCCAGAAGTAAATAATCCAGATGTGCTCAAAGATTTGCTCTCCAAAATAGTGCAAGTAGAGAATGTGGAGAACCAAAATCAAAGTGAAAGTCCAGTGGAAAACACTGTGGAAATCAATCAAATGTTCAAGACATTAAAGTGAACACAAATAAATTTGACTCAAATTTCTTTCTGACTTAACTACTAATAACAGCCTTGCCTGTGACTGGCTTTGATATGTCTCAGATTTACATGTGCTTGGCCAAGATATTTGTACCCTTATGCCCAAGAATGTCCATGCCTGCACCAGAAAGGAAATCACCCTTAAGAGAACACTCAGGGCTCAAGAACACACAGACAAGGAGAGTGAGACCCTTTGCTGCAGTGCTGCAAGGCTTTTACCTGGACAAACCTTTCTGAGCCACAAAATACAAAGATACTATATGAGACTACAAATAACTGCATGAATGCTCAGTTGGGAAAAATTATGGACAAAAGATACAAAGAAACAAAAAAGACTAATTGTCCTTATTAGGGACTTCCCTCGGGGAAGGCAATGGCACCCCACCCCAGTACTCTTGCCTGGAAAATCCAATGGATGGAGTAGCTACTACTAATAACAGCCTTGCCTGTGACTGGCTTTGATATGTCTCAGATTTACATGTGCTTGGCCAAGATATTTGTACCCTTATGCCCAAGAATGTCCATGCCTGCACCAGAAAGGAAATCACCCTTAAGAGAACACTCAGGGCTCAAGAACACACAGACAAGGAGAGTGAGACCCTTTGCTGCAGTGCTGCAAGGCTTTTACCTGGACAAACCTTTCTGAGCCACAAAATACAAAGATACTATATGAGACTACAAATAACTGCATGAATGCTCAGTTGGGAAAAATTATGGACAAAAGATACAAAGAAACAAAAAAGACTAATTGTCCTTATTAGGGACTTCCCTCGGGGAAGGCAATGGCACCCCACCCCAGTACTCTTGCCTGGAAAATCCAATGGATGGAGTAGCCTGGTGGGCTGCAGTCCATGGGGGCGCTAACAGTTGGACAGACTGAGCGACTTCACTTTCACTTTTCTCTTTCATGCATTGGAGAAGGAAATGGCAACCCACTCCAGTATTCTTGCCTGGAGAATCCCAGGGATGGGGGAGCCTGGTGGGCTGCCGTCTATGGGGCCACACAGAGTCGGACACGACTGAAGTGACTTAGCAGCAGCAACAATGGATATAATATGTACTATATCTCATAGTTGTTTTGAGGATTAAGAGGAAAAAAAAGTATATAACTTCAAAGATATTTTGGTTTGCAGATTTCAAGCTATGCCTCATGCCCCGGAAGGCATCAGGCCTATTTCTTAATCATCAAAGTGCTTAGATTTCGAGAGTCTGAGTGACCAGCTCAAGTATATTCCAGCAGATATAGAATTCCTGATGGAAATCTCTCGATCAGATTATTTAACAATAAAAACACTTTAAGAACCCAAGAACCTGTTTTGATTCAAGTTATGATGACTGTCACTCACATGAAGACAGTGAAGTAAATCTTACAATTTAGGAAAATGGAATAGTTTAGAGGTTTTTCCTCTTATGTTGAATGTTTTTCCTGCCACTGAATTTCAACTAAGTATCAATTGCACTCTTCTTTCTCTGCAGATCAAGTGTTCCAGTGTTAGGAAAAAAAGGAAGAAGTTAGTGAGATTCACATAGTTTTAGATTTCCTAAGCAAACCAGATATTTTTAAGAGCACACTGAAGGGTTTGTGCCTCATCTGGAGACCCAAGTCATGACATTTCTGGTGTCAAACTAGAACATTTTCCTCCATATCCCACTGAGGACTCAGCATTCTGGACCACTGTCACCAGGGGGAGGAGAGGGATGGAGGAAAGGAGGTAGCCCATCAAGCCCAAGTATCCACTCCCACAACTTGTAATATAAATATCAGGTTCTCCAGAAATATAGCCTTTTTTCTCTAAATGAAAAATTGGAAGAAATGTTTCTCTTTATTTACTTCTATTTCAATTTAATTCTCATGTATTAGAGGCTAAATGAAACAATAGGCAAAAATTCTTCATCTTACATTCTAAATTTAGAAAGTATTCTCCCTTGTTATTATAATCAATCCATTGTTACATGAAAGCTATGCCTAGGCTGAGGAATTGAATCTTGTTTTCCTTCACTTTTGTGTCTCCAGAACCTGCCCTTCAGCCCGTGTTTAATAAATATTTGCTAGAAACACAAACAGACATATCTTTCTGCTCAAAACCCACTGCCGTGGGCTGCATTGCTGTTGTTGAGTTGCTCAGTCATGTCTGACTCTTTTGCAACCCCAAGGACTGTAGCCCACCAGGCTCCTCTGTCCATGGGATTTCTCAGGCAAGAATACTGGAGTGAATTGTCATTTTCTTTTCCAGGGGATCTTCCCAACCCAAGGATTGAACCCACATCGCCTGTATTTGCAGGCAGATTCTTTACCACTGAGCTACCAGTGAAACCTCACATCCCCTTCAAAACTGATATATTGAAGCCCTTATTTTCCAATGTGATTGTATTTGGAGATTAGGCTTTCAGGAGGTAATTAAGTTTAAACTGGGTCATAACAATGAAATCCCAATCCCATAGGACTAATGGCTTCTTTTGAAAAAGGAGAGAGTTCTCTGCCCCAGTGTACTGGGCTACGGCCAAATAGGACCTCAGTGAGAAGGTGGCTGTCTGCAAGGCCTGAAGAGACCCCTCACCAGAATCAGACCATGCTGGTACCTTGATTTTGAATTTCCAGCCCCCGGAATTGTGAGAAAATTCTATTGTTTAAACCACTCAGTCTATGGTGTTTTGTTATGACAAGCCAGGCAGACTAAAATAGTCACCAAAAGTAATGATGGAAATTTTTGTCTCAAAGGAAAACTACCTTTTGAATCATGTACATATATGCACATATACAAGTGGCGCTAGTGAAAAGAACCCATCTGCCAATGCAGGAGACAACCCCTGGGTCGGGAAGATCCCCCGGAGGAGGGCGTGGCAACCCACTCCAGTAGTCTTACCTAGAGAATCCCTGTGGATAGAGCCTGGTAAGCTACAGTCCATAGAGTTGTAAAGAGTTGAACACGACTGAAGCGACTGAGCGTGCAGCACTCATGCACATGTATACACTTACATCCACCCCATCTTTACATATAAAAAGTGGATTAAGAAACTTGATTTATTAAATGTATCAAATGTGACTCTATAATGAAATGATGGCAAATACCACACACACCTGATGAGAGCAGAACAAGTAAAACCAGTAAGTTTTTGGTCAGTCAATTTGAAATACAGTTAGAACCAAACAGTTGAGTGGACACTAAATCAGCAAAGTAACTCATCTGCCTCCTACTGAGATTATATTTTTCTTTTGGTCCTCCAGTTTGCGCAGGGAACCTCTGGAGCTGGCTTAGAATGGAGCACTTGATGGGGGTACATTCCTATCGGCATATCACAGTTTCAGCAAAGCCAAACTTCCGTTTAACATATCTTTTCTACTCTCTCTCAGTGATGGATTTCAATGGGAACTTTACATATGTAAATAGAAAGACATCATGTCTCATTATTATTGCATAGAGCTAAGGACAATTTCCCTCTTGTAATACTTTTCTCATTGGAACTAAAGTGCTCTTATGATATTTAACTGATGGTTGCATCTGGACTTGAGGTGGTAGGAGAAAGACAGTGCTGTTTGGAAAGCTGCACACTTGCCCAGCATTCGCAGTGCTGTGACCCACATCACTCTTGCCAAGCACATTGGAATGGACATGCTGGAACATCTGTGGTTGTGTGATGTCAAAGAAGCATTTGCCGCAGGCTTTGACTTGACAAGCTTTGAAATATTTCCCGGCTTTTCAGAGGTATTACTGTATTTTCCATCTTTTAGAATGTGCCAAAAGGGAAAGAAAACATGGAAAGTTGCCGTTGCTTACAGGATTCTAATTACTATACATTTCTGTGTTCTACACGTGCAAGTCAGGACCTGGGCTCAGTTAGGAGAGCAATTACCAGTAAGCTGTTACATTGCTGGATGATCATATGGGGTGTCTAGGCATTCAGACCACAGAGCCCAGGTAGCACAGGTTGTGGCTAAGAATGAGACCTCACAGTAAGGTTGACTTAAAGTGAAGTGAAGTGAAGTGAAGTCACTCAGTCGTGTCCGACTCTTTGCGACCCCGTGGACTGTAACCTACTAGGCTCCTCCATCCATGGGATTCTCCAGGCAAGAATACTGGAGTNGAAATTGAAATGAAACTCACTGAACCAAAATAACACATATTAGAAAATGTATTGATTGCTTGGTCCAGTATCTGTCTCTTATACACATCTAGATGTGTATAAGAGACAGCTACTAGGCTCCTCCATCCATGGGATTCTCCAGGCAAGAATACTGGAGTTGATTGCCATTTCTTTCTTCAGGGGCTCTTCCCGACCCAGGGATCGAACCCAGGTCTCCCGCATCTAAGGCAGATGCTTCAACCTCTGAGCCACCATGCATCTCTATTCCTGCCTTGGAAATAGGGTCATCTGTACCACTTTTCTTTTAAATGTTTGATTACTGTGGAGAGTTTCACGTGTGTGCATATGTATGTGCGTGTTTCAGTTTGCTGTTGTGATAATTCATTTGTATTACTAAAAAGATACAATTCAGGAAAAAACAGCAAACTGAAACACGCACATACATATACACACATATGCACACACGTGAAACTCTCCACAGTAATTAAACATTTAAAAGAAAAGTGGTACAGATGACCCTATTTCCAAGGCAGGAATAGAGATGCAGACACAGAGAACCAACATGTGGACACAGAGGGGAAAGGCGAGAGCAGGATGACTTGAGAGAGTAGCATTGACATATATGCTTTGTTGTTGTTCAGTCACTAAATTGTGTTTGACTCTTCTGTGACCCCATGGACTGTAACCTGCTAGGCTCCTCTGTCCCTGGGATTTCCCAGGCAAGTATACTGGTGTGAGTTGCCATTTCCTTTTCCAGGGTATCTTCCTGACCCATGATTGAACTAATTTCTCCTGCATTGCAGGCAGACTCTTTACCACTGAGCCACCTGGGAAGCTCTTATATACACCATCACGTGTTAAACAGATAGCTAATGCAAACTTGCTATAAAGCACAGGAAGCTCAGCTCGGTGCTCTTTGATGACCTAAATGGGTGGGATAGGGTATGGGAAGGAGGTCCAAGAGGGAAAAGATCAGTTCAGTTNTTCTCCTACCACCTCAAGTCCAGATGCAACCATCAGTTAAATATCATAAGAGCACTTTAGTTCCAATGAGAAAAGTATTACAAGAGGGAAATTGTCCTTAGCTCTATGCAATAATAATGAGACATGATGTCTTTCTATTTACATATGTAAAGTTCCCATTGAAATCCATCACTGAGAGAGAGTAGAAAAGATATGTTAAACGGAAGTTTGGCTTTGCTGAAACTGTGATATGCCGATAGGAATGTACCCCCATCAAGTGCTCCATTCTAAGCCAGCTCCAGAGGTTCCCTGCGCAAACTGGAGGACCAAAAGAAAAATATAATCTCAGTAGGAGGCAGATGAGTTACTTTGCTGATTTAGTGTCCACTCAACTGTTTGGTTCTAACTGTATTTCAAATTGACTGACCAAAAACTTACTGGTTTTACTTGTTCTGCTCTCATCAGGTGTGTGTGGTATTTGCCATCATTTCATTATAGAGTCACATTTGATACATTTAATAAATCANTCTCAGTAGGAGGCAGATGAGTTACTTTGCTGATTTAGTGTCCACTCAACTGTTTGGTTCTAACTGTATTTCAAATTGACTGACCAAAAACTTACTGGTTTTACTTGTTCTGCTCTCATCAGGTGTGTGTGGTATTTGCCATCATTTCATTATAGAGTCACATTTGATACATTTAATAAATCAGGTTTCTTAATCCACATTTTTATATGTAAAGATGGGGTGGATATAAGTGTATACATGTGCATGAGTGCTGCACGCTCAGTCGCTTCAGTCGTGTTCAACTCTTTACAATTCTATGGACTGTAGCTTACCAGGCTCTATCCACAGGGATTCTCTAGGTAAGACTACTAGAGTGGGTTGCCACGCCCTCCTCCGGGGGATCTTCCCGACCCAGGGGTTGTCTCCTGCATTGGCAGATGGGTTCTTTTCACTAGCGCCACTTGTATATGTGCATATATGTACATGATTCAAAAGGTAGTTTTCCTTTGAGACAAAAATTTCCATCATTACTTTTGGTGACTATTTTAGTCTGCCTGGCTTGTCATAACAAAACACCATAGACTGAGTGGTTTAAACAATAGAATTTTCTCACAATTCCGGGGGCTGGAAATTCAAAATCAAGGTACCAGCATGGTCTGATTCTGGTGAGGGGTCTCTTCAGGCCTTGCAGACAGCCACCTTCTCACTGAGGTCCTATTTGGCCGTAGCCCAGTACACTGGGGCAGAGAACTCTCTCCTTTTTCAAAAGAAGCCATTAGTCCTATGGGATTGGGATTTCATTGTTATGACCCAGTTTAAACTTAATTACCTCCTGAAAGCCTAATCTCCAAATACAATCACATTGGAAAATAAGGGCTTCAATATATCAGTTTTGAAGGGGATGTGAGGTTTCACTGGTAGCTCAGTGGTAAAGAATCTGCCTGCAAATACAGGCGATGTGGGTTCAATCCTTGGGTTGGGAAGATCCCCTGGAAAAGAAAATGACAATTCACTCCAGTATTCTTGCCTGAGAAATCCCATGGACAGAGGAGCCTGGTGGGCTACAGTCCTTGGGGTTGCAAAAAAGTCAGACATGACTGAGCAACTCAACAACAGCAATGNGTTCAATCCTTGGGTTGGGAAGATCCCCTGGAAAAGAAAATGACAATTCACTCCAGTATTCTTGCCTGAGAAATCCCATGGACAGAGGAGCCTGGTGGGCTACAGTCCTTGGGGTTGCAAAAGAGTCAGACATGACTGAGCAACTCAACAACAGCAATGCAGCCCACGGCAGTGGGTTTTGAGCAGAAAGATATGTCTGTTTGTGTTTCTAGCAAATATTTATTAAACACGGGCTGAAGGGCAGGTTCTGGAGACACAAAAGTGAAGGAAAACAAGATTCAATTCCTCAGCCTAGGCATAGCTTTCATGTAACAATGGATTGATTATAATAACAAGGGAGAATACTTTCTAAATTTAGAATGTAAGATGAAGAATTTTTGCCTATTGTTTCATTTAGCCTCTAATACATGAGAATTAAATTGAAATAGAAGTAAATAAAGAGAAACATTTCTTCCAATTTTTCATTTAGAGAAAAAAGGCTATATTTCTGGAGAACCTGATATTTATATTACAAGTTGTGGGAGTGGATACTTGGGCTTGATGCTGTCTCTTATACACATCTTCTGTGTCCACATGTTGGTTCTCTGTGTCTGCATCTCTATTCCTGCCTTGGAAATAGGGTCATCTGTACCACTTTTCTTTTAAATGTTTGATTACTGTGGAGAGTTTCACGTGTGTGCATATGTATGTGCGTGTTTCAGTTTGCTGTTGTGATAATTCATTTGTATTACTAAAAAGATACAATTCAGGAAAAAACAGCAAACTGAAACACGCACATACATATACACACATATGCACACACGTGAAACTCTCCACAGTAATTAAACATTTAAAAGAAAAGTGGTACAGATGACCCTATTTCCAAGGCAGGAATAGAGATGCAGACACAGAGAACCAACATGTGGACACAGAGGGGAAAGGCGAGAGCAGGATGACTTGAGAGAGTAGCATTGACATATATGCTTTGTTGTTGTTCAGTCACTAAATTGTGTTTGACTCTTCTGTGACCCCATGGACTGTAACCTGCTAGGCTCCTCTGTCCCTGGGATTTCCCAGGCAAGTATACTGGTGTGAGTTGCCATTTCCTTTTCCAGGGTATCTTCCTGACCCATGATTGAACTAATTTCTCCTGCATTGCAGGCAGACTCTTTACCACTGAGCCACCTGGGAAGCTCTTATATACACCATCACGTGTTAAACAGATAGCTAATGCAAACTTGCTATAAAGCACAGGAAGCTCAGCTCGGTGCTCTTTGATGACCTAAATGGGTGGGATAGGGTATGGGAAGGAGGTCCAAGAGGGAAAAGATCAGTTCAGTTTGGTTCAGTCACTCAGTCGTGTCCGACTCTCTGTGACCCTATGAATCACAGCACGCCAGGCTTCCCTGTCCGTCACCAACTCCAGGAGTTTACTCAAACTCAGGTCCATCGAGTTGCTGATGCCATTCAGCCATCTCATCCTCTGTCATCCCCTTCTCCTCCTGCCTCCAATCCCTCTGAGCATCAGGGTCTTTTCTAATGAGTCAACTCTTCGCATGAGGTGGCCAAAGTATTGGAGTTTCAGCTTTAGCATCAGTCCTTCCAATGAACACCCAGGACTGATCTCCTTTAGGATGGACTGGTTGGATCTCCTTGCAGTCCAAGGGTTAGGGTTATATACATATAGGTAATTCATTTCATTGTACAGCAAAACTAACACAACATTGTAAAACAAACATATTCCAATAAAAATAAAGTAAAAAATAAAAGATACAAGTTAGTATTTCCTCTGTATTTCTTTTAAAAAATTTATGGTATCTTTATAGTTCTTTTAGTACTGTAGAGAAGTGTCTTTTGTGAATATAATTTTCAACTTTTTGTTGTATAAATTTATAGATGATAAAACGTACCTCTTTAAGTTCAATAAGTTTTGACAAAAGTATACCTCCATGTAAATTCCACACCAGTGAATATATAGAATATTTGCATCATCGCCAAACCTTCCCTCATATTGTTTACATTCTACTCTACTCTTTTTGCCCCATGTAACTATTAATCAGCTTTCTGTCACTGTAGATTAATTTTGTCTCATCCAGAAATTCCAAGAGAGTGTCATTATCTGTGTCTGTCTTCTTGTACTCTGCATAGTATTTTTAAGATTCATCCAAACAGTTGTGTTTGTTAGTGGCTGGTTCCACTTTGTTGCTGAAAACAATCTCTGTCTTCTAATTATGAAAATCTCCTTTCCCATCTAACATTGACACATTTACTCATTTATTTTATGAAAAACAAACTATTATTTTATAATTATCTTTTAGCCTATTAACCTTATTTTCATCTTTCCCTTATCAATACTATTTTCTAGCTGAAAGATGGAAATGTACAATATTTTAGGCCTTGTTAAATGTTCTTAAAGGTCCACTGAGGCTGCCAAAGTTAAATCAATGGGATGCCATGGCCATTGAGCTTGGCTTTGATGATTTTCTAGAGATGTGATCACTCCAGTATTCCTAAACTGGGGTACTTTGAGGTGGCTTTTGTTTTGCTCCAATTGCTTTATAGAATTGTTATCATATTAACATTTTTGGCACCAAGCATGTCAACTGCTATAATAAAAGTAAAGGTTTGTGTAGCTCAGCACTCTATACCTTACCTCATTTAATCTTTGTAATAGCCCTGCAAAGCATGTCTCATAGAGCACTCAGTGTCTTTCAGGTCTCATGGAGCTTATAGTCTGAAGGAAAAAGCTGACTTTAATGAGAGTATGATCCTTGTTATGTTAAGATCGGAAGCTATAAGAACATATGTCAGGGGAGGCTAATCTAACTGAAGGGATAGCTAAGACCTTGCTGAAGAAATGAACTTTCAGTCAGAACTTGGAGGAGAAGTAGGGCTAGCGAAGCCAGAAAGGAGGCTAAGAGTATTTTAAGGACAGCATGTGTGCAGGGTTGGGGCTGAGAAAGGTCCAGCTGGCAGGTAGATGAAATTGAAATAATTTGTATGTTTGGAATCCAAAGTTGGAGGCAGAAGGGGTGTGCAGCTGAGCCATGCTGCACCTGAGCTGGAATTGGAATCACTGTGGAAGAGGTCTGGGGATAGTAAGACTGGGTTGTGAATGTTGCTCACTACAGAATGGTAGTAATGTTCTATAGTCACCTATGTATGATAACTCAGAGAACTGAATTCCAGGGGATTGGCAAGAGAGTTCAGAGGAGAAAAAAAATCCAGTGGTTTCTCAGGTGAATATCAGAATAACATGATGTCAATTTATTACAACATTCACCTTATAAATTACTTAATTATTGAAATCAGTTAATATTATTTCCTCTTAGGGAAATAATTCTTGGTGTTTGAAGTGGTTTTTTGAGGTAGGATTCAGAGTACATATGTAGAGTGAGGGCTGGTTTCTATCATTGTTCTGTTTTTAGGTAAAAAGTTTACTTTACAATGTTGTTAATACAATACTTATCACTGATAATATTTTATTTTTAAAAGTCAACAGTTACCACATAGACCATTTCTGTGTGCAAAAATCCAAGAAATGTATTAAAAAGCAGTCAATGACAAATATCTGTATATTTTAAGGGCAGCATTTACATTGAAATTTTTATCTCTGTTTTGCATTTATAAGTGAATAAATCTAGTATTGCACATTCTCAAGGCAATTATGGGAAGACCAAGATAAGTTTGGTCATTAATCATATTGGGAAACTAAACACAGGAGGAAAGAAATTGAAATGAAACTCACTGAACCAAAATAACACATATTAGAAAATGTATTGATTGCTTGGTCCAGTATGAGATTCAAGTTAATGTTTGTGATTCTGAACTCTATCCTGACTTAGAACAGAGAGCAACGAAAAAGAAAATATTACCAATTTCTTCTTGGAATGAAAAGGTTAAGGCTTAGGGGAATATGTTTTATATGTTACAATTATCCTAAAATTAAAATGAAGTTAACATTCACATTGGTATTGCCCTAATATATGGGGGTGTTAAAGTATAGGTGAAGTCTGAGATTTGGGTCTTTGACTTGTTTTCAACAAAATGTTTATCCCAAGGTTTATCACATATCCCAAGAATATCTGTTAATATTAAAGTAAAATGTTGGATGTCATGACCTGACATTAGTGGAAAAAATAAACAGTAGGAAATGGATTAAAGATGCTCATCACTAGTGAGCTGTCAGTTTGATATAAAACTTTTCTTTTTGTTGCTAAAATGGATTTCCAGGGTACAAATTTGGGTTGTTAGAAACATCATAATTGTAGAAAAGCTGAAAAACATCAGGGCCATGTTGTTAGGACTACAGTTCTGTTGAAATTCCAGATATTTAAGGTGCTAAAGGACTAATCCCAAAAGATTTTATTTCCTTTTTGCTTTCATTGTTTGATGTTTCCTAAGGCCCTCATTAACCTTTTCCTTTCCCCGTTTCCTCGCCATAGTTTCTCGAGGAGTGTTTCCTGGTCTCTTCTACCTACCTCAGGCTGCACAGGTACCACCCTGGGGGTCTCATCAACCCAGCCTGGTAGCAGCCACAGCACCTTGGCCGGTCTCTTGTCTCTTCTTCCTTTGTTAGTGTGTTTTACGCTCATGGGTAGAACATTTCTGTGAACAGTTTCCTTTTTTTTTTTTTTTTAAACTTGAAACACATTTTATTTTCTCTATTTCTGAGTTTTAGGTATATTTAGTTTCAGTTCAGTTCAGTTCAGTTCAGTTCAGTTGCTTAGTCATGTCCAATTCTTTGCAACCTCATGAACTGCAGCATGCCAGGCCTCCCTGTCCATCACCAACTCTCAGAGTCCACCCAAACCCATGTTCATTGAGTTGGTGATGTCATTCAACCATCTCATCCTCTGTCGTCCCTTCTCCCCCTGCCCCCAATCTTTCCCAGCATCAGGGTCTTTTCCAAAGAGTCAGCTCTTTGCATCAGATGGCCAAAGTATTGGAGTTTCAGCTTCAACATCACCAGTCCTCCAGTGATGATAGTGTCAATTAATTTGTAAAAAAAAACCTCTATTTAACTGGCTTAAATTGTTTATGAACTAAATGCTTAAAATTCTCCAAGCCAGGCTTCAGCAGTACGTGAACCATGAACTTTCAGATGTTAAAGCTGTGAACAGTTTTCATGGTGTCAGTTCTGGGTGGAGAATCTACAAGGTTCCTTTTGTTTTTACTACAAGAATCTAAATCCTTTGACCTGCCTTTGAAATGACCATTGCATTCTTTCTTCTTTTCACCAACAGTCAGCTCTTATCTTCTAACATGCTGCTAAGTCACTTTAGTTGTGTCTGACTCTGTGTGACCCCTGGGATTCTTCAGACAAGAATACTGGAGTGGGTTGCCATTTCCTTCTCCAATGCATGAAAGTGAAAAGTGAAAGTGAAGTTGCTTAGTCGTGTCCGACTCTTAGCGACCCCACGGACTGCAGCCTTCCAGGCTCCTCCATCCATGNTCCATGGGATTCTTCAGACAAGAATCCTGGAGTGGGTTCCCCTTTCCTTCTCCAATGCATGAAAGTGAAAAGTGAAAGTGAAGTTGCTTAGTCGTGTCCGACTCTTAGCGACCCCACGGACTGCAGCCTTCCAGGCTCCTCCATCCATGGGATTTTCCAGACAAGAGTACTGGAGCGGGTTGCCATTGCCTTCTTTCTAACGTAAATGAACTATAAGTTTCATGGATTCATTCCGGAAATATAATTGAGGAAAAGGCAACATCAGATCACTCAGGATGTGGGTGGGTGTGCCAAGACAAGCTGGCTGTGGTCAGCTGGGGCCTGTGCAGGGGTCCTCATAGGAGATGGTGACAGCATGAGACAGGCTCTTGGCAGGGGAGAAGGCATGAAATGAACTGCTTTGCAACTGACTTAGGGGGTTTATATCCCCCAGACTTATCAGAAGCTGTCTTTTCCCTTTCAAATCCCACTTTAATGGCTATTTCTTCCAATTGTGTGACCCACCACTTTAGCTGGGTGATCTCAGAAATTTAAAAAAAAGTTTTTTTTTCTGTTTCAAAAAAGAATATAATAATAATGCCCCAAATAGTTGTTTAAAGCTGAAATGGTTCAGCACTTGTAAAAATTTTAGCGGAATGTCTGGCACATAGTAAGAACTCAATGGAAGTTAGCTACTAGTACTGCTTTTATGTGGAGAAGGAAATGGCAACCCACTCCAGTACTCTTGCCTGGAAAACTCCATGGATGGAGGAGCCTGGTAGGCTACAGTGCATGGGGTCACAAAGAGTCAGACATGACTGAGTGACTTCACTTTCTTTCTTTCTATAGTTCCTTTTGGAGAAGGAAATGGCAACCCACTCCAGTGTTCTTGCCTGGAGAATCCCATGGATGGAGGAGTCTGGTGGGCCCCAGTCTATGGGGTTGCAAAGAGTCGGACATGACTAAGCAACTAACACACACATATACACATTTCTTTTATGCTTTTCTTGATTAAGTAAGCTATAGCATTTGGCTTATCTTCAAAGGAAAGGTCCATTTAATCTCAGATTGTAGAGATCTTAGAAACTGTCCCATCATAGTCTCACACATTTAGAAATGGCACAGGGGTGGGTGGGGGGAAGTGACAGCTCCTCTTGGCTAGTTCCATGACCAGCGCCTGGGTCTCCCAACTCCAAAATCAGTGTCTTTTTGCTCTGGACCATAGACCTTTTTCTGTAGATCAGTGTGTGTCTAATTTCAGGTATAATTAAGCCTCTTGAGGTGTGGCCTCTATTCTATCGATTGGTCCATTGCCCTGCCAGAAGCTTGGCATCAAAATGCCTGCTGTAATACAGAAATAAAATCTTTCTCTTTATATTATGAATTAGATTAAACAGATTTATGGGCTAACTCATTTTCAGTTCCTATTCACCACACAATAGGAGAAATTTAAGCAACTTAAATGAGTAAGACTTTATTCAATAATCATCTTACCAGGAGTGCTTTCTCAATTATTGGACCTAATACTCTCTAATGAGCTAATAGTTGAACTACTCTCTGGGAGGAAGTGAGCATTTCCAGGGCTGTTGCAATATGGTAAGGATACCTGAGTTTACTTAGGTGAGCTCCTGCAACTTTGCTTTTCCAGTTCACCAGGCTCTGCAGGAGAGTCCTGTTCACGGTCTTCTTAGTCCTCACAACCCCTTATGAAATCTGGGACTGTGGCTAAAAAGCACATATGCCAGCTTTGCATTGCATAAGAGAGGAAGCCTATGCAGTTTCTCATATAGAGTTTGACTGTTCAAGTTTCTTCTCTAAGTTAGTGGTTCTTTGCTTTTTTGATCATACTAAATGAACCATTCCTTATAAGAGGGCTAATTGGGGTCAGTAGAATGTTTATTCTCCCAGATGGCTCATCTGCTTAAGATTCTGTCACACCAAGGGGATAATTTTGAGATTTTTCACAGGGAAATAGATTTATTCACAGTCATCGTCTTGGGAAACTTGTAGTCTTTAGCTCAAAGTATAAAGTTTTTATATTATTTGTAGTTCTTTTTTCTTTCTCCCTTGAGTCCATATTTTTAATATCTTTTTCATTCTCAGTATCTAAGATTTTATTTCTTTCATCACCTCTGTTTTTAACAATAAAAAACTTTCTAAATTATCCCCCCAAACAATAATAACTATAGCATAGAAAGACTGTCCATTTGTTTTTTACAATATTTAACTGTAAGAATTCTGATTTTCATGGGATGACAGAATTTTGGAATTGCAAGTGACCTGAGAGAATTTGACAGACATTTGAAGATTCTTGTCAAGTGCTTGCCCTAACCCTCTGTGCCTGGAAGAAGGTTGCATTATGGCCCTCAAATATATCCCTGAACCTGTAAATGTTACTTTATCTGGAAAAAGGAGTACTACAGATGTGATTATGAATCTTGTGATGGGAGATAATTGTGGAATATCTGGGTGAGCTATAAATGCAGTCACATGTATTCTTGTAAGACAAGCAGTGGGAGATTTGACATAGAAGAAGAGAAGGCAGACAGAAGAGGAAGCAATGTGACCACAGGGGCAGAGACTGGAGTGATGTGGCCACAATCCAAGGAATGCCAGCAGTCATCAGAAGCTAGAGGAGCTTCTTCTCTACAGTTTCCAGAGGGAGGGCAGCCCTGCCAGCACTTTGATTTCAGATCAGTGATCATGGTTTTATGCTTCTAGAAATGTGAGGGAATAAATTTCTGTCATTTTTAAGTCACTAAGTTTGTGGTAATTTGTTCTAGTAGCTATGGGAAATGAATATACTCCTTTCCTAAAACTTTGGTTATCTTTTTGTTGCTGGTTTAAAGGAATTTGATATAGATTCTGGACATGAGCTCTGTATAGGATATGTAAATCACACAAATATCTTCTTTCATTTAGAGCCTTGCCTTTTCACTCTCTGAGTGATCTGTTTTCATAATCAGCTGCTCTTATTTTTAATGAAATCCACTTTCTCAAACGTTTCATTTATTGTTGGTGTTATTGTTCTTGCTTGAAAAAAACCCTTTTATTACTCTCAACATTTAGATTTAAAATCCATCTATAACTGACTTCAGTGTTGAAGCAGAGCAAGAGTCAGATTTATGTTTTTCCCATATTTCATTTGTCCAATGTTTTATTTGGACATTTCTTAGTATACTGTGCTTGCATCTGTTATAAATCAAGTGACCATATGAATCAGCTTTGCTTGTCTGGGTAGCAGATGCCAAGATGGAATTAGAAGCATGAAAGATTTATTGGAGGTAAAAGATAAAGGTAATAAAGATAAATAATGGGAAAAAGGAATAGCAATAGATGGGAAATGTCTTCATACCTGTGAAGAGCTGACATTTATGAAAGGAAGGATAAAAGGAAGAATGCAGAAGAAGAGCCTTAGAGAGCAGTCCTGGCCAATTCAGTGGAGAGCTTCAGAGCATAGATGACTTAGAACTCAACTGCACTGGGTTGATATAGCAAGACCTAGAACTCCACTATGGTCAATCACTGGCTGAAGCTTCCCATGGAGAATGTGTCCTCTGTCCCAGTGCTGCAGAGCCCCTTAGGCACTGTAGCTAGTGTAGACCTGGGGCAGTTTGCTTGAAGGAAGATCTGAGCAATACACTTACAAACTTTCCATATTCCACTGCTTGCACAGTACAGATTCACTTTTTTTTTTTTTTAAATTGAGGTATACTTGCTTTACAATGTTGTGTTAGTTTCTGCTGTTCAGCAAAGTGAATCATATATATATATATATTCTCCCCCCAACCTCCCTCCAATCTCCCTATCCCACCCCTCTAGATCATCAGAGAGCACCAAGCTAAGCTCCCTGTGACACACAGAAGCTTCTCACTAGCTATCTATTTTACACATGGTAGGCTGCTGTCTATGGGGTCACACAGAGTCAGACATGACTGAAGCAACTTAGCAGCAGCAACAGCAGTGTGTGTGTATATATATGTATATACATATTATCATATATATATATATATATATATATATATATAT
>SJYX01007808.1:236139-267096 GCA_006410675.1 Oreotragus oreotragus | reverse complement strand
AAACATCACTCTATACAAAGGTTACACAAACAACTGGACCAGCCTTAGGAGGGCAGAAACCAAAATGAAGAAAGAATTCAACCTTATTCAAGGAAAGAATTAAGCTTCACTTTAAGCCTGGGAAAGGAAGTCAAACATAATAAGTTAAAAATATAATAATAAAGAAAAGGCAGATAAATACTGCACAAATGAAAGAACAAACTAGAAACATACAAGTCCAAATAAATGAAGAGAAAATAGGCAAACTAACCGAAAAACAATTCATAATAATGATAGTAAAGCTGATGAAAAACCTTGGAAAAAAAAAAAAGAGGAAATGCAAGAATAAATTTAAAAAGACCTAGAAGAATTAAAGAATACACCTACAGAGAGAAACTATACAATTACTGAAATTAAAAATACTCTAGAAGGAATCAATAGCAGAATATCTGAAACAGAAGAACGGATCAGTGAGCTGGAAGATAAAGTGGTGGAAAAATTTTTCTGAAGAGCAGAATAAGGTAAAAAGAATGTAAAGAACTTAAGATAGTCATCTCAGAGACATCTGGGGCAATATCAAATGCACTAACATTTGAGTTATAGGTGACCCAGAAGAAGAATGGAGACTGAAATGGCAATCCATTCCAGTGTTCTTACCTGGAAAATCCCAGGGACAAGGAGCTTGGTAGACTGCCATCTATGGAGTCTCACAGAGTCAAACATGACTGAAGCAACTTAGCAGCAGCAGCCAAAGAAGAAGAGAAGAAGAAAGGGTATGAAAACAATTTCTAAGAGATTATAGATGAAAATTCCCCCAGTATGGAAAAGGAAATAGTCAATCAAGTCCAAGAAGCACAAAGAGTCCCATAGAGGTTAAACCCAAGGAGAAACATGACACAGCACATGCTAATCACACTAACAAAAGCTAAACAAAAGAAAAAAAAAAAAAAAAAGTAAAAGCAGCAAGGGAGAAGCAACAAGTCACATACAAGGAAAACCCCAAACGTTTATCAGCTTATCTTTCAGCAGAAACTCTGCAGGCCAGAAGGGAATGCCAGGATATATTTAACATATTGAAAGGGAAAATCTACAACCAAGATTACTGTACCCAGCAAAGATCTCATTCAAAATTGATGGGGATTTCAGAGCTTTTCAGACAAGCAAAGGTTAAGAGAATTCAGTACCACCAAACCAGCTTTACAACAAATGTTAAACGGATGTATATAGTCATGAAATACAAGTGAAGAAAAGATATATACCAAATCAATCCCAAACAATTAACAAAATGGCAATAGGAACATGTGTCTATCAATAATTAGTTTAAATGTAAGTGGATTAACTGCTCCAACAAAAAGACACAGACTGGCTGAATGGATAAAAACACAAGACCCATATTTATGCTGTCTACAAGACACCCAATTCAGACCTAAAGAAACATATAGACTGAAAGGGAGAGGATGGAAAAATATATTCCATGCAAATGGGAAGCAAAAAATAAATTAAATAAGCTGAAGTAACAATCCTCATATCAGAGAAAATGGACCTTAAAGAATATTGCAAGATATAAGGAAGGACACTACATAATGATCAAAGGATTAATTCAAGAAGAAGACATAAAAATTGTAAATATCTAGGCATCTAACATAAAGGCATTTCAATACAAAGTGCAAACACTAACAGGCAAAAAAAGGAGACACTGACAGTGACACAATAATTGTAGGAGACTTTAACACACCACTAACACCAATGGACAGATCATTGAAACAGAAATTAATAGGGAAACATGAGTCTTAAATGATACCATAAATGGCATGGATCTCATTTATACCTTCAGGAGATTTCATTCAAATGCAGAAGAATGCACTCTCTTCTCAAGTGCACATGGAACATTCTCCAGGAAAGAACACATCTTGGGTCACAAATCAAACCTCAGTAAATTTAAGAAAAGTGAAATTGTATCAAGCATTTTCTCTGATCACAGTGCTATGAGATTAATATCTATTACAAGAAAAAGAAAAAAAACTATAAGAAACTCAAGTTTAAACACTATACTTCTGAATAACTAAAAAGTTACTGAATAAATCAAAAGGGAAACCAGAAAAGAAAAATCTAGAAACAAATGACAGTGAAAAGATGACAAATCAAAACCTATGGAATTCAGCAAAAGCAGTTCTCAGATGGAAGTTTATACCAATGCAATCCTACCTGAAGAAACAAGAAAAAAAGATCAAATAGACAGCTTAATTTACACTTAAAACAATGGGAGGAACAAAACTCCAAAATTAGTTCAGTTCAGTTCAGTTCATTCACTCAGTCGTGTTCAACTCTTTGTGACCCCATGAATCACAGCACGCCAGGCCTCCCTGTTCATTATCATCCCTTGGAGTTCACTCAGGTTCACGTCCATCGAGTCTGTGATGCCATCCAGCCATCTCATCCTCGGTTGTCCCCTTTTCCTCCTGCCACCAATCCCTCCCAGCATCAGAGTCTTTTCCAATGAGTCAACTCTTCACATGAGGTCGCCAAAATACTGGAGTTTCAGCTTTAGCATCATACCTTCCAAAGAAATCCCAGCATTGATCTCCTTCAGAATGGACTGGTTGCATCTTCTTGCAATCCAAGGGACTCTCAAGCGTCTTCTCCAACACCACAGTTCAAAAGCATCAATTCTTCAGCGCTAAGCCTTCTTCACAGTCCAACTCTCACATCCATGCATGACCACAGGAAAAATCATAGCCTTGACTAGACGGACCTTAGTTGGCAAAGTAATTTCTCTGCTTTCAATATACTATCTAGTTTGGTCATAACTTTTCTTCCAAGGAGCAAGTGTCTTCTAATTTCATGACTGCAGTCACCATCTGCAGTGATTTTGGAGCCCCAAAAAATAAAGTCTGACACTGTTTCCACTGTTTCCCCATCTATTTCCCATGAAGTGATTGGACTGGATGCCATGATCTTCGTTTTCTGAATGTTGAGCTTTAAGCCAACTTTTTCACTCTCCTCTTTCACTTTCACAAGAGGCTTTTTAGCTCCTCCTCACCTTCTGTCATAAGGGTGGTGTGATCTGCATATCTGAGATTATTGATATTTCTCCCGGCTATCTTGATTCCAGCTTGTGTTTCTTCCATTGCAGCATTTCTCATGATGTACTCTGCATATAAGTTAAATAAACAGGTGACAATATACAGCCTTGATGTAATCCTTTTCCTATTTAGAACCAGTCTGTTGTTCCATGTCCAGTTCTAACTTTTGCTTCCAGACCTGCATACAGATTTCTCAAGAGGCAGGTTAGGTGGTCTGGTATTCCCATCTCTTTCAGAATTTTCCANGAGGGGTGAAAAAAGTATTTTTTGTTATTCATAACAAGCGTCTTTCACCAGACAAGTTTATGTTAATGAGATGACTTTCAGAAAAGTACTTAAAGATAAGGGACAGTGCAAAGAACCAATCACATGATTAGAGGGTTAGAACTTTCGGCTCCACCCTCCCAACCACCAGGGAAGGAAGAAGGGTTGGAGGCTGAATTAGTCCTCGATGGTCAAGCATTTAATCAATCATTTCTATTTAATAAAGCTCCACAAAAAACCCTGACTGAAGGAAATTGAAGAGCTTCCAGGTTGGTGAATACATGAGGTGCTGAGTGGGTGATGCACTTGGAGAGGGTATATAAACTCCATCCGTTTTCCCATACCTTGCCCTATGCATCTCGTCCATTTAGCTATTCCTGAGTTGAATTATTTTAATACCATAATGGTAATCTATTAAATAAAATATTTTCCTAAATTCTGTGAGCCATCTTAGCATATTATGGAACATGAGGTGAGGGTCATGGGAAACTGAATTATAGCACATTCCTCAGAAGCACAGGTGACAACCTGGGCTTGCAGTTGGCATCTGAAATGGAGGCAGTCTTATGAGACAGCTTTAGCCTATGGAAGTTGACACTGTCTCTAGCAAAATAAGGGCTTCCTTTATAGCTCAGTGGGTAAAGAATCTGCCTGCAATCCAGGAGACCTGGGTTTGATCCCTGGGTCAGGAAGATCCCCTGGAGAAGGAAATGTCAACCCACTCCAGTATTCTTGCCTGGATAATCCCATAGACAGAGAAGCCTGGCAGGCTACAGTCTATGGGTTCACAAGAGTTGGACACAACTTAGTGACTTTTCACTGGGAGAATAGTGTCAGGATTGAGTTATAGGAAACTCAGTTGATGTCAGAGAATTGCTTTGTATGGGAAGAACTCCTATCCATTTGGTGGCCAGAAGTATATGGTATGGTAGTGGAAGAAAACAGAGTGTGGGAAAGGGGAGGCTTTCTTTCACAACCTGACAATGTGACTCATATCCTCATATCAGGGGGCTTTGAGCCCTTGGAAATCATCTCCTTCTCAGGCCAGCATTGCTGTGCATGTCCCTTTATAGTAATATTTGGGCAAGGAAATACCAAGAGGCACCCAGTGTATCACCAGAGTTTCACACATGTTCACTTCTGCCTCATGTAGAAGCAACTTTATCTTATCCTGCTGACCAGGGTCAATTACCCCTGGTGTGATGTTGGCTCCTTTCTCACGTGACAATGTCTGGACACAAGGAGTCCAAAGTGCCAGGGAACAGCCTTAGGTTGATGGATTCCTTGCTTTGTCCTGTGAAGGATAAGCCCCATTTGAGGATAAAACATCTAAGCGTGGAGAACCTAGAGGTCGAGGACACAGAACACAATATTCCCCCAGAGCATAGAGAGTCATGATAAGTGGGACCATTCCCGCTTCCAGTCTTTGTTTCTTGAATCCATGTGTCCTTCCTATTAGGACATGGCATCATATGGAGGACTCTGGAAGATAGCACTTTATAAACACCTATATAAAGTGTATAAGTGTTGTATACACATCAGAGCTGGTACTTCAGCTGCACTTATAGCAGGATAATACAGTGGCTGCTTCTGGATGTTTGTGATACAACCAAAGCACCCTATGAGATGGATCTGTGCCCACACTTCGTTCACTGCAGTGGGATCCCTGGCTGTATGCTATGTTGTATGGAAACAGGCAGTCTGTGAGCTCCTGGATAGTGATTCTGGCTGAGGTTCTGTGGGCAGCAAAGGCAAACACACACACTTGGAAGAGCTATCTATTCCTACAGGAAGAAATTACTGGCCCTTCCAGAATAAGAAAAGACCTCATGATGCAAACTTGCTACCAAGGAGCCAGATGTTATCCTAGAGGAACAGTGCCTCACTGGGTCTTCATTCCTATCAGTTGTATATTCAGAGGTGACAATAGCTGGATCAGCTCTCATTAGTAAGTGCCCAAGCCGTTGGGCTCATTTGTAGCCATTCTTGAGTGGCACTGTGATGCTCATACCTGTCTACCAAGCAGATATAGAATGAGGCAAGCTCTAGTGTTTTCTGGCAGATGGTCACAAGAAGCCCCACATGTGGCTGTATGTATGAGAAGGAGGTGAAGAACTGGTACAAAGTTAGTGGATGATACTGAAGTCTGTGCTTCCTCTAGCCAGTTTCACCACTGGCTCTCAAAAAAGGTGTATATATCAGACTTCCATAGTAGAATGAAGTGAAGTGAAGTGAAGTCGCTCAGTCATGTCTGACCCTTTGGGACCCCATGGACTGTAGCCTACCAGGCTCCTCCCTCCATGGGATTCTCCAGGCAAGAGTACTGGAGTGGGTTGCCATTTCCTTCTCCAATAGTAGAATATGGATGGCTTATAAACAACAGAGATTTATTAATGTTTTTCATGGCTGTGGAGGCTGGGAAATCCAAGCAAGTTTCCAGCAGATTCAGTGTTTGGTGAGGCTCTGTTCTTGGTTCACAGATTGTCTTCTTGCTAAGTCCTCATATTAATATGACGAAGAGGGCAAAGGAACTTCTGGGATGTCTTTTGTAAGAATGGTGATTTAATTCATGAGGATTCCATCCTTATGGCCTAATCAATTCCCAAAGTCCTCACCTACTCAAATTGGGGATTAGGTTTCAACACATGAATTTTTGGGGGATATAAGCATTCAGTGTAATCATAAGGGATTTGATTTAGATCATACCTGAATGGTCTAGCAGTTTTCCTTACTTTCTTCAATTTAAGCCTGAATTTGGAAATAAGGAGTTCATGATCCGAGCCACAGTCAGCTCCTGGTCTTGTTTTTGTTGACTGTATAGAGCTTCTCCATCTTTGGCTGTAAAGAATATAATCAATCTGATTTTGGTGTTGACCATCTGGTGATGTCCATGTGTAGAGTCTTCTCTTGTGTTGCTGGAAGAGGGTGTTTGCTATGACCAGTGCATTTTCTTGGCAAAACTCTATTAGTCTTTGCCCTGCTTCATTCTGCATTCCAAGGCCAAATTTGCCTGCTACTCCTGGTGTTTCTTGACTTCCTACTTTAGCATTCCAGTCCCCTAGAATGAAAAGGACATCTTTTTTGGGTGTTAGTTCTAAAAGGTCTTGTAGGTCTTCATAAAACCGTTCAACTTCAGCTTCTTCAGCATTACTGGTTGGGGCATAGACTTGGATAACTGTGATATTGAATGGTTTGCCTTGGAAACGAACAGAGATCATTCTGTCNCTTTCTTGACTTCCTACTTTAGCCTTCCAGTCCCCTATAATGAAAAGGACATCTTTTTTTGGGTGTTAGTTCTACAAGGTCTTGTAGGTCTTCATAAAACTGTTCAACTTCAGCTTCTTCAGCATTACTGCTTGTGGCATAGACTTGGATAATTGTGATATTGAATGGTTTGCCTTGGAAACGAGAGATCATTCTATCGTTTTTGAGATTGCATCCAAATACTGCATTAGAAGGAAAAAAAGTAGAAGGAAATAAATTATAAAGATCTGAGAAGAAATAAATGAAAAAGAAATGAAAGAAACAATAGTAAAGATTAATAAAACTAAAAGCTGTTTCTTTGAGAAGATTAAAAAAGAAAAATTGACAAACCTTTAGCCAGACTCATCAATAACAAAAGAGAGAAGATTCAAATAAACAAAATTAGAACTGAAAAAGAACAGGTTACAACATACAATGCAAACATACAAAGGATTATGAGACTATTATGTAAAACTGTAGGGCAAAAACATGGATAGCCTGGAATAAACGGACAGATACTTGGAAAAGTTCAATCTTCTAAGACTGAACCAGGAAGAAATGAGAATTATGAACAACCCAATTGCAAGCACTCAAATTGTAGCTGTGATCAAAAATCTCCCAAAACACAAAAGCCCAGGACCAGATGGCTTCACAAGAGAATTCTCTCAAACATTTAGAGAAGAGCTAATGTCTATCCTTCTAAAACTCTTTCAAAAAATTGCAGAGGAAGGAACACTTTCAAACTCATTCTATGAGGCCACCATCACCCTGATATGAAAACCAGATAAAGATACCACAAATAACAAAAACCACAGGCCAATATCACTGATGAATATGGATGCAAAAATCCTCAACAAAGTTTTAGCAAACAGAATTCAGGAACACGTGAAAAAGCTTTTACACCATAATCAAGTTGGGTTTATTCCAGGGATGAAAAGATTCTTCAATATTCATAAATCAATAAAAGTGATACACCATATTAACAAATTGAAAAACAAATACCATATAATAATCTCAACAGACGCAGAGAAAGCCTTTGATAAAATCAGCACTCATTTATGATGAAAAATCTTCAAAAAAATCAGAATAGAAGGAACCTATCTCAACATAGTAAAGGCCATACATGATAAGCTTACCACAAACCTTATTCTCAATGTTGAAAAACTGAAAACATTTCCCTTAAGATCAGGAATAAGACAAGAATGCCCACTTTTGCCACTATTATTCAACATAACTAGGACTAGGACTTCTGGAAGTCCCAGTTACAACAATCAGAGAAGAAAAATAAATTAAACATCCAGATCATAAAAAGAAGTAAAGCTCTCACTGTTTTCAGATGAGATGATAGTGTACATAGAAAACCCTAAAGATAGTATCAGAAAATTACTAGAGCTAATCAGTGAATTTAGTGAAGTTGCAGGCTACAAAATCAATATACAGAAATCCCTTGCATTTCTTCACACTAACAATAAAAAATCAGAAAGAGAAATTAAGGAATCAATCCTGTTCACCATTATAACAAAAATAGTTAAATATCCAGGAATAAACTTACCAAAAGAGACAAAAGAAGTTTACACAGAAAATTATAAGACACTGATGAAAGAAATAAAAGATGATGTAAACAGTTGGAGAGATATTCCATGTTCCTGGGTAGGAAGAATAAATATTGTGAAAATGACTATACTACCAAATGCAATCTACAGATTCAGTGCAATCAGTGTCAATTTACCAATGGTATTTTTTCCTAGAACTAGAAGAAAAATTTTCACAATTCCTATGGAAACACAAAAGACCCTGAATAGCTAAAGCAGTCTTGAGAAAGAAAAATGGAACTAGAGGTAAAAATAAATAAATAAATAAAACTTTCCTTATCTCACATATACTACAAAGCTATAGTCATCAAAACAGTTTGGTACTGGCACAAAAACAGAAATAAAGACCACTGGAACAAATATAGACCATAGGTACCCATGCATCTATGGATAACTTATTTTTAATAAAGGTAAGCAAGAATATACAATGGGGCAAAACCAGCTTCTTCAAAAAATTGTGCTGGGAAAACTGAACAACTATATGTAAAAGAAAAAAAAAAAAAAGAATACTTCCTAATGCCATACACAAAGATAAACTCAAAATGTGTTAAAGACCTAAATGCAAGACAAGAAACTAAAAAGTAAAAAATCTTATAAGAAAACACAGGAGGCAGAACACTAGATTACATAAAACAAAACAAGATTCTCTATGACTCACTTCCTAGACTAATGAAAATAAAAACAAAGTGGTACCTGTTTAAACTATAAAGCTTTTGCACAGCAAAGTAAACTACAAGAAAGGTGAAAAGACAACTCTCACAATGGAAGAAGACAACAGCAAATGAAACAACTGACAAAGGATTAATTTCCACAATATACAAGCAGCTCATACAACTCAATATCAGAGAAACAAACAATCCACCCAAATAAAAACTGGTAAAAGACCTAAACAGATATTTCTCCAAAGAAGATATACAGATCGATAAGAAACACATGAAAAGATGCTTAGCATCACTCATTACTAGAGAAATGGCAATCAAAACCACAATGAGATATCACCTCACACCAGTCAGAATGTCCATAATCAAAACATCTACAAACAATAAATGCTGGAGAGGGTGTGGAGAAACGGGTACTTGTACTGTTGTAATTTACTGAATGTAAATTTATACAGCCTCTATAGAAAATGGTATGGGGATTCCTTAAAAAAAAAAAAAAAATTAGGCATTATTAAGTGTATGCAAAAATAATTTATTGATAGCTAATTCTACCATGTTTACAAAAAGAAGCCATTTTATAGAAGTATTGTTAAAATATACTTTTGGTGTGATCTTCTTGCTTTAAGAATAAATGAAAAGTTATCTATAACCAGAATGAACCAAAAGACTCCATAAAGCTCCATTCTTGTTACTGTCTTAATGACCAATATTAGTAATTTCAAACAAATCATTCAGGGATTCACACTGTAGCAAGACCATTCATGTTCGTGTAAAAAAATAAAATAAATAAATAAATAAATAAATACAAAAAAAAATTGGAAATAAAAATATGTTTGATATGGAAATTGAGACAAGCATTTGTTTCCTGACTTAAAAATCTAAATCACAATATTATATCCAAATATAAATTGCCTTTATACAATGAAATTAAGAAAAAATAGAAACAAACACTTATTTAAGAGTTTTTACCATGAGCTATGGAGATGGATTGCCTGGTTTTGAATCCATACCACTTATTAGCTGTGCAAATTTGTGCAATTTTTAAAAATTCTGTCTCATTAAAAAATATATATATAATAATAACAGCATCTACCCTGTAGTCTTATTGTGAAGAATAAATGAATTAACATATGTAAAGCATTTACTTCCTGGGATCCACATGTGTTCGTAATCATTAATGTTGTCACCATTTAATTAAAGAGAACAAACAAATGCATTGTATTTCCTATACTCACTGAAAGAAAAAAAGTCTAATCCCATGGGAGAAAAAAAAATGGACTTGAATTCTAGTATTAACTGACTTTAACGGCTTCCCTGGTGGTTCAGTGGTAAATATTCCACCAGCCAAAGCAACTGATATGGGTTTGTTCCCTGATCTGGAAAGATCCCACATGTTGTGGAGCAACTAAGCCTGTGCACCACAACTACTGGGCCTGTGTTGTAGAACCTGGGAGCCACAACTACTGAAGCCCACCTGCTGCAACTACTGAAGCCCACTTGCCCTAGAGCCCTGGCTCTGCAGCATTGAGAAGCCCATGCATCGCAACTAGCATAGCCCCTGCTCAGCTCACTGCAACTAGAGAAAAGCTCTTGCAGCAACAAAGATCCAGTAAAGACAAAAATAAATAAAAAAATATATATTTTTTAAAATTTGCCTTTAAGTATTTATGACTGTGGACGAGTCATTTAATCTTTCTGTCCCTCTCTTTCTTCATTATGGTGAGTAGAGTTGGAGACCTCTAACATCCTTTCTTGTTCTAACATTTTAGCTTGAAATAAGCTTTCATCGTAAATCTGCACTCATTTGCATAATGGATCTCAATTCTGTGTAGTGCTACAGCTTAAAAAATTTTACATCACAATTCTATATGCAAATCCAAAATATCTTATTGTTATCAACTGCATATTTTATATAATTTTAATTGATTTAAAATCATGTTTACATGCTTTGTTTGCAGGAGATAGTGATTTTATGGATTCTAGCCTGGCAACAAACACTTCTTCATATAATTTAGAAATAAAAACTTTGTTGTAAAAGAGTATTTTAATGATTATTTTCTGTTTTCAAAGTTTTATAGTAATAAAATTTCCCCTCAAAAAGGACTGTCTCTTATACACATCTAGATGTNAAATCATGTTTACATGCTTTGTTTGCAGGAGATAGTGATTTTATGGATTCTAGCCTGGCAACAAACACTTCTTCATATAATTTAGAAATAAAAACTTTGTTGTAAAAGAGTATTTTAATGATTATTTTCTGTTTTCAAAGTTTTATAGTAATAAAATTTCCCCTCAAAAAGGATATATTCCAATGATGTTTATCTTTACATACTATGGTCAGTTTTCAAATGTATACATTGAACAGTTTATCCCTTTGATGAAACAGAAAACATACTAACTCATGGATAATTTTAACTGGTATTTGCATTTTTAGGAACAAATGTAAGTTAGAGAAAGTGGGAGTTTATTCTCATTGGATAAGTATAATATATTTTGAACCCCTGTAATACATTTTGACTATATGGATCACAATAAACTGTGGAAAATTTTGAAAGAGATGGAAATACCAGACCACCTGACCTGTCTCTTGAGAAATCTGTATGCAGGTCAGGGATCAACAGTTAGAACTAGACATGGAACAATAGATTGGTTCCAAATAGGAAAAGGAGTACTTCAAGGCTGTATATTGTCACCCTGCTTATTCAACTTATATGTAGAGTACATCATGAGAAACCCTCGGCTGGAAGAAGCACAAGCTGGAATCAAGATTGCCGGGAGAAATATCAATAACCTCAGATATGCAGATTCCAGAAAAACATCTATTTCTGCTTTATTGACTATGCCAAAGCCTTTGACTGTGTGGATCACAATAAACTGTGGAAAATTCTGAAAGAGATGGGAATACCAGACCACCTAACCTGCCTCTTTAGAAATCTGTATGCAGGTCAGGAAGCAACAGTTAGAACTGGACATGGAACAACAGACTGGTTCCAAATAGGAAAAGGAGTACATCAAGGCTGTATATTGTCACTCTGCTCATTTAACTTATATGCAGTGTACATCATGAGAAACGCTGGACTGGAAACTTACATTACCATATATAAAATAGATAGCCAATGGGATTTGCTGTATGGCTTAGGAAATCCAAACAGGTGCCCTGTATCAACCTAGAGCAGTGGGAAGGAGAGGGAAATGGGATGGAGGTTCAAAAGGGAGGAGATATATGTATATTTATGCCTGATTTATGTTGAGGTTTCACAGAAAATAAAATTCTGTAAAGCAATTATCTTTCAAAAAATAATTAAAAAAAAGAAAGTATCTTGGTGCTTTATATGCAGAGTATATCATAAATGCTGGGCTGGGTGAAGCACAAGCTGCAATCAAGATTGCTGGGAGAAATATCACAATCTCAGATATGCAGATGGCCCTGCCCTTAGGGCAGAAAGTGCAAAAGAACTAAAGAGCCTCTTGATGAAAGTTAAAGAAGGGATCAAAAAAGTTGGCTTAAAGTTCAACATTCAGAAAAGGAAGATCATGATATCTCGTCCCATCACTTCACGACAAATAGATGAGGAAACAGTGGAAACAGTTCCTGACTTTATATTTCTGTGCTCCAAAATCACTGCATGTGGTGATTGCAGCTATGAAATTAAAAGACACTAACTCTTTGGAAGGGAAGTTAGGACCAACCTAGATAGCATATTAAAAAGCAGAGACATTACTTTGCCAACCAATATCCATTTAGTCAAGGCTATTGATTTTCCAGTAGTCATGTATGAATGTGAGAGTTGGACTGTGAAGAAAGCTGAGCACCAAAGAACTGATGCTTTTGAACTGTGATGTTGGAGAAGAGTCTTGAGAGTCCCCTAGACTGCAAGGAGATCCAACCAGTTCATCCTGAAGGACATGAGTACTGGGTGTTCATTGGAAGGACTGATGTTAAAGCTGAAACTCCAGCATTTTGTCCACTTGATGCGAAGAACTGACTCATTTGAAAAGACCCTGGTGTCGGGAAAGTTTGGAGGTGGGAGGAGAAAGGGATGACAGTGGATGCCATGGTTAGATGGCATCACCAACTCAATGGACTTGAGTTTGGGTAAACTCCAGCTGTTGGTGTTGGACAGGGAGGCCTGGCATTCTCTGGTTCATGGGGTCACAAAGAGTCAGACACGACTGAGCAACTAAACTGAACTGAACTGAACTGAACTTGTGCTTTAATTCCCTGACCAAATTCCTCCTAGTGCTGTTTATTTCATACTCTATTTCATGTGGACAAAGGAGGGAATTTTTTTCAGAAGGTCCAGCTCATCTTTCTGAGCAGAGGGGCAGAGATTTTGGGGTCATCTAAGGCAGCAGGTAGATTATTCCTGCCATAATGAGCAAGTGAAAGATTAGTAGTTAGCATTCCCTGATGTAAGCGCCCTTTGTTGCCTCACTTTAAAGTGGCCTTTAAAGTCCACTTTAGCAAACACCTTCACCTACCCACTTTTTACCTAGCTTTCAAAGTCACCTGTCTAATTTAGTTGATATTGCAAAGAGGTCTGGTTATAAAGAAAGCAATTTTGCAGAAACATTCTGGCCTTTAAGTCAGTTTGGTTATGCCAAGTGATGCTGTGCTTTGTTGCTTAGTCAGCAACACTGGAGTGGGTTGCCATGCCCTCCTCCAGGGGATCTTCCCAACCCAGGGGTTGAACCCACATCTCCTGCATTGCAGGTGGATTCTTTACCATCTGGGTTACCAGGGAAGCCTAAGAATACTGGAGTGGGGAGCTTATCCCTTCTACAGGGGAACTTCTCTACCCAGGATCTCCTCCATTGTAGGTGGATTCTTTACCATCTCAGCTATCCAGGAAGCCCAATAAGTTATGCTACATGAGTGAAAATAGTGGTGGATTTTATTTTCTTGGGTTCCAAAATAATAGCAGACCATCACTGCAGTAATGAAATTAAAAGACGTTGCTCCTTGGAAGAAAAATTATGACAAACCTAGAGAGTATATTAAAAAGTAGAGTCATCACTTTGCCAGCAAAGGTCTGTATAGTCAAAGGTATGGTTTCCCCAGTAATCATGTAGGTATATTATAGCTGGACCATAAAGATAGCTGAACACTGAGGAGCTGAAGCTTTTGAATTATGGTGTTGGAGATGACTCATGAGAGTCCCTTGGATTACAAGGAGATCAAACCAAATCCTAAAAGAAATCAACCCTGAATACTAATTGAAAGGACTGATGCTGAAGCTTCAGTACTTGGCCTTCTGATGTGAAGGGCTGACTCATTAGAAAAGATTTTGATACTGGAAAATATTAAACCCATGATGAGAAGGGGGCAATGGAGGATAAGATGCTTTGGTGGCATCACCGACTCAATAGATATGAGTTTGGACAATCTCTGGGAGATAGGGAAGGACAAGGAAGGCTGGTGTGCTGCAGCCCATGCGGTTTCCAAGAGTCAGGACATGACTGAGAAACTGAACGACAACAAGAAGTGATGATTCAGTAACAGTCCACAGCCTCAGTGCTTAAAGCAGCAAAGACTGAGCCCTCACTAACAGGGATTCCATGTGGTTTCAAATGATGCTTGGAGGTGCTGTCACATGTGTAAATATTTCACAATGGTCCTTTAAATCTGACCATATTTCCATACAGGAAAAGCTTGGTATGATAATTACAAGCTTCTGCCTGTAAATGATCCATATCACTCTCCTCACCCTTGGTACTTGGCTGGCCAAAGATGTCTAATGGCCACATCTGATTTTTAAGGCAGGTGGTGGGAAAGCCTTGGAGGAAGGAAGTCTGAGTGGTAGTGAGCCCTGAACTGTTCACAGCAGCCCCTGGAACTTTGAGGCAGGAACACACAGGGTGGCAGGAAACACTCCCGTTTTAATAAACACAAACTCAGACTTGCAAAAGTTTAGCTTTCATTTTTGTAAAACAGCTACAGTCACTAACCCCATTCTGCTCGATGTAGATACAAAACATACTGTCCCAGAGGTAAATTCAGTCGCTTTTTGTTTTCTTTTTATAGAATTTATATCTAAACCTAAAATCAGTCATCGTTCAGGGATTGAAACATTTCTCCTGTCTCCAAGGGCTTGAGTTCAGAACAACCTTTTGTGGGGGCAGGGTGACCATAAAAAGACTCTCAGCCCCTTCAGAGCCCTAGTCATCGTCCCTGTGAGGAGGACATCTCCTCCATGCATGGCGCCCACTAGGAGGTGGCTACCACCCATACAGTTCCCTTATTACAGCTTCATCCCTGCCTCCCACTATTCTTGTCATAAGACAGTTTATGGGACCAAGATCATTCATTTTCCATGAATTTTCCTTTTTTTTTTTTTTACTAAATATGCTAAATAATATTGAAAGAGAAATAATTATATATATAATATATATAGAGAAATGAGTGTGTATATATATATAATATGTAGAGAAATGATTGTGTATATATATCAGAAGATAGATTGGGAGTTTCTCTTACTCAGGGAGGTTTTTGTTCTTTTCCTAAATTTCAGAAACTGTAAAGCAACAGTTAGATTTAACTGAGGTTAATATTTTGTTTTCTGAATCTACAAATATTGTTTTGTCAAACAATATTATCATTCTGATCCTTAGAGAGAAAGGTCATTTTCTAATGAGAGAGACCACTTAGTATCTCATATTTCTGCTTCTGTGCCCAACTGAGGAGTGATTTGCGGCAGCAAGATCGAGCTTTTATTTTTTATTTATTTTTTCAGGCTTTCAAGCTGGTTTTATTTTTTAATTTTTATTTTTTGTTTTAGTTTTTTAAAATACAAATTTATTTATTTTAATTGGAAGTTAATTTGCAATATTGTTTTGGTTTTTCCATACATCAACATGAATCTGCCACAGATGGGAAGATCGAGGTTTTAAATCCTCTAATAGGAAAGTTATATTATGTGAGCAATTGTGTGGCATTCCATATTAATATTGCATGCTATCACAATTCATTTTCACCAATTTAGAAGGTGTAGAGACATGCTAAACACTTCAATATATGATATAATGATTATATTTGCATACTATAAAGATGGATGCAAATACTAAAAATATAAAGCTCCAGTACTTTATGAAGGACAACTTTAATGTCATACAAATGACTACTTACTGTAAAGTATTTTATTATCTCCAATTGGTAGAAAGATAGATGCTTCACTGAACTTATGTTTGCTTCTTATTGCAAAATTCATAAAGCTACATCCAGTTAAGTTAGTAGAAGTTTGAATAAATGACTATAAATACTGTGATATATTTAATGAGAAACTGCAATGTTATATTATTAAAGGAATCTTTCCTTTTAAATTGTATTCATTTAATTTAATTACTGGGCATTAACTTGATGTAAGCATACCAGAATTCACAATGTAGTATATGCTATTCATTGAATCATATTTATAACATTACTTAGATTTATGAGCCAATCCAGTATTTTTGAATGAGGTTATAATTTTTATCTTTTCTTTTTTTTTATCATTTAGTCTTAAAATTATTCATTTCATATATTTGAGATAGTCTTAGGCTCAGTAATACATAGACCTGGTTATTACTCTGAAGCCCCCTGCCCCTCCCAAAAATGTAGATGAATTTATAATTTTTTAAAACTTGTTTTTGTTTTTAACATTCTCATATTCTTACCATATATGTTGATGAAGTATAATGGTTGACTGTAAATTACAAGGTGACTGTTTCATCTCTTACTTTCTTTTTAGGTATGGGGGATATGAGAAATTATCAAAATCATTATAGCAACTCAAGTGATGTGTGTGTTTCCTAGCCAGCTTTGAAAATCTATCATAAAATGGCTTAAAATATATCTAACATTATATTTACTGGGATGACCATGACATAAATATCAATTCAAATGAAAAGGTTCTCATTTTTTATAACTAGGGAGTTTCATGATTACTAGTACACAGCTTCAAAGAAAAATATAATAAAATGTTAAGAGTAATAGCATATTATAACTGAGAATAGGTACAATGCAGTGAAAGTCATATTAATATACTGGTCAGGAAATCTGCTGTTTAATGCCAGTCTTTGGCATTGCCCTTTAATTGATATTGGAATGAAAAATTATATTTTCCAGTCCTGTGGCCACTGCTGAGTTTTCCAACTTTGCTGCCATATTGAGTCTAGCACTTACAACATCTCTTACCTCTCCTTGCTATTCTTTGGAACCCTGCCTTCAGATGGGTACGTCTTTCCTTTTCTCCCTTGCCTTTTGCTACTTTTATTTTCTCAGTTATTTGTAAAGCCTCTTCAGACAACCATTTTGCCTTTTTTCATTTCTTTTTCTTGGGGATGGCTTTGATTGCTGGCTCCTGTACAAAGGTATGAACCTCCATTCACAGTTCTTCTGGCACTCTGTGTATCAGATCTAATCTTTTGAATCTATTTGTCACTGACACTGTATAATAATAATGGATATGACTTAGGTTATACATGAATGGCCTAGTAGTTTTCCATACTTTATTCAATTTCAGTCTGAATTTTGCAATAAGGAGTTCATGATCTGAGCCACAGTGAGGTCCTGGTTTTGTTACTGCTGATTGTATAGAGCTTCTCTATCATCAGCCTCAAGGAATATAATGAATATGATTTTGATATCAATCATCTGTTAATGTCCATGTGTATACTGGTCTCTTGTGTTGTTGGAAATGGGTGTTTGCTATGAGCAGTGCATTGTCCTGAAAAACCATTAGTTTCTCCTCTGCTTCATTTCATACTCCAAGGCCAGACTTGCCTGTAACTCAACAGTGCATGAACCAATAACTTCCAGATATACAAGCTGGATTTAGAAAAAGTAGAGGAACCAGAGATCAAATTGCCAACATTCGTTGAATCATAGAAAACACAGGGGGTTCCAGAAAAACATCTACACTGTTTCATTGATTAGACTAAAGCCTTTGACTGTGTGGTTCAATACTTAAAGAGAGGGGAATAGCAGACAACCTTTTCTGCCTACTGAGAAATCTGTGTGCAGGTCAAAAAGCAATAGTTAGAACTGGACATGGAACAACAGACAGGTTCAAAATTGGGAAATAAATACAAGACTGTATATTGTCACCTTAATTATTTAATTTATATTGCAGAGTGCATCATGCAAAATGCCAGGCTGGAAGAAGCTCAAGCTGGAATCAAGATTACTGGGAGAAATATCAATAACCTCAAATATGCAAAGGACACCACCCTTATGGCATAAAGTAAAGAGAAACTTAAGCGCCTCTTGATTAAGGTGAAATAGGAGAGTGAAAAAGCTAACTTATAACTCAAAATTAAAAAAAAAAATCTAAACTAAAATCATGGCATTTGATCTCATCTTTTCATAGCAAATAGATAGGGAAAAAGATGAAACTGACAAATTTCATTTTCTTGGGCTCCAGAATCACTGTGGATAGTGAATGCAGCCTCAAAATTTAAAGATTCTTTCTCCTTGGAAGAAAAGCTTATGACAAACCTGGACAGCATATTAAAAAGCAGAGACATTACTTTCCAGACAAAGGTCTGTATAGTCAAAGCTATATTTTTTTCCAGTGGTCATGTATGGATGTGAGAGTGGGATCCAAAAAGAAAGCTGAGTGCTGAAGAATTGATTTTGAACTGTGGTGTTGGGGAAGAGTCTTGAGAGTCCTTTGGATTGCAAGATCAAACCAGTCAATCCTAAAGGAAAACAACACTGAATGTTCATTGGAAGGACTGATGCTGAAGCTAAAGCTTTAATACTTTGGCCACTTGATACAAAGAGTCAACTCCCTGGAAAAGACCCTGATTCTGGAACAAACTGAAGGTAGGAAGAGTATAGGATGACAGATGATGAAATGATTGGATGGCATCACTGTCTCAATGGACATGAATTTGAACAAACTCTCGAGATAGTGAAGGACAGGGAAGTCTGGCTTGTTGAAGTTCATGGTGTTACAAGGAGTCTGACACTACTGAGCAACTGAAGAGCAACTGCAAGACCTGTCTTTAACCAGTTGCTCTAATACTGAGTCTTTTATTTCACATGTGAAGTGGAGGTTAAAAAAAATCTCATGCTGATAATGTAACAAATAAGCTTGATTTTTAAAGTGAGTAGTTCTTTATGGGAGATGAAAACATACTGAACACTGAGGATACAGAATAAATAGTTTAAGCAACCTAAGTAGTTGTAGAAACCACCTTCAGTTCAGGAGCTCAATTGTGTCCAACTCTTTGGGACACCATGGGCTGCAGCATGCCAGGCTTTTCTGTCCTTCACCAACTCCTGGAGTTTGCTCAAGCTCATGTCCATCGAGTCGGTGATGGACATCCAACCATCTCATCCTGTCTTACCCTTCTCCTCCTGCCTTCAATCTTTCCCAGCATCAGGATCTTTTCCAAGGAATTAGCTCTTTGCATTAGGCGGCCTTAGTATTAGAATTTCAGCTTCAGCATCAGCCCTTACAATGAATAGTTAAGACCAATTTCCTTTAGGGTGGACTTGTTTAATCTCCTTGAAGTCCAAGGGACTCTCAAGAGTCTTCTCCAACATCACAGTTCAAAAACATCAATTTTGATTTTTCTAAGAAATCACCTTATCCAAGTCAAAATTTAAGAACTAAAGTTAAGGTATGAAACATGGGCCAGTTATGTAGACGTTTGTGAGAAAATAATTGATGAATCCCCCAAAAACAAGATAATATGTGCTCTGTTTATGTACTTTTGGGAGGTTTTCTTGACAATTGGGGCAGAAAAATCAACCATAAGAGCAGTTATGAAACAGGTAGTAGTCATGGTGATAAAATTTTCAAAACAATCAAAAGTAAAAAAGCAGGTATTTTGTTATTGTTGTTCTCTACTTAGTGTTTCTAATGATATCAAATACTACATCACATACATAAATCTCAGCAATGACCAAATGAAACTCATTATTCTTTCCTTCTGAAATGTTCTTTCTTGCTACTTAAAGAAATTATACCAAAATATCTAACCTTGTATTTTTATTTGACCTAGCTTAAGTCCAGTTGTTTACTGCTCAAAAAGTAATAATCAAGATAGAGGCAAATAACAGGAGAAAGGAAAGTTGCTTTTAATCAGAATGTTGGTAATCTGGGAAGATGGTAAACTCAGTATCCCCCCTAAATCGATTCCAAAGATTCTTCTCAGTCATGAAAGTTTTTAAAAGGAAAAAGGAAAGCAATTTCAGTTGATCACAGAGATGGGGGATCAGAGCTGTCACCATTCTGAACTACTGGTAGGCTTGTCAACTCCTTGTGATTTTCCTCAAGATATTATCTTGTTCACATGGTTTGTTCAGGAGATTACTGAAGGGGAAGCTAGCGAGGAGATCTAGTTACTTATTCTTCATTTCGACTTTTTTGACCTACCACAAGGACCAACAGGTTAGGGAAAATATAGAGTGATTAAGAGATCTGAACACTATGCTAGAGCTAGAGATGGTAGAACATGGAGGTACCTTGTTAAAAGTTAAAAGGATAGCTTTTCTTTAATTTACCAGAAAAGAGGTTCTTTCTGAGGGAGGTTTCCTGCAAAAAGCTACATATATAGTTTTACTAAAATTTTCTTGCCACCCTTATTTTCTCTTACAATTATCTATTAAGTCCAATTATACCATCTACTCCATTTTCCCAACACAATCTTAAATTTTAATACTCACTACATTTGGTGTGGTTCTGATTTTTATAATCATTTTTTAAAAGCATTAGATAATCTTACTTGTTTCAATTTTCCCAACCTAAATTCACTCTCAATGGTGGCCAGGCTTATCTTTCGAAGATACAAATTTTATCATGACATTATTAACTAACCCATCAATAATTCTTCAAACTGCACAGATGAGGGCAAAGATATTTTAGTATTACACATCCTCACACAACCCACCTTCACTCCATGTACCTGATATGTCAGACATATGGAGAAATATCTTTTCTGTATGTGAGATAAGCTTTTATAAAAATACAAAGTTTAAGATGAGAAATTTGCATTAAATTTACCCAAACTGTATGTCTACAGATCATATTATTTTCAGATCTATGATTTTTCAAAGTACCTCAATATTCTCAGCAAATATTTCATATCACCTACACTTGCTAGGGGTTTACCAGGTGACACTAGTTGTAAAGAACCTGCCTGCCATTGCATGTAGACATAAGAGACACCAGTATGATCTCTGGTCATGAAGATCTCTTGGAGGAGGGCCTGGCAAACCATTCCAGTATTCTTGTCTGGAGAATCCCATAGACAGAGGAGCCTGGTGGGCTATTGTCCATAGGGTTTCAAAGAGTCCAACATGGTTGAAGTGACTTAGCATGCATGCACATACATATAATAACTTGCATACCACATGACTGGGTATGTATCCCATTTCCATAATATTTCTGTTCATGATGATATGATCACATTACTCTGCAGTCTATAAATACACAGACCTTGATTGTTACTACCAAGTATCACTCAACTTTTATAATGATCATCTAGGAATAAACTTTTAAATCATTTTTAAATTTTATTTATTTATTTTTTGCTTTCTTGGTTAATAAAGGAGAGTCATGTTTCCCTCATACATAAACAAAAATTTACATTATTTATTAATCTCTCCAAAGTTGCTAATTCTCCAGCTTTCACAGGAACATGTCAAATAGCCCAGACTTGTAGGTTCATGCTATCCTACAGGGATCACACACTCCTGAGGTTTTCTTTGAAACTCCATGGCTTCAGGAAATCATGAACAAGGGGTTCATCTACATATACGAGTGTAACTCTAACCCTATCTCTCCTACTTTGTATACAGTGTGCTGCAATGTTTCATAGACATGGCTACAGCATGTTTTAAAATAACAAGAAATTGGCATATAGAAAAGTAAGACTACTTTCTCCCAATAAAATAATTAAATAAAGACTTTAAAGTTTTAAACATATATATATATATTTATACATGTATCTAGGCATAGATTAAACATCTTATATATTGTATATATTATATATATTTGTATATATTCAAAAGAGAAAAAAAAATGCAGGCCAGTCTTGGTCTCTCAGGTAACACAGGAAGTTTATTGCAAAGTGCAACTCACTGAGCTATGGGGCATAAGGATAAACTTCTACTTTAAGAATAAGGACTCTAATGCTAAATTGCCTGGAATTTAATCCTAGCTGCTTGATTTACTAGCTGTAAATTGACCTTGGCCATAGTCTTCAATCTCTCTGTAATGGATTTTTTCACCTGTAAAACAGGACAGTAATGCTTTTCAATTCTTAAACTAGTTGTAAAAAATAAATAAGTGAATACATGAAAAATAATGTGAAGAGTCTGACATAGACTGCATATAATGTATAATCATGAAAAGCCAACACACTTATTTTGTTCCATTATTTTTATTTTCAAGACTGCTAGCAACCTGAAGTCACTGTAAGTTCCAAAGTCTTTCTGTATAAAAGACACATAAGGAGATTTTTTTGTATTTAGTTAATGCCTTGGGCTTGACTTGTTACTCCTTCTGCCACTGACCATCCTGTGAGATGGTACAGCCTCCCCGTTGTACTCAGCTTCATTGTCATGTGTATGACTCACACTCTAAATCTTGAGTCCTAACTGGGCTGCTTTAGCAAGTTCCATCAGTTTAACTTCATGTATTTGAGACTTTTGGTAACCAGGTCATGTCACCACTTTTTAATCTCCATGGAATTCTCGGCTTTTATATTCCAAACAATTTGGAGTAGGGGTGTTCTTATGATAAGAAAACAATATTTCTAATGTGAAGAATACTTTTCCATGGGTTCTCACATTGTGGGCAGTATCCCCCCACCCCACCTTCTGATATAGTTATCAGGGTCTGAATGCAGCTTTCAAATCAATTCCATATTTAACTACTCTTAATTCTATACAATTAGTACTAGAATAGTGATTTATCACTGAGCAGAAATCCATTTAATGGTGTCAATCTGATATTACATTTTGATAGATTTCTTTGTTTGACTATTAACAGTCCTGGAAAATTATTTAATAATTAGGGACAGAATTGACTAACAAGGTTAAACTGTTGACAATCAGGTTTTACTATTTTAGTTCAATGCATATTGAAAGTTTGTCTGCTGTTAGATCGATGATTTGAATGATAGATGCTAATTGATTTGCATCCATCATTCCCTTTCTGATACATACTCAGATGAAGTGTATTTGTAACCATTGGGTATTCTGTGGTATGCATTCAAGATGTACTTGATAAATGCAATCTGTCCCCAAATCTTTGCTTTATTGCTGCAGATTATTAAGTAGTTCCACATTATACACACAAAGAAGGACTTGAGATTCAAATTAAAACAAGTTTAAATAGACTGCAAAAGCATTCCTCAGCAGACTGATTCTACATTAAATACCCAAATTAATGCACATCACCATTCAAGAAGATGGTGAGTATAAGTTATATTGAGAATCAGTTTTCCTGAGTATAAGTTATATTGTCTACTCTAAAGAGGATAAAGTTTACGTAAAATGTATTAACTGCCTACTGTATCATTGCCTATCTGTTTAATATAAAACAAAAACTTGCTTAGCCTAGTATCCTTCAGTAATTGTGACCAATATCCAGCAGATCATACTTAAATTGTTCTTACAAGATAACTATTATTTAAGCTTTAGAATATTCATCCATTCAATCAAGCATCTTTTATTTACCCATTCACCTCCTTTCTAGGCTCTAATACCTGCTTATTATCTCCTTTGCAGGCATCCCCTTTTGCTTCTTGCAGTATCTGTATTTTTCTAGTCAAGCAACTTTACACACACTCATTTTAGCTCTTGATTAACTTAAGCCATCATCTTGGCCCCAGTAATAATAAGCTCAGTCTGAATTTATGAAAGGCCACAACTCACAATGATGATGTAACAGTTATTACTGTCTCTACACCAAATGTCACAGCACACGTCTTCGGAAAGCAGAAGTTCCTGGAGATAAACAAGAAAAGATAACAGAAATGTCATCAGCAAAGGAGACTACCATAATAACAATTAATGTTAGTACATGTTGGCCTTTATCATTTTATTTTTATATCAGATATCTATTGCCACAAGATGTTGCATAATAAATAACCAGAAACCTCAGTGGTTTAATAAGCATTTGCTGCTTAGCTGTTTGGTTTGCTTGGTTTGCTTGGCTGTCTTGGGGCTGGTTAGCTGTTAGCTGACTAAGATTGTGAGAGAGTTAATTCCTAGGCAGGTTGATAAGAAGTCCGAGGTCCCCAAGGAGGAGAAAGGGGTCAGGCTCTTGAAGCAGAGAAAGGGGTCTGGAATTCTCAAGGAGAAGGAAAGGACAAACATCTTTTTTTTTTTTTTTTTTCTCTACATTCCTTAGTCTTAGTCACATAAAAGTTTTTTTCTTTAAGCCAGGGCCTGATGACTGCATAACAAACAACTCAGTTTAAACTCTGTACTAAGGATTGGTGGCTCAGATGGTAAAGTCTGTCTACAGTGCGGGAGACCTGGGTTCGATCCCTGGGTCTGAAAGATCCCCTGGAGAAGGAAATGGCAGTCCACTTCAGTACTGTTGCCTGGAAAATCCCATGGACAGAGGAGCCTGGTAGGCTCCAGTCCATGGAGTCGCAAAGAGTCAGACACGACTGAGCGACTTCACTTACTTACTTACTTAAGGATTATATAGAGCTTCCCTCATACCTCAGTAAGGATTATATAGTGGCTTCCCTTGTGGCTCAGCTGGTAAAGAATCTGCCTGCAATGCAGGAGACCTGGGCTCGATCCCTGGGTTCAGAAGATCCCCTGGAGAAGGGAAAGGCTACCCACTCCAGTATTCTGGCCTAGAGAAGTCCATGGGCTATACAGTCCTTGGGGTCGCAAAGAGTCAGACACGACTGAGTAACTTTCACTTTCACTTTCCCTCATACCTAAGTCAGTAAAGAATCTGCCTACAATGCAGGAGATCCGGGTTGGATTCCTGGGTCAGGAAGATCCTCTGGAGAAGGAAATGGCAATCCACTCCAGTATTTTTTGCCTGAAAAATCCCATGGACAGAGGAGGCTGGTGGGCTACAGTCCATGGGGTTGCAAGAGTCTAACATGACTTAGCCACTAAACCACCACCAAGGGTTATATAACAATGTATCCTGCTTAAGGACAGCTTCTCCTTCCTGAAAACCTTCTGGGTAATCTTGTTATCTTAAAATGTAAATTATGGGAGTGGGTCTAGTAAGATCTNTAAATAAAATCCTTAAAAGTAAACGTCCAGACTATATAGAGTGAACATTTGCTCCCAATTCAAGGGAATGATCTGCATTTAAACAATGTCTCCCTATTGGGAATTTCCCCTAAATGCCACACAGGTTAAACAAGAAAAGAAAGAAAGAAAGAAAGAAAAGTAAGACTACTTTCTCCAAATAAAATAATTAAATAAAGACTTTAAAGGTTTATACATATATATATATATATATATTTATAATCCACTCCAGTACTCTTGCCTGGAGAATCCCATGGACAGAGAAGCCTAGTAGGTTACAGTCCACGGGGTCGCAAAGAGTCGGACACGACTGAGCAACTTCACCTCACCTCACCTCAGATATATTTATACATGTATCTAGGCTTAGATTAAACCTCTTATATATTGTATATATTATGTATATTTGTATAGGTATACAAATATATTTATCTTTGCAAATAAAGCAAGATAATTCAAGAAAAGCATCTACTTCTGCTTCAGTGACTCTGCCAAAAACTTTGACTCTGTGCATCACAACAAGCTATCAACAATTCTTAAAGAGATGGGAATACCAGACCACCTTACCTGCCTCCTGAAAAACCTGCATGCATGTCAGAAAGCAACAGTTAGAACTGGACATGAAACAATGAGCTGGTTCCAAATTGGGAAAGGAGTATGTCAAGGCTGTGTATTGTCACCCTGCTTATTTAACTTATATGCAGAGTACATCATGCAAAATTCTGGGCTGGATGAAGCACAAGCTAGAATCAATATTGCCAAGAGAAATACCAAAACTTCAGTTGTACAGATGACACCAACCTTATTGCAGAAAGCGAAGTGGAACTAAAGACCCTCTTGATGAAAGTGAAAGAGGAGAGTTAAAAAGCTGGCTTAAAACTCAACATTCAATAAAAGAAGATCATGGCATCTGGTCCCATCAGTTTATGGCAAATAGATGGGAAAACAATGAGAACAGTGATAGACTTTATCTTCTAGGCTCCAAAATCACTGCAGGTGGTGACTGCACCCATGAAACTAAAAGAAACTTGCTCCTTGTAAAAAAAGCTATGACCAAATTAGACAGCATATTGAAAAGCAGAGATATTACTTTGCCAGCAAAGATCTGTGTAGTCAAAGCTATGGTTTTTCCAGTAGTCATGTATGGATGTGAGAGTTGGACTCTAAGGAAAGTTGAGTGCTGAAGAACTGATGCTTTTGAACTGTGTTATTGGAGAAGACCCTCGAGAGTCCCTTGGACTGCAAGGAGACCAAATCAGCACATATTAAAGGAAATGAGTTCTGAATATTCATTGGAAGTAAGCTGAAACTACAATACTTTGGCCACCTGATACCAAGAACTGAGTCATTGGAAAAGACCCTTGTGCTGGGAAATATTGAAGGTAGGAGAAGGGAATGACAGAAGATGAGATGGTTAAATGGCATCATTGATTCGATTGGCATGAGTTTGAGCAAATTCCTGGAGTTGGTGATGAACAGAGAAACCTGGTGTAAGTTTCCCACTAAACAAACTGGCAAAAAATATTTAAGTAAATAGTTAATGAAAAGAAACAAAGGCATTCTTTAAATAAAGAAAATATAGGTAGATTTTCATAGAGATTAAAAAGTGCATGTGTATACTTTATGATATCATACCACTATAACCTAGACCTTTTTTCAAATATAATTATTACTCAAAACCACATTTTTGCATTTTCTTAATTAACTAAAATACAAGATCATGAGAATATGATTGACAGAAATAGTGAGCAAGCCATGTTTCAGTACACACAAAGCTGATTTCTGGCAAATAAACTATTGTTGAAACCTCTTGACCTTGAATTTAGCAATTATTGTCTTTCATAAATGCATGTAAATCTGCATGCACATTAAATTCTCTATATACTTATTCAAATTATTTGTTTCTAAACAGCAATTAAAAAGAAACATTTTATTTCAAAGTGTGCTTTATATATGTTCTAACCAAATTTTAGTGGAGATACTGAATGCTATTTTCCTGTAGACATGGTTTCCTATGTTTTTACTCTAATTTCTGCTTTTAGAACATTTACATCTTTCACAAAATATTATTTATGCTATCAACTGAATCACTCAGAGTTGAGTAATATTTGTGTTTTAAGAAGAGATATTGTTTAAACCCACAGATTAGCAAAGAAATTTTTCTATAATTCTAAAATTCTTAAAGAGAAAATAAAGATGACTTTTTTGGCTGCATGATTCATGATTTTATATTTAGAAGTAAACAAACATTTTCCATAACAGATTTAATCAATCCAGACCTCTGAGGAGAGATCATAATATTATACAAAATGGGGTTTCAAATTACATTTTAGGAAAATAAGAAAATAATAAAACAAAAAGAAGTGAGTTGGTGAGAAATGAACTGGTTCTGGGTATTGTAGAAACGTGGGGAATTACACTGAAACATGTATGGTGTCATATGGGAAACTAATCACCAGTCCAAGTTTGACACAGGATGCTTGGGGCTGGTGCACTGGGATGACCCAGAGGGATGGTGTGGGGAGGGAGGTGGGAGGGAGGTTCAGGATGGGGAACACGTGTACATCCGTGGCAGATTCATGTTGATGTGTGGCAGAACAAATACAATATTGTAAAGTAATTAGCCTCCAATTAAAATTAATAAATTTAAATTAAACAACAACAACAACATGATCCTAAAAAAAAAAAAAAACCTGAATATATTGGTTTAACACGTTTTCCTTTTTGTTATTTAATGAGGAGATACATTCTTATTTTTTACAATTATTGTATATCACTGTTTAGGACAGGTGAGAAAAAACAGAAATATGCAAATGTGTTAGTACTGGGGGGGCGGTCCTAAGATGGCGGAATAGGACAGGGAGACCACTTTCTCCCCCACAAATTCATCAAAAGAACATTTCAGTGCTGAGTAAACTCTACAAAATAACTTCTGAATGCTGGCAGAGGACATCAGGCACTCAGAAAAGCAGATCATTGTCTTCAAAAACAGGTAAGAAAAGTATAAAAGATGAAAAAAGAGACAAAGGAGGTAGGGAGGGAGCTCCGTCCTGGGAAGGGAGTCTTAAAAAGAGAAGTTTCCAAACACCAGGAAACACTCTAGCTGCCGAGTCTGTGTCAAGCCTTGGAAACACAGAGGGCTACATAACAAGGAAGAAAAATAAATAAATAATTAAAACCAACAGATTACGAGCCCAACGGTAACTCCTCCAGCAGAAAAACAGTGCAGACGCCTGTATCCGCCACTAGTAAGTGGGGGCTGGGCAGGGAGGTGTGGGCTGCAGTGCTTTTTAAAAAACCAGGCTGGAATGCTGCGAGTGTAACCAGAGCAAACTAACTTGGGCTAGCATACCAAACTGTGGGATAGCAACCACGCAAAAGGCTCTAACATAAGACACCACCAGGATCATACACAGAACAAAGGATGGAACAGAAATAGCTGGCTTCAGACCATCCCTCTCCAGTAACAGGCAGCCAGAGCCATAAGGGCTGGAAGGGGGCAATCACAGCCCCGGAGAGACTTTACCTACCAAACTGCAAGCAGGCTTCTTTGCTAAGACTTCTTGGGGTCCTGGACAGTCACTGTCCCCCTGACAAGGGACACCAGCAGTACACCCAGAAAACTGAGCAGCAGGGACGGGAAAGGTGATAAGTCACAGCGACTGTGCTCACCAAACGCCTGAGCTACTCAGTCCTGGGACTGGCACAAAAAGCAGGCCCAACCGAATCTGTGCATCTGAGGGCTACCTGAGAGCTGAGCCTGAACGGCTTAGACTGGGGAGGTGTATGCAGCCTAGGGCCGGCCTCAGACGGTTCCTGGCAGAGCAATGTAGAGCCTGAGTGGTGTGTGCAATGTGCACGGGCATGCCCAGTGTGACTGACACACTGCAAGCACACAACAGTGTTATTTGTTTGCAGCACCCCTCCCTCCCCACAGCATGACTGAACAAGTGAGCCTAAAATAAAAGGTGTCCACCACCACCCTCCTTGTGTCAGGGTGGAAATCAGACACTGAAGGGTCCACCAAACAGAAGAAGCTAAACAGAGGGAACTGCCTTGGAAGTGACCCCACACTGTCCACAACACCAGAGAAAGTCACAAAAATATCTTTACTATTTTTACGACCATTCCCTTTTTGTTGTTGTTGTTCTTGTTGATTGTTTTTTCTTCTTTTATTTTTCTTCTCTTTTCTTTTAACTTTTTAAAATTTTTAAGTCCTCTATTTCTCTTTTAATTTTAATTTTTATAACCTACTATTACTTTTGAAAAAAAAGACCCTATTTTTAAAGCAAACACAGTATGTATGTGTGTGTATATATATATATATATTTGTGGTTGTTGTAGTTTTTTAATAATTCTCGAGAATTTTTTTTCTTCTTTTCTTTAATATTGTATTTTTGAAACTCCAACCTCTACTCTAGATTTTTAATCTTTGCTTTTTGGTATTTGTTGTCAATTTTGTACATTTAAAAGCCCAATCTTCAGTACCTAATTTTACTTGAGAGCAAGATTACTGGCTTGACCACTCTCTTCCTTTGGACTCTCCTTTTTCTCCACCAGGTTGTCTCTGCCTCCTCCCTCCCCCTTCTCTTCTCTACCCAACTCTGTGAATCTCTGTGTGTTCCAGATGGTGGAGAACATTTAGGGAACTGGTTACGGGCTGGGTCTGTCTCTCTCCTTTTCACCCACCTCTTTTATACTCCTGGCCACCTCTGTCTAGTTCCCCCCTCTCCTCTTCCCTGTATAACTCCATGAACATCTCTGAGCGGTCCAGACTGTGGAGCGCACATAAGGAACTGATTACTGGCTAGCTTGCTTTCTCCTCTTTTGATCTTACCTCATCTCATTCCAGTCACCTTTAACTACTCCTTCCCTCTTCTCTTCTCCATGTAACTCAGTGAATTTCTCTGGGTGTCCCTCAGTGTGAAGAAACTTTTCATCTTTAACCTGGATGTTTTATCATCAGTGCTGTATAGATGGAGAAGTCTTGAGGCTACTGTAAAAATAAAACTGAAAACCAGAAGCATGAGGCTTAAGTTGAAATCCTGAGAACATCAGAGAACTCCTGAATTCAGGGAACATTAATTGATAGGAGCTCATAAAAAGCCTCCATACATACACTGAAACCAAGCACCACCCAAGGGCCAACAACTTCCAGAGTAATACATACCACAGAAAATCTCCAGCAACATAGGAACACACCTCTAAGCTTCAATATACAGGAGCTCAAAGTTACTCCAAAACCATAGACATCTCATAACTCATTATTGGACACTTCAGTGCACTCCAGAGAGAAAAAAATCCAGCTCCACACACCAGAACTCCGACATAAGCTTCCCTAACCAAGAAACCTTGACAAGCCACTGATACAACCACACCCACAGTGAGGAAACTCCATATTAAAGATAAATCCACAAATTCACATAATACAGAAAGGCCACCCCAAATGTACCAATATAACCAAGATGAAGAGACAGAAGAATATCCAGCAAGTAAAGGAACAGGAGAAATGCCCACTAAACCAAAGAAAAGAGGAAGAGATAGGGAATCTACCTGAGAAAGAATTCTGAATAATGATAGTGAAAATGATCCAAAATCTTGAAATCAAAATAGAATCACAGATAAATAGCCTGGAGAAGATGCAATAAAGGTTTAACAAGGACCTAGAAGGCAATGGCACCCCACCCCGGTACTCTTGCCTGGAAAATCCAATGGATGGAGTAGCCTGGTGGGCTGCAGTCCATGGGGTTGCTAACAGTCGGACAGACTGAGCGACTTCACTTTCACTTTTCTCTTTCATGCATTGGAGAAGAAAATGGCAACCCACTCCAGTGTTCTTGCCTGGAGAATCCCAGGGACGGGGGAGCCTGGTGGGCTACAGTCTATGGGGTCGCAAAGAGTTGGACACGACGGAA
>SJYX01007808.1:207115-222539 GCA_006410675.1 Oreotragus oreotragus | reverse complement strand
AGTTGGACTGTGAAGAAAGCTGAGCGCCACAGAATCGATGCTTTTGAACTGTGGTGTTGGAGAGGACTCTTGAGAGTCCCTTGGACTGCAAGGAGATCCAACCAGTCCATTCTGAAGGAGATCAACCCTGGGATTTCTTTGGAAGGAATGATGCTAAAGCTGAAACTCCAGTACTTTGGCCACCTCAGGGGAAGAGTTGACTCATTGGAAAAGACTCTGATGCTGGGAGGGATTGGGGGCGGGAGGAGAAGGGGATGACCGAGGATGAGATGGCTGGACGGCATCACTGACTCGATGGACGTGAGTCTGAGTGAACTCCGGGAGATGGTGATGAACAGGGAGGCCTGGCGTGCTGCGATTCATGGGATTACAAAGAGTCAGACACGACTGAGTGACTGAACTGTACTGAACTGAACTGAGGGGTTGAACTGAGTCTCCACAAGATAAGCCCCAGAACCTCAGAACATGAGTTTATTTTGAGATGGATCTTTTCTGAGGTAGTCAAGTTAAAAATAGATCATCAAAATGAGCCCTAATCTAATATTACTTATGTCCCTGTAAGAAAAATGAATTTGGACACAGAGACAGAATAGAGGAAATGTAGAAGAGGTACAGAGATAGCCAACTGAAAATCAATATCCTTCCCTGAAATACATCCTTCCTCTCACAGCATAACAAGAAACGAACACTGCCTAAGCCTCAGCGTTGCTTCTATCCTCTGTAATTGTTAGACAACTTAATTTAATTATTAAATCCATGCAGTTTGTGGTACTTTGCTATGGTCTCAGCATAGGAAATTAATATACTTAGTCTCAAAAGATCTCAAGGTAAACCTAAATTAATGTTGAGCTGTTTGTACTTTGAAACAATTGAATTAACCTCTTACATATATATAATTAGTAATAAATTTCACAAAGATATTTAAATAATATGAACATATTTTCACTTTCATGTTATATGAATATTTTATTGGTTAAAATAAAACAGGCTACTGTAATAATATTTGAGTAATACAAGTGACACACACTGAGCTTAGTATTTATATAGATGTCTAATTATCATTTGTAATAACATAATAGGTTAAATATTACTGTTTATTTGAGCTACCAGTGAGAAAATGGGTACATAGAGAATTTGAATACTTTGCCTATTCTTACATTGTTAGAATGTGTCATATTTATCTCAGACCAACACAATTCTAGAACTTAAATTTGACAATCAGAGTTCTATTATTAAGCAGTTATACTTGATTCATAATACAGACTTGAAGATTAAAAGAATTTTTTTTAAATTTTACCAATCCAGATTATGACAAATTATTATTACAAAAAAGAAATTAATGTTTATTTATCTTTTACACTCTAAAAACATGTTCAGTCACATGCAGTTTATTTTTTAAGAGTAAGAAATAAGCACAGAATATTGTATATGCAGTCACAACTTGAGTTAATAATATAGAGACAAAAGAACACTATTAAAGACTTACTCTATACTAGCTCCTTTGCTATGTTTGATATCTATAGAACATTTAAATCTTATATCTAATTTACAAAGATTAATATTACTATCCTAAGTTCACAAACCAGAAAACAGCAGCCAAGATAAGATAATTGCCAAGGTTTGATTTTAAGTAGAAGAAAAGATCTTGCAGCCAAAAGATTCATGTTCTGAATTCATACATTAATTTGAAGTTATGATGTTCTATCATAGACCCCATGACTTATATTTTTATTTCTTGTTCATTTCCATTCATTTAGTATATTTTTACATAATATTTCTTACCTGAAAGGCTTTTTGCTTTCCACAATGAAGGATATAAAATCTAATGTAATACATTTCTGATCTTGAAACACTTCATTGTACCTGTGGTAGGCTAAAATATGTGTATGGAATGTTGCAACATATAGAAAAGAAATGTATTCAGAAAACCAAGGATGGAAACCTTTAGGAGTTTTCCAGAAAACTGTGAAATCAGTGTAGCAAAATAATGTTGTCATAAGCTGATAATGTGAATGCTGCACATCGGTAAACAAAGACAAGCAACTAAAGATACATGTTGGATCTGGCAATAATAGAGGTAACTTGGGGGAAAAAAATGATGGTGGTGGTTTAGTTGCTAAGTCTTCTCCAACTCTTGCAACCCCATGGACTGAGGCCCACCAGGCACCTCTTTCCATAGAATTTTCAGGCAAGAATACTGGAGTGGGTAGCTATTCCCTTATCCAGGGGATCTTCCCAATCCAGGGATCAAAGCCAGTCTCCTGGATTGCAGGCAGATTCTTTACTGCTGAGGCACCAGAGAAACCCACCCCCCTCAAACACCCAAAAAGTAATTTCCGATGAACATTGAGGAAAGAAGCCAAATTGAAGTTTATGAAGAAGTCAGTGAGATGAGTGATTGAAAACAATGGATGTATATGCTATCAAGATCTTCAATAGTAAAAAAGGAGAGAAATGAATGTAATTGAAGTGGGATATGGACCTAATGTCTGAGGAAAGTACTTTAGGGTGGGACAGTTACAGGCACATGTTCCCCTCACTCTTTCCTGGAAATTGCTACTGCATTAAGAAAATAGCAAGTTTATCTGTATTTTGTTTGTTTGTTTAAATTTACTTATTTTAGTTGGAGGCTAATTACTTTATAATATTGTGGTGCTTTTTTGCCACACATCAACATAAGTAAGCCATGGGTGTGCATGTTCCACCAATTGTGTGCAAAAATGGAGGCTGTTGACTTTCTCCTGTGAGACTTGATTATTAAAAAAATGTGTAAAAAAATAAATAAATACAAAAAAAATAAAATAAAAAAAGAAAGAAAAGAAAAAAAATAATAAAAAAAAATTAAAAAAGAATAATAAAAGAATAAGAGAAAGAAAGATGCATGAATCCAGTCACTCCCTAAGACATAGAATACATCTAGAGTTCAGCAAAGAGAGAAAGTTCATTCATCTGGAAGGTGGGGTAAGGGAGAGAAGTACAGAATGTATACTGAAAATTTATACAGTATTAGTTCTTGAAGAGGGTAGATATGCATGCTTAGAGCTGAGGAAAGCAGCAGGGGCAAAAACAGACAGAGCATGATAGGAATGGACAACAGTTCAACATGATTACACCAAAACTTGCACACGGGGTATAGGGAGAAGAAGAGAAAAGGCAGATAGAAAATATACTAATGGAAGGAACTGAATTTCTGGCTGAGGACTCTGAACTCACTCTGAGCTCTGTTCTGGGCGTATGAAAGAACCAACCAACAGCATGATCAAAGGAGCAGTAATGTTACCAATCTCACATTTGGTGGCTNCCAAAACTTGCACACGGGGTATAGGGAGAAGAAGAGAAAAGGCAGATAGAAAATATACTAATGGAAGGAACTGAATTTCTGGCTGAGGACTCTGAACTCACTCTGAGCTCTGTTCTGGGCGTATGAAAGAACCAACCAACAGCATGATCAAAGGAGCAGTAATGTTACCAATCTCACATTTGGTGGCTTGTTCCTCTAAAGCTAAAAAATGAGAGACAGTTTTTGGTAGAAAAGAAAGTTGCATGAATCAGAAAAAACTGGCAGTGTGGAGAGTAGCTGGACTCTTGTCCTGAGACCAACTCATGAGATTCTGTTTGGCCATGACAGTTTTCAAAGGAGAAAAGGGAAAGCAATCTTAATTAGACATTAAGGTAAGACATCAGACTCTTCATCATCACCCCCACCCCCTGTGGACAGACCTGCTGAGTTCTCCTGATCTTCTTTGGATGTTATTTTGCCTGCCTGGTCCACTTGCAAATTTGCTAAGCAGGAAGTTAGGGGCAAAGTGTTAGTTATTCTTTAACTAAATTGTTCATTGCCACACCTTTTATTTATTTATTTATTTATTGCCACTGTTTTTAATACAGAAAAGAAATCAACAGTATAGACAAGACATTGTGGATATTCAGTAATACAAAAATCAAGAGTTAGGTGAAATGTTACCTAGTGATTCCATTTACTATTATTAAAATCTTTTGGGAACAGAAATATTTATTCGGGAAAGGGGCAAATGAGCTGCTTACAGTAAGATGGAGCTATCCTATCCTCTTGAATTTTCCTGGGCATATTGCAGTTACTCTAGCTGATTCTCTTGTTTTTAGAAAGTGGGGTTTGCTTTATTTCATTTTTTGCAGGTCAATTATATTATGTTTCATTTTTAAATATAAATTTATTTATTTTAATTGGAGGTTAATTAATTTACAATATTGTATTGTACAATACCTGTCTACCACAGGTATACACATGTTCCCTATCCTGAATCCCCCTCCTTCCTCCCTCCCTGTACCATCCCTCTGGGTCATCTCAGTGCACCAGCCCCAAGCATCCAGTATCATGCATTGAACCTGGACTGGCGATTTGTTTTATATATAATATTATACATATTTCAATGCCATTCTCCCAAATCATCCCACCCTCCCCCTCTCCCACAGAGTCTAAAAGACTGTTCTATACACCTCTGTCTCCTTTGCTGTCTCTAATACAGGGTTATCATTACCGTCTATCTAATATATTCCATTTTAAGCACTCTGTTCAGAATCACACAGAAAGTAATGAAGTCTTGTCCTGGTTGGCTTAAAACACAGTGATTGTTCATTTATACACTCCTTTCAGGTTGTAAAATTGCCAGAACTATGAATACTTTCTCCATTGAAAGATAATTCAAATATTAAATATTTTTAACTAGATAAATAAGAATGTTGAAAAGTAGATGTAGATCATAATTTGAGATTATTCACAGGCACTCTGAGCTGCAAATAGCCTCTTATTGAATATCATAATTATATCAGGAAGACCCTGGATGAGTTTGAGTGCAACCTCGGCAACAGAGTCATGCCAGAGTCTGGGCATGCCTGGTCCCCAGGGACTTTTCAGTTCTTGGGTCTACCTTTAGTGTTTGTCAACTTGAGCTTCTCTCGCATTTCTTGGCAACTACTTATTTACTACTGTCTCTGTTCATCAATTGAAAGATCAAAAAAAAAAAAAATATCCTAGACTAACTTTTCTAATATTTGGTTTTAATACTCCGAGAACACTGGGCATGCCTGGTCCCCAGGGACTTTTCAGTTCTTGGGTCTACCTTTAGTGTTTGTCAACTTGAGCTTCTCTCGCATCTCTTGGCAACTACTTATTTACTACTGTCTCTGTTCTTCAATTGAAAGATCAAATAAAATATCCTAGACTAACTTTTCTAATATTTGGTTTTAATACTCAGAGAATCCTAACAATTCATTGAGGGCAAAAACCATGTATGCTTTACCCTAGGAATGCAGGGTAAAGATTTGAATATCTTGACCAGATTTCTTCCTGGTTACATCAACCTACACTCTTTTTTATTCTTCCAGAATGCTTTCTTTCTTTATTTATATCCCTTCCACTGTTTAGAGTTGTACTTTTTATCCTAAAATACGAATTGATTTTTAGAAACAGTCTTTAAGTTTTTACAACACTCATTGAGATAATTAAAGATACTCACCTACAACAATGTCATGGAAATGTTAAAAAATTTAAAAGCAAAAAATTTGCATTTAAATTACAAATGTTAGAAAGAAAGTAAAACCCTTATATATTCCCAGAAGTTTGAAGAATTTGATCCAAATTCTGATTTTACCCATCTACAACCTTTACATTAGAGGGATCATTGGTTTGTACAAAAAAAAAAAAAAAAAAAGAAGACCTAGTACACTGATTATAAGCCAGGTAAAACATATTAGGCTTAAAACTGCATTCCAGACTGTGGAACAAACTAAAATCAAGAGAATGTTATAACAAAATATTTTATAGGGCAGATCTTGCTATATTTTTAAAATGTGACATTAATGAGTCTCACTCCCAGTATTAACTGCTAGAACAGGAACAAACTCACACTTAGGTAGATGTTCTGATAAAAAGCTGTTCTTTCCTCTTCTGTTGGAGAGGAGATGAATTCTAAGGGCAGCCTTTGCAACAATCATGCTCCTAACATCTGAGCAAACCTCAATATCAGAATTTATATTTTTGTATCTTAAATTAACAGTAAGCTCACTGCAATAGTCATAACTGGGTCTGCTTTGCAGTGAGGAAGAACTCTTGATCATGACTCACTGTGAGACTACCATCTTTTGAGTAATTCTATGGAAGAAGATCAGGCTTCTCTGGTAGCTCATCTGGTAAAGAATCCGCGTGCTATACAGGAGACCCCAGTTCATTTCCTGGGTTGGGAGGATCCCCTGAAAAATGGATAGACCACCCACTCCAGTATTCTTGGGCTTTCCTGGTGGCTCATATGGTAAAGAATCTACCTGAAATGTAGGAGATCCAGATTCAATCCCTGGGTTTGGAAGATCCCCTGGAGGAGGGCATGGTAACTTACTCTGGTATTCTTGCCTGGAGAATCCCCATGGACTGAGGAGCCTGGAATGCTAGAGCCAGTAGGATCAAAAAGAGTTGGACATGGCTGAGTGACTAAGCACAGAACACGGAAGAAGACCAGCATAGAGTAGTGTTACCATTTCCCCTGCTGCTGGGAGACTCTGTTAGTCATTTGAGCTGAACCCTGGGTTAACCACAAAATATTGATTGATCTTTACCAGTGATGAATCAGAGTTTAGAAATATAAATGTTTTTCTTGAATGAATTTTTAGTTTAAAAACAAAGTTATGTCTCATAGTACGTAGCCTTTTATTATTAAAGACTTCCTATATCTGAGTCATTTATACTGAGTAATAGCTGCATCTCTCACAAGCAGCCTATATTAATAAATCTACATTTTTGTCAAAAAATATATCAGTATATGGCTTTCAGTAATATATACATTTGATAAGTTAATTATGCAATATCAGCCTCATATTAAATGCTAGGAATAACACATCTGCTGGCACATATTATAAAAATATTTGAAAGTATCATTATATTGTGAAATAGATTTTTCAATAAAATCTCCAAAAGAAAGCATAGTTAGAGATCAAGTTCAACAACAATAACAACAGCAAAATATTTTCTTGTTTATTTATTATTTGGATTCTGGACCCAGTTCCATGTGCATGTGTGTTTTGCCTACACACCACCAATCTATTTCCTGGCACTAGCTGTGTATCTTAGAATAGTTCACTAAGAAAAGGAGAAGACTACAAATAAGAAGAGTTTATATTATCAAACACAAGTTCATGTGTCCAACACAGAGTGAGGCCAAACAAACTGATGGCAGAGTTTGGAGCAAAAAGGTTTATCACAGAACCAAGCAAGGAGGAAACATAGAAAGGTGTGTGACATTCTTTTGAATGACACATGGTGAGGTAATTGAGCAGTGCTGTAGGAATCTGTGCTCTGCATGAAGCTACAATCCTCCACCTAGGTGGGGGGCCTTAGTTCTTGTAGAAGATCTCAAATATATTATTATGTATATTTTTTCAGGAGGAACCAGGATCCTGCCCCAAAGTCGCACTATTGTTTCTCCCCCTTTTTCTACATTTGTTCACTTTTCTGATTAGCAACTGTTTTAATCTGTCCTTTGGTATTCAGGATCATCTAGGAGATTTAATNTTCTTGTAGAAGATCTCAAATATATTATTATGTATATTTTTTCAGGAGGAACCAGGATCCTGCCCCAAAGTCGCACCTTTGTTTCTCCCACTTTTTCTACATTTGTTCACTTTTCTGATTAGCAACTGTTTTAATCTGTCCTTTGGTATTCAGGAACACCTAGGAGATTTAATGAAGCCTATTTCCTACAACAAGAAATGGGGGACATGGAAAGGACTTGTATCTGGGAGGTCCCCATAGTGTCTCAGTTTCATTTACTTGGTCTTGGGAACTGCAATTCTAGAGGCAGAGATTTCAGTGACCAATCAAATGTGCTCCTAGGGAAGTAAAAATGGAGAAGGTTTATTACAAAAAACAAGCAAAGACATTCCAGAGAAGTTGTATAGGTTGTTTTGCGTAGCTAAACATTCAAATATTTGGCTAATTCATACTGATATACCTGATTAAGTTGTTAAAAACATCAGCAGAGGAAATTTGAAGATTTAATTCCCTTTAGTCAAGGATTCCTGAATTGAAAATACCCTGTGTGGCAAGTATAAGAGTAGGTGATCTGAGGAGTTGTACAAAAAGGCAAAGATTGTTACAGGAAGATGAGTGAGGTGAGGAAGGAATTGGCAGGACAAAAAAAGGGGGCTATTTTGGGTTAAGATGTTTTCTTTTTCAAGGGACGTTCCTGCAAGCGTTCTGAGATGTAGATGGCCTCTTCTTACATTCTCTGGAAGTGAGGGAAAAGGAGAGGACCATGTGGCAGGTTACTTTAGCAGTACTGACCAGAAAATTCCATACTGGTTGATTAAGAGTACATTTCTTGTGAAGGTTCAAGTTACTATTAGGCTCAGTATTAAAACTAGATTTGGTGTCATTGGAATTTAAAGCATAAATGACATTATTTGGGGACTGCTTTTTTTTTTTTTCCCCCTTCTTCTCAACAAAGTTATTAAATTATAAAATTTGGATTTTTTTCTAATTACCTATTCAAAAATGTTTTTCTCTTCTTTTAAAGGTTTGTGAGTCCAATACTGTGGAAATTGAATAAATGAGTGTAGTTATATTCCCTGTTTCAACAGGGCTGTCAGAAGTGTGTCAACAGCTTTGTCTGTTTATGCCCAGAAGGGAAGCTACTCTAAACAATGTGTTTCTATTAAGACAGATGGTATATAAAAATTGGCAGAAGATATTAAAATTCTTCACTAGCAGGCTTGAAATATAGTCCAGTATTCCCTATCAATATTTTTTTCCTGAAATCTCATCTGCAGTTTTTATTATCTATTTCTCTTTACCTCAATGAATCTTCCAAAAACAAATAAAATACATTCTTACATAATTCTTTAATTGATAAATATTTATGCAATTAGCAAACAAATGTGTTCCTTTTCCAGAAAACTAAGAATTCACATATTAATAATGGGTGAAATCATGGATTTTTTTAGTTATAATACACTGAAATGTCAAAAATGGATAGAGTTATTTAACAATAAGCTAAACAATGGGAGAATAATTTAACAATAAGCTGTAGGAACTCAGAAACTGTTTATCACACATATCATTCATTAGTAAAATAGCATGTATTTTTATTTACAGAATGTGGGAAAAATACAGTGTAAAGTCAAGATTGTGTTTATTTTCCAGTGCAGTTACTTCTTAAAAATATATCTTAATATATACTTTCCTATTTGAAATTTTGAGCATATTTCAGGAGACAGTGAAGGACAGGGAAGCCTGAGATCCTGCAAAACCATGGGGTTGCAGAGTTGGGCACAACATAGTGATTGAACAACAACTTGAAATTATTCTTAAAATTTGTCCTTGAAGTGGAAATTTGTGATTGTGGCTAAGATGGCAGACTGACCTATCTATAAGTAAAATGACTTTCATCATATTTTCCTTCTTAATATTTATATCACTGGCATGAAATAATTTGGTCTTAGGCATATTACAAACCAGTAATAGACAATATTGTGTATATTTATGGTTGTGTATTTTTATTATAAAAATGAACATTATCATCTAAACTGATTAATTTTTGTAGCCCATATTCATAACCACTTCCATTATAGAGGTTGAAATATAAGAATAAAATGGGTATGACACTCAGGTGAATGGTAATCTCCAGAAGAGCGATTTTATTATTAACTGTGCTTGACTAGGTTAGATCATTTATGTTATGCAAATAAATCTTGACATTTATGTGGATAATTTTGTGGTTTACTTGTCAAACTTCCTGTGAGACATGGGTCTGATTAAACTCTTATTGAGAGTGAGAACTGTAATATATTATTAATCAGCTCAGTGTAATTGTGAAGTTTTATGACTTAAGGATGGGGAAAATTGGTTCCATGGTCAGTTTGAGAAATTATGAGAATATACCTTGCACTGTCAGTGCTGATAGCTTGACATTAGTCATGGTCTTCCCACAGCCATGGCCTGTGACAGTACTAATGATAGTCATTTTGTAGTGTGACCATGCATTAGAATACATTTAGAGAAGCATAAAATGTCAAATGCTGGAGTAGAGATGTTTTTCAGCAGTTCTTGACACAAGAAAACTTATATACCCAAATGTTAAGCTTCTTGAAATTGTGAGACATGAATAGCAGTCTCAAGATTAATAGGAAAATGTTGATTAAAAATAATTAAATTTATTTTCTAAAGCACATACTACTGTCTCTTATACACATCTAGATGTGTATAAGAGACAGAATGTGCTCCTAGGGAAGTAAAAATGGAGAAGGTTTATTACAAAAAACAAGCAAAGACATTCCAGAGAAGTTGTATAGGTTGTTTTGCGTAGCTAAACATTCAAACATTTGGCTAATTCATACTGATATACCTGATTAAGTTGTTAAAAACATCAGCAGAGTAAATTTGAAGATTTAATTCCCTTTAGTCAAGGATTCCTGAATTGAAAATACCCTGTGTGGCAAGTATAAGAGTAGGTGATCTGAGGAGTTGTACAAAAAGGCAAAGATTGTTACAGGAAGATGAGTGAGGTGAGGAAGGAATTGGCAGGACAAAAAAAGGGGGCTATTTTGGGTTAAGATGTTTTCTTTTTCAAGGGACGTTCCTGCAAGCGTTCTGAGATGTAGATGGCCTCTTCTTCCATTCTCTGGAAGTGAGGGAAAAGGAGAGGACCATGTGGCAGGTTACTTTAGCAGTACTGACCAGAAAATTCCATACTGGTTGATTAAGAGTACATTTCTTGTGAAGGTTCAAGTTACTATTAGGCTCAGTATTAAAACTAGATTTGGTGTCATTGGAATTTAAAGCATAAATGACATTATTTGGGGACTGCTTTTTTTTTTCCCCCTTCTTCTCAACAAAGTTATTAAATTATAAAATTTGGATTTTTTTCTAATTACCTATTCAAAAATGTTTTTCTCTTCTTTTAAAGGTTTGTGAGTCCAATACTGTGGAAATTGAATAAATGAGTGTAGTTATATTCCCTGTTTCAACAGGGCTGTCAGAAGTGTGTCAACAGCTTTGTCTGTTTATGCCCAGAAGGGAAGCTACTCTAAACAATGTGTTTCTATTAAGACAGATGGTATATAAAAATTGGCAGAAGATATTAAAATTCTTCACTAGCAGGCTTGAAATATAGTCCAGTATTCCCTATCAATATTTTTTTCCTGAAATCTCATCTGCAGTTTTTATTATCTATTTCTCTTTACCTCAATGAATCTTCCAAAAACAAATAAAATACATTCTTACATAATTCTTTAATTGATAAATATTTATGCAATTAGCAAACAAATGTGTTCCTTTTCCAGAAAACTAAGAATTCACATATTCATAATGGGTGAAATCATGGATTTTTTTAGTTATAATACAATGAAATGTCAAAAATGGATAGAGTTATTTAACAATAAGCTAAACAATGGGAGAATAATTTAACAATAAGCTGTAGGAACTCAGAAACTGTTTATCACACATATCATTCATTAGTAAAATAGCATGTATTTTTATTTACAGAATGTGGGAAAAATACAGTGTAAAGTCAAGATTGTGTTTATTTTCCAGTGCAGTTACTTCTTAAAAATATATCTTAATATATACTTTCCTATTTGAAATTTTGAGCATATTTCAGGAGACAGTGAAGGACAGGGAAGCCTGAGATCCTGCAAAACCATGGGGTTGCAGAGTTGGGCACAACATAGTGATTGAACAACAACTTGAAATTATTCTTAAAATTTGTCCTTGAAGTGGAAATTTGTGATTGTGGCTAAGATGGCAGACTGACCTATCTATAAGTAAAATGACTTTCATCATATTTTCCTTCTTAATATTTATATCACTGGCATGAAATAATTTGGTCTTAGGCATATTACAAACCAGTAATAGACAATATTGTGTATATTTATGGTTGTGTATTTTTATTATAAAAATGAACATTATCATCTAAACTGATTAATTTTTGTAGCCCATATTCATAACCACTTCCATTATAGAGGTTGAAATATAAGAATAAAATGGGTATGACACTCAGGTGAATGGTAATCTCCAGAAGAGCGATTTTATTATTAACTGTGCTTGACTAGGTTAGATCATTTATGTTATGCAAATAAATCTTGACATTTATGTGGATAATTTTGTGGTTTACTTGTCAAACTTCCTGTGAGACATGGGTCTGATTAAACTCTTATTGAGAGTGAGAACTGTAATATATTATTAATCAGCTCAGTGTAATTGTGAAGTTTTATGACTTAAGGATGGGGAAAATTGGTTCCATGGTCAGTTTGAGAAATTATGAGAATATACCTTGCACTGTCAGTGCTGATAGCTTGACATTAGTCATGGTCTTCCCACAGCCATGGCCTGTGACAGTACTAATGATAGTCATTTTGTAGTGTGACCATGCATTAGAATACATTTAGAGAAGCATAAAATGTCAAATGCTGGAGTAGAGATGTTTTTCAGCAGTTCTTGACACAAGAAAACTTATATACCCAAACGTTAAGCTTCTTGAAATTGTGAGACATGAATAGCAATCTCAAGATTAATAGGAAAATGTTGATTAAAAATAATTAAATTTATTTTCTAAAGCACATACTATTTGGCAAGTAAAATCATACTGGAAAAGGCAAAGAAAACAATGCAAAAGGCTGCTCTTTGATCATTCTCTTTATGTGATACTTATACTAATGAATTACTTTTATCCACTTTTTAACTGAACAGAGGATAAAAATAAACATAAATCTGTTATTTGTTGAATGATTTATACATAATCAAGGAATATTGAGTTTTAAATAATAAATAATATTTTGTGGTTGAAACAAAATATTTTTTATAAATTTACAATAAAATTATCAAATGGTGACTATGACTTAATGGCTAAAGGCATGAACTTGTAAACAAGGCTGGGAAGAATGAAGACTCTGATTTGTTCCAATGTTGCTTGGATTATTTATGCTCATTAAGACTATTTTTGTTACTTTTGAAGTAAAAGTGATAGAGCTTTTCCTAAAATTATTGCTGTAATGAGTCACTGAGATATATACCATGATCATTTTAGTAACTGAGACACAATAAGGACTTAAAATATTCCTGTTATTATCATTTCAACTCAGTAATATTGCTTAATAAAAATGCATTGACCATTTAAAATAATTCTTTATGATGAAGCAAATACTGAAATCACTGTGTTACACATTGTTATTTCAATGGAAGAATTTGATAATCATAACTGTGAGACCAGCTTGTGGATGGGCTATGTCTTTACTAAGAACATTTTATGAGGAGGGAGGTGGGAGGGGGGTTCAGGATGGGGAACACATGTACACCCATGGCAGCTTCGTTTCAAAGTATGGCAAAACCAATACAATACTGTATGGTAAAAATAAATAAATAATTAATTAATTTTTTAAAAAATTAAGGAATATTTTAATCTGTTTTGACTGTAATGTATCTGGTGTTTTTGATTGCTCATTAAGCTCCACTTAGAAGATAGGCTTGTAAATGTAGATGGAAGATCCAATTTGTTTATAAACTTCAAATAAAATCAGTGACACAAAGTTATCAGTGAATATTTTTAAAAAGAGCAAATGACACTAAATTTGATATTTTTTGAACTATTGGATATATCACTATTCATTCGAGATGGCATGTTTCATTTGTACATTTATTAAAAGTTTAGTGATTAGCTAATATTTTCCTTGCTTATTTTTTAAAAATCAATATAATAATAACAACAACAAATCTAGCATTTCTCATCTTGTAAAAAATAATTTATTGAGGGTTCTTTTTTTGTGTGTATGACTTAAATAACCAAGAAAAAATCATTGCTTCACACTCAACATTATCTCTGATGCAACCCACAGATTATTTGTCCAAGGTTCCTGAGACAATGTCAAAATATTCCGTCCAGTTAATCCCAAATCCTTGGGATTAGCAGATGCAAACTATTATATATAGAATGGGTAAAAAGCAAGGTCTTACCATATAGCAAAGAAACTATATTTAATGTTCTGTGATAAACCACAATGGAAAAGAATATATATATCAGAGGATGAGATGGTTGGATGGCATCACTGACTCAAGAGACATGAGTTTGAGCAAACTCTGGGAGATAGTGAAGGACAGGGAAGCCTCACTTGTTGTAGTCCATGGGGTCGCAAAGACTTGGACACAACTAAGCGACAATTTATATATCTATAAATTGAACAGCAACAATTTATATATCTATATGAAAGTCAAAGTGAAGTCACTCAGTCGTGTCTGATTCTTTGCAACCCGTGGACTGTAGCCCACCAAGCTCCTCCATCCAAGGGATTCTCCAGGCAAGAATACTGGAGTGGGTTGCCATTTCCTTCTCCAATGAAAGGAGTACTTCAAGGCTGTGAATTGTAACCCTGTTTTTTTAACTTATATGCAAAGTATCATTGCAGATGGTGATTGCAGCCATGCAATTAAAAGGTGCTTACTCCTTGGAAGGAAAGTTATGACCAACCTAGATAGCATATTCAAAAGCAGAGATATTACTTTGCCAACAAATGTCCGTCTAGTCAAGGCTATGGTTTTTCCAGTGGTCATATATGAATGTAAATGTTGGACTGTGAAGAAAGCTGAGTGCAGAAGAATTGATACTTTTGAATTGTGGTGCTGGAGAATACTCTTGAGAGTCCCTTAGACTGCAAGGAGATCCAACCAGTCCATCCTAAAGGAGACCAGTTCTGGGAGTTCACTGGAAGGACTGATGCTGAGGCTGAAACTCCAATACTTAGGCCACCTCATGTGAAGAGCTGACTCATTGGAAAAGACTCTGATGCTGAGAGGGATTGGGGGCAGGAGGAGAAAGGGACGACAGAGGATGAGATAGCTGGATGGTATAACTGACTCAATGGACATGAGTCTGAGTGAACTCTGGGAGTTGGTGATGGACAGGGAGGCCTGGCATGCTGCGACTCATGGGGTTGCAAAGAGTCAGACACGAATGAGTAACTGAACTGTACTGAACTGATACCATGAGAAATGCTCAGCTGGATGAACCACAAGCTGGAATCAAGATTGCCAGGAAAAATATAAATAACCTCATATACGGAGATGACACGACCCTTATGCCAGAAAGTGAAGAATAAATAAAAAGCTTCTTGATGAAAGTGAAAGAGGAGAGTGAAAAAGTTGGCTTAAAGCTCCATATTCAGAAAAGTAAGATCATGGCATCCAGTTCCATCAGTTCAGTTCAGTCGCTCAGTCGTGTCCGACTGTTTGCGACCCCATGAATCACAGCACGCCAGGCTTCCCTGTCCATCACCATCTCCCGGAGTTCACCCAGACTCATGTCCATTGAGTCAGCGATGGCATCCAGCCATCTCATCCTCGGTCGTCCCCTTCTCCTCCTGCCCCCAATCCCTCCCAGCATCAGAGTCTTCCAATGAGTCAACTCTTCCC
>SJYX01007808.1:170163-200597 GCA_006410675.1 Oreotragus oreotragus | reverse complement strand
CAAAATAGATTATCATGTAATTCAAAGCAATGTTTGCCAATATTGTTTATCATAGCAGAGTATACATAAAAATCAGTAGTAACTTATGACACTTGATATATACTGACAAGGGTCCTAGAAGCCAAAGCAATATCTGACAATTCCAGAAACTGCCATCTGGCCTTAGGTTAAAGGGATTAAAACCCAGGTCCACCAAGTACCTATGCATTGGCATACTGACACACAGTTGGGAGCTCTGAGCAAAGTTTACTTGTGAATGTTACTAAAAATATTCAGCAAAATAATTTAAATATTTGCAAAATAGTAGTTTTGTGGAATAAAAGAAAAAAGTAAAAAGGCCTGAGGGCCAAAGTAAAAGTGTTGAGAATAAGCAACAAGGGTAGATGATAGATATCACATCATTAACTGATGTGATAACTATATCAACAGGACATCTGTGTTTATCAGCTGAGAGATGGAGCACTGTGATGTTAAAGAAAACATCCATGGTTTAGTTATGAGAGTATTTAATGTGAATGGAATGTAAGCTAATTGGAAAACAGAATGTTAAGAAAATGAGGTATACACTGATATGGTAGTGATCTAAATGGAGTTGGCATCATCCAAGATAACAGAATTAGTATTGAAAGAAGACTTCTCATGCAATCAGTTCTTCAGTACAATAGAAATGGTTCTTAGTAGCATGAGAAGTTAGCAATAGGGTGTTGAAGATGATGTTATTAATTACTAATTAAGTTTAACAATTCAATGGCTTATACATTAATTAGACTAACAGCCAGGAAATAGCAATCTGATTGAGGATTTAATACTTGCTCAATTCAGTTCAGTTCAGTCCCTCAGTCATGTCCAATTCTTTGCAAAACCGTGGACTGCAGCATGCCAGGCCTCTATGTCCATTATCAACTCCCAGAGTTTACCCAAACTCATGTTCATTCATTCAGTGATACCATCAAACGACTTGATCCTCTGTTGTCCCCTTCTCTTCCCGCCTTCAATCTTTCCCAAAGTCAGGTGGCCAAAGTATTGGAGTTTCAGCATCAACATCAGTCCTTCCAAGGAACACCCAGGACTGGATCGACTGATTGGATCTGCTTGCAGTCCAAGGGACTCTCAAGAGTCTTCTCCAACACCACAGTTCAAAAGCATCAATTCTTTGGCACTCAACTTTTTTATAGTCCAAATCTCACGTCCATATATGACTACTGGCAAAACCATAGCCTTGACTAGATGGACCTTTGTTGGCAAAGTAATGTCTGCTTTTTAATATGCTGCCTAGGTTGGCCATAAATTTCCTTCCAAGGAGTAAGTGTCTTAATTTTATGGCTGGAGTCACCATCTGCAGTGATTTTTGGAGCCAAAGAAAATAAAGTCTACCAATGTTTACCAATCTATATGATATGAAGTAATGGGACCGGATGCCATGATATTTGTTTTCTGAATGTTGAGCTTTAAGTTATCTTTTTCACTCTCCACTTTCACTTTCATCAAGGAGCTCTTTAGTTCTTCTTCACTATCTGGCATAAGGGTGGTGTCATCTGCATATCTGGGGTTATTGAAATTACCCCATCAATCTTTATTTCAGCTTGTGCTTCATCCAACCCAGCGTTTCTCATGATGTACCCTGCATGTAAGATAAATAAGCAGGGTGACAATATACAGCCTTGACGCACTTCTTTTCCTATTTGGAACCAGTTTGTTGTTCCATGTCCAGTTTTAACTGTTGCTTCCTGACCTGCACACAGATTTCTCAAGAGGCAGGTCAGGTGGTCTGGTATTCCCATCTCTTGAAGAATTTCCCATAGTTTATTGTGACCCACACATTCAAAGGCTTTAATAATCAATAAACCAGAAATAAATGTTTTCTGGAACTCTCTTGCTTTTCCAATGATCCAGAGAATGTTGGAAATTTGATCTCTGGTACCTCTGCCTTTTCTAAAACATGCTTGAACATCTGAAAGTTCACGGTTCACATATTGTTTAGCTTGGCTTGAAGAATTTTGAGCATTGCTTTACTAGTGTGTAGGGTGAGTGCAACTGTGCAGTAGTTTGAGTATTCTTTGCATTGCATTTCTTTGGGATTGGAATGAAAACTGGCCTTTTCCAGTCCTGTGGCCATTGCTGAATTTTCCAAATTCACTGTCATACTGACTACAGCACTTTCACAGCATCATCTTTCAGGTTTTGAAATAATTCAACTGAAAATCCATCACCTCCACTAGCTTTGTTCGTAGTGATGCTTCCTAAGGCCCTCTTGACTTCACATTCCAGGATGTCTGGCTCTAGGTAAGTGATCACACTATCATGATTATCCAGGTCGTGAAGATTTTTTTTTTGTATAGTTCTGTGTATTCTTGCCACCTCTTCTTAATATTTTTTATTTCTGTTAGGTCCATACTATTTCTGTCCTTTATTGATCCCATCTTTGCATGGGTTTTGAAATGTTCTCTTGGTATCACTAATTTTTTTGAAGAGATCTCTAGTCTTCCCCATTCTGTTGTTTTCCTCTATTTCTTTGAACTGATCACTGGGGAATGCTTTCTTATCTCTCCTTGCTATTCTTTTGAACTCTGCATTCAAATGGGCATATCTTCCCTTTTCTCCTTTGCTTTTCACTTCTCTTCTTATTACAGCTATTTGTAAGGCCTCCTCAGACAGCTATTTTGCTTTTTTTGCATTTCTTTTTCTTGGAGGTGGTCTTGCTCCCTGTCTCCTGTACAATGTCATGAACCTCTGTCCATAATTCATCAGGCATTCTGTTTATCAGATCTAGCCCTTTAAATCTATTTCTCATTTCCACTGTATAATCATAAGGGATTTGATTTAGGTCATATCTGAATGTTCTAGTGGTTTTCCCTACTTTCTTCAATTTAAGTCTGAATTTGGCAGTAAGGAGTTCATGATTTGAGCCACAGTCAGTTCCTTGTCTTGCTTTTGCTGACTGTATAGAGCTTCTCTATCTTTGGCTGCAAAGAATATAATCAGTTTGATTTTGGTGCTGACCATCTGGTGATGTCCATGTGTAGAGTCCTCTTTTGTTGTTGGAAGAGGGTGTTTGCTATGACCAGTGCATTCTCTTGGCAAAACCCTGTTAGCCTTGCCCTGCTTCATTTTGTACTCCAAGGCCAAATTTCCCTGTTATTCCAGGTTCCTCTTTACACCCTACTTTTGCATTCCAGTCCCCTATAATGAAAAGGACATCTTTTTTGGGTTTTAGTTCTAAAAGATCTGGTAGGTCTTCTTAGAACCATTCAACTTCAGCTTTTTCAGCATTACTGGTCAGGGAATAGACTTGGATTACCATGATATTGAATGGTTTGCCTTGGAAACAAACAGAGATCATTCTGTCATTTTTGAGATTGTATCCAAGTAATGCATTTCAGACTCTTTTGTTGACGATAATGGCTACTCCATTTCTTCTAAGGAATTCTTGTCCATAGTAGTAGGTATAATGGTCATCTGAGTTAAATTCACCCATTCAATTCCATTTTAGTTTGCTGATTCATAAAATGCCGATTTTCACTCTTGCCATCTCCTGTTTGAAAACTTTCAATTTACCTTAATTCATGGACCTAACAATCCAGATTCTTATGCAACATTGCTATTTATTGCATTGGACCTTGCTTCCATCACCAGTCACATCCACAACTGGGAGTTGTTTTGCTTTGGCTCTGTCTCTTCATTCTTTCTGGAGTTATTTCTCCATTGATCTCCAGTAGCATATTGGGCACCTACTGACCTGGGGAGATAATTTTTTAGTTTCCTATCTTGCTGTCTTTTTCATACTGTTCATGAGGTTGTCAAGGCAAGAGTCCTGAAGTGGTGTGTGATTCCCTTCTCCATCGGACCACGTTTTATCAGAACCCTCCATCATGACCCATTCGTCCTAGGTGGCCCTGCAGGGGCTCATACAGGTAGGTCCTGTAGGCCCTGGGTGGCCCTACAGGCTGTCTCTTATACACATCTAGATGTGTATAAGAGACAGGAGTCGGACACAACTGAGAGACTGAACTGAACTGAAACTGAACTGAACAAGACCTAAAATTATATCATTTAACAATATATGAGATATTTGCATATTCAATGATTGTAGGATTAAATTACTTGATTATTGTGAAACGTATACAATTTTGACTCAGATGTTCCTTTTTTCATCATTACTCAATCCATCTGTATGATAAAACCAAAATAGTGCCTTATAATTTGGTGTTTTTTTAATACAACAGAAATATAAAATAAAAATAATTGACTTCATTTTTCCCTGTGTTTACATAGCAGGGAAAAAAAGTGAGATTCTTTAAAAAAACACCGCAAAAATGCCATGTATTTTTGAATTTATTCCTAAGTTTTCTAGATATTTTCCTTTTAAGAATTTATATAAATCACGGATATGATCAATTATCCCTAACTTTAAAGCTGTCTAGCAAAAATAAAAGGTAGTGTTATCAACTTCTTACAGTTAAATTATGTAGTTATCACTTGGTCTGTAAAGTAACTTTGTTTCCTCAAATCCACCATGATTTATTGTTTTAATATTTGATTTTCTTCTCTGTCAGATAAAAACTGCAGTAGACATTGATTAATGTGCTTCCAAGCCCTGTAAAAATTGAAGTGTGGTATTTCACTATAGTTTCCTGTCAGATAAATAACCATACATTCATATATTTTAGGCCTATCAAATGAATTTTCATTTCAAATGAAATTTCAATTCTCTAGAGGTTAGATGTCAGGTGTTAACAGTTCTTCAAGAATTGATATGATTATCATTATGAGTATTAGACTCTAGAAAACTCATATTCTACCTCCCCATGTGTTTTCATAAGCATACATCATAGACACACAGCAACTAAGATTCTCAGCAGGTAGAATCATAAGAAACTTTTGAATTAAAACAAATATTTACACAATAACACTTAGAAAAGTACTGTATACCTCTAAGAGTAAAATATTCTGAGTTCATTTAAACAGTAATTAAGTTGGATTTCCTCAGAGATAATATAATGTTTTCTGTTTTTCTCATAAAAATATTTTAGTAAATCTAAACCTTTTAAAAACACATAAATTATTAACTAATGTTAACAGTATTGAATTACATATATGGTAGTTAAAATATATAGACAAAACCTGTCATCCAAACAATATTTACTGCTTTCAAAATATGAAGTGTTTTTTTTTTTTTTAATTTCATGTTAAGCTGATGGTGATACTAAAACTAACGCACAAGAATGCATGTAGACAGTATCTTGTTAAATCATGCAATTGTTGAACTGTAGAAGTAGGTAAATTATTAAATCCTTGGTTTTCAACAAATGTACCAAAACTCCTGGTGGGTATAAGAGAGACAAGATTTAAAACAGTGTCTAGGAGCTCATGTATACTGCTAATTCTTCTGACAGATATACTGAACAAAACAAGATGATTGGGTAAAAACCCATAACATGAAATGAAAATTATATACATTTTTAGGCAGTGATTTTTAGTATAATTATGCACAGTTACTATTTGCTATCATGTGATTTTAATACAACTTCAACTGAAACACTTAGCCCAAGTGTCTTAGTTATAATAGTAATTTTGTCTGAATATTTTTGTTTTGTTTTGTTTTGTTTTCATAAGCCCTAAGGCCCCACCAGTATGTTTGGTAAGCACACATTGGTCTACTTGGTCATATTTTTCTTTTGAAATTAAAGCCTATTTTTACATATTCTGGAAGCCAATCATATTCCTGAAAACTCCCTTAAAATCTCTACAGTAGCTAGTTAGTGCCCCAAACCACCTCTCTCTCTGTTTTTAGTTCCTCTTTTCTGACGATCTGCCACTCTGCTTTTGCTACACTGCTTTTCTCCAATTTTGAGCCCAACACCTTGTCACTGCTCAGGAATGATATAATCTCTGCTCCTGGTGGAAATTATACACTCTTGGTTGAAATGTAACCTGAGAATGGAAATCATAATACAACACTGTATTTGTAAAATTGCTAAACATTTTGTACCCCCTAAAAGATGCTTGTATTTAATAACAATTTACCCCATAGTTCCACCAAGGTTTCACTGAAGTGTTGAGAAGTGGACATAGCCAGGGAGCACCAAGGGCAGGGCTGTGTGAAATAAATGCAGAAATGTAATTTTTGAGATGTAATATGACAAATGAGGGAGGGAGAGTTAGTATTACATTTGCCATGATCCTGAGACTCCTGTGTTGGTTTTAAAAAAAAAAACAAGTTTAAATAAGGAGCAATTTTTCAATAAGTACATAATGTCTCTCAATCTTTCATTTCATTTGGTTTTCAGAGTTTGAAAAGATATTTACTTTTTTATTGTTAAGATATATTAAATAACAAGTAATAAATATATATCTCAATTTATTACTATACAGTGAACAAGGTAACACATCCTAATAAAAACCACCCACTTAGAAGAATTGAAATTTACCAGTTATCCCTGAAGATGCCCCACTGAATCATTGTGAACCACTCTCTCACTACAAAATTGGCACTCTCCTGTCTTTTACAGAATCATGTGCTTACTTTGTGTGTGTGTGTGTGTGTGTTTTGGATTTTATTTTATTTTATTTTATTACATTTTTTTTTAGAGCTTCCATTTTACTTTATTTTACTTTACAGTACTCTATTGGTTTTGGCATAATACACGAACTCCCAAACATGAACCCCCCTCCCACCTCCCACCCCACATCATCCCTTAATTTATTTTTAATTGAAGGATGATTGCCTTACAATATTGTGCTGGTTTCTGCCAAATATCAACATGAATGAGCCATAAGTATACCTATGGACCATCCTTCTTGGATCTCCCTCCCACAAGAGATAACACTCTTAAGTGCTTAGTACAGTTCTTAGAACTTATAATTTTTTTTTTAATGGCAGCTGTTATTGTTACCTAAAATCCAAAATCTCTTGAAGGATATTTCCAAAGTCTTCATGAGTGAGTTTGGCTGATGCCTTTTTTTCAGAGACAGTTTAGTAGAGTGTAAACTTTAGATTCAGATATGGGGTTAAATCTGGGCTCTCTAGTTCCAGCTCTGAGGCTCCTACTAAATTAATTTACCTGTCTGAACCTCAGGTCCAGCCTATTGTAAAATGGGAATTAACATCTCATTTTATGGGACTGTTGTGAGAATTACAAAATATGTGTGGCATGCCTGGTAAACAGTAAGTGCTTAAAATATTAATTCTTTCTCAGGAAAGTAATGGTCTCTGACACATGATGAGAGGAAGTGTGCTGAAAGTAGAGCAACAGGTGTTAAAACAAAAGGCAAGAAACTAGAGAAAAACTTATACCTTCTGGGTCTGACCTGAGATTTTAGCACTCTACTATCAAGGTAATGGAAAAGGTGTAAGGACCCAGTGACATAAAAATGTTAGTACACCATAATAATAATAAAAAATATATAGTTACATGATATACATGGTATATCTATATATGGGTTTAGGGATCATTGTACAGGATAGGGCATTTAAAGTATTTCCCATTCTCACTTCATCATTCTTGTCATAAAACCCCATGAACAATATAAAAAGGCAAAAATATATGACACTGAAAGATGAACTTCCCAGGTCAGTAGGTACCAAATATGCTACTGGAGAAGAGTGGAGAAATAGCTCCAAAAGGACTGAAGAGGGTGAGCCAAAGTGGAAACAATGAGCAGTTCTGGATATGTCTGATGGTGAACATAAAATCAGATGCTGTATAGGAACACAGAATGTTAGGTCCATGAATTAAGGAAATTGGAAGTGATCAAACAGGAGGTGGCAAAGTGAATATTGACATTTTGAAAATTAGCAAGCTAAAATGGACCGGAATGAATATATTTTATGCAGATAATCATTATATATACTACTGTGGGCAAGAATCTCTTTGAAGAAATGGAGTAGAACTCATAATCAACAAAAGGATCCTAAATGCATCACTTGGGTGCAATCTCAAAAATAACAGAGTGATCTCTGTTCATTTCCAAGGCAAACCATTCAGTACCAAAGTAACTCAAGTCTATGCCCCAACCAATAATGCCAAAGAAGCTAAAGTTGAACGGCTCTATGAAGACCTCTAAGACCTTCTAGAACTAACAGCAAAAAAAAAAAAAAAAGTCCTTTTCATCATAGGGGACTGGAATGCAACCCTAGGAAATCAAGAGATACCTGGAGTAACAGGAAATGATGGCCTTGGAGTAAAAAATGAAACAGGGCAAAAGCTAAACGTTTTGCCAAGAAAACATAATGGTCATAGAAAAAAAAAAACCTTCTTCCAACAACAAAAGACTCTACACATGGACATCACCAGATGGTTAATACCAAAATGAGATTGTTTATGTTTTTTATAGACAAATATGGAGAAACTATATATAGTCAGCAAAAAAGAGGCTGGGAACTGACTGTGGCTCAGATTATGAACTCCTTATTGCCGTATTTATATTTAAAGTGAAGAAAATAGGGAAAACCACTAGGCCATTCAGGTATGACCTGAATTAAATCCCTTATGATTACACAGTGGAGGTGATGAATAGATTCAAGGGATTAGATCTGATAGACTAAGGGCCTGAACAACTGTGGACAGAGGTTTATAACATTGTACAGGAGACAGTGATCAAAACCATCTCCAAGAAACAGAAATGTAAAAGGCAAAATGGTTCTCTGAGGAGGACTTACAAATAGCTGAGGAAAGAAGAGAAGGAAAAGGAGGAAAGGAAAGATATATCCTTATGAATGCAGAGTTCCAAAGAACAGCAAGGAGAGATAAGAAAGCCTTCTTAAGTGATCAATGCAAAGAAATAGAGGAAAACAATAGAATATGAAAGACTAGAGATCTCTTCAAGAAAATTAGACATATCAAGGGAACAATTAATGGAAAGATGGGCACAATAAAGGATAGAAACGGTATGGACCTAACAGAAGCAGAAGATATTAAGAAGAGGTGACAAGAATGCACAGAAGAAGTATACAAAAAGGGTTTTAATGACCAAGATAACCACTATGGTGTGATCACTCACCTAGAGCCAGACATCCTGGAGTATGAAGACAAGTGAGCCTTAGGATGTATCACTACAAAGCTAGTGGAGGTAATAGAATTTCAGCTGAGCTATTTCAAATCCTAAAATGTAGCTGTGAAAGTGCTGCATTTGATATGCCAGCAAACTTGGAAAATTCAGCAGTGACCACTGGACTGGAAAAAGTCATTTTTCATTCAAATTCCAAAGGAAGGCAATGCAAAGAATATTCAAACTACTGCATAATTGCACTCATCTCACACGCTAGCAAGAAATGGTCAAAGTTCTCCAAGCCAGGCCTCAACAATGCATGAACAGAGAACTTCTAGATGTTCAAGCTGAATTTAGAAAAGGCAGAGAACCAGAGATCAAATTGTCAACATTTGTTCTATCATAGAAAAAGCAAGAGAATTGAGGAAATACATCTATTTCTGCTTCATTGACTATGCAAAGCCTTTGACTGTGTGGATCACATAAAACTGTGGAAAATTCTTAAAGAGATGGGAATACCAGACCACCTGACCTGCCTTCTGAGAAACCTGTATGCAAATCAAGAAGCAACAGTTAGAACCTAATATGGAACAAGTGAAGTGAAATGAAGTTGCTCAGTCATGTCCGACTCTTTGCGACCCCCTGGATTGTAGCCTGTCAGGCTCCTCCGTCCATGGGATTTTCCAGGCAAGAGTGATGCAGTGGATTGCCATTTAAGGACTGGTTTAAAATTGGGAAAGGAGTACATCAAGGCTGTATATTGTCTCCTTGATTATTTAACTTATATGCAAAATACATCATGAGAAATGCCCACCTGGATGAAGCACAAGCTGAAATCAAGTTTGCTGTGAGAAATATCAATAACGTCGTTTATGTAGATGATACCACCCTTATGACAGAAAGTAAGGGGAACTAAAGAGACTCGTGAAGGTGAAAGAGGAGAGTGAAAAAGCTGGCTTACAACTCAACATTCAAAAAACTAAGATCATGGCATCTGGTTACATCACTTTATGGCACATAGATGGGAAAACAATGGAAACAGTGACAAATTTTATTTTCTTGGGCTCCAAAATCACTGAAGATGGTGACTACAGCCATGAAATTAAAAGACACTTGCTCCTTGGATGAAGATATATGGCAAAACTAGGCAGCATATTAAAAAGCATAGACATTACTTGCCAACAAATGTCCATATAGTCAAAGCTATAATTTTTGCAGTAGTCATTTATGGATGTGAGAGTTGGACCATGAGAAGGCTGAGCACTGAAGAGTTGATACTTTGAAATGTGATATTGTAGAAGACTCATGAGTGTTTCTTGGACTGCAGATCAAGCCAGTAAATCCTAAAGGAAATCAATCCTGAATATTCAGTGGAGGGACTGATGCTGAGGCTGAAGCTCTAATATTTTGGCCAACTGATGTGAAGAGCCAACTCATTAGCAAAGACCCTGATGCTGGGAAATTTTGAAGGCTGGTGGAAAAGGGGTGACAGAGCTTGATATGGTTGGGTGACATCACCAACTCAGTGGACATGATTTTGAGCAAGCTCTGGGAGATGGTGAAGGACAGGAAAGCCTGTTGTACTGCTGTCCATGGGGTGACAAACAGTCAGACACTACTGAGCAAATGAATAGCAAAATTCTCACTGTATCTTTCTCAGGACTTCCTTATCCTTTGGGGACCATTCCATTCAGCAGCATATAAAGGGCTTTTTAATTTGCATGAGAACTTTGTTTGTTAAGGTGCCTAGTGAAATGATAACTGTCTGAGTCCATCATATCCTCTCTTAAATTTGGTAGTGATGGAGGAGGATTTGTTGTTTTCTAGTCACTAAGTCGTGTCCGATTCTTTGTGACCCCAAGGACTGTAGCTGGCTCCTCTGTCCATGCAATTTCCCAGGCAAGAATACTGGAGGTGGTTGCTATTGCCTTTTCCAGGGGATCTTTCCGACCCCGTGATCAAATGGCATCTCCTGCATTAGCAGGCTAATTGTTTACCCCTGAGCCACCATGGAAGTCTAGGAGGATTAGGGACATGAAAATATAAAGAAGATTGGTTATGGCAATAATGGATGGTGATTGAAGCAGTAGAAACACATAGAGTAAGCTGATAATGGTGATCATTACATCACCAAAATGCTGTAACATTAGGGGGAAGAGAAACAGAACAGTTCTGAGGGGAACTTTTATTAGAGACATTGATAATCCATCTTTCTTGTTAGATTGCTAGAGTTATCTTCAAGATGTAAAGATTCCAGTTATCTATGAGGCCTGGTTCATGGTCATCAAAATCATGTATTGACCTCTATCTCTCTACTTATTTTTAAAATAAATCCTCTTTAGTAGTCATGATCTAAGCTCATCTAGACTCTGAGAGAGTTAATTCTTAGGTAGGTTTATAAGGAGTCTGAGGTCCTTGAGGAAGAGAAATGAGTCTGGGGCCCTCGAGGAAGATAAAGGGACAGTTTTTTTTTTCCCCAACATTTCTTTGCCTTAGTCACATAACACTTTTTTTTTTTTCTTAAACTCTGAGTTATTATAGCAACAATCTATTTTGCCTAAGACTAAATTTCTTCAAGACCAGAACTAATGATTACACAACAAAATAAGTCATCTTGCTCAAGGGTGTTTTTTCTTAAGCTCTGTACTAATTATATATAAAAACATTGTATCTTGTTTAAGGATGTGTTTCTCCTTCTTAATAGGAACCTCTGACTACTCTTGTTATTGTAAGATGTATGTTGTAGGAGTGGGTCTGATAAGACCTTTCTATTGTTAGTAACCAATTGTAAACGCATATAAGGACTTGATATGACTAGTGAGTGGAGCACTCTCTACCCTCTTCTGATGTCTATATCAGAAGCTTTCTCTACCCTTTTTTCACTGTAATAAAACTTTGCCACAGGAAGCTCTGAGTGTCTGAAGCCTCATCTCTGGTCCAGAAGCTAAATTCTCTTCTTCAGAGATCACGAATCCAGCACTGTTCACCATAAACTATCAATTCCTTGCAAACTACAAAACTTTAAATAGTTTAGTATGACTTCCAGCCTTGCCACTTACTAATTTCTTCATCCATAAAGTGGAAGTGATGATTAAATCTTTTCCCATAAACTTTTAGAATAGCAAATGTTCAAAATGTATTAATTACTATCTCATTACTTTGGATAAGAACTAAATTTGTTTTCTTATCTGTAAAATTGGATTACATTCACCTCATGAGGATGTTTAGGGGATTAAAAGAAGTAGCAGTAAAATAATAATAGTTATATACCTGGAACTTAATATATATTGGTTATCATCTACCTCCCCTCAAAAACAAAATCTCTAAATATTTTGAATCATCAAACATCTGTCTGTGCCGTATAAGTGAAGACAGGTTTGGCCCTTTTGCAGAGTCAGTGCTGAAAAACTAGCTATTTGCTGTGAAATTTTCCTACTTCATTGAATGCTGCCATTTTGAACCTTAATCTCTAACCTATCACACAACATCAGAAGAACTGCAGTGTCTCATACATGGTTTTACATGGAGATTTATAGCAACAGGAAGGCTTTTCCATAGGGTCCAGGACTTCTTGGCCAGTTAAAAAGAAGCAAGATCATTTCAAGTCCTTTACAAGTGGAGTGGTATTGCAGTCTTGACCTGAGCTAATAATGCCTTTTTTTTATGAAGCTTACAAAGGGTGTAACACAAATGGGAATCATAAATTTGACTTTGAATTCAATTTTCTTCCTTCAGTAAATATGCAATTCCACCTTTAGGGCCTCAAAAAGGCATATTGAGCTGGTAAATCTCTATAGATTTTGGTAATTGAAAATGTTTCTTTTCTTCTCATTATCTGGAAAATTATCCTCCATTATATATTTCATTTAACCTCAGGATGGCTTAATGATTTAATCTAAAAAATTAACAAAATTCTATATAATTATTGTTATTTCAAACTCAAATCCTCTATGGAAATTAAAAAAAAATCACTGTGCAACATTTTCCAAAATTGTTAATCTTTTTCTCCCAATGATTTCAGGTCATTTTAATAAAGCAAAAGTTAAACATACTGTTGTTGTTGTTCAGTCCCTAAGTCATGTCTTACTCTTTGATACCCCAGGGAGTGTAACACACCAGGCTTCTCTGTCCTTCACTATCTCCCAGGGTTGGCTCAAATCCATATCCATCTCATCCTCTGCCACCCTCTTCTCCTTTTGCCTTCAATCTTTTCCAGCATCAGAGTCTTTTCCAATGAGTCAGATGTCCGCATCAGGAGGCCAAAGTGTTGGAGCTTCAGCTTCAGCATCAATCCTTCCAATGAATATTCATGGTTGATTTCCTTTAAGATTGGCTGTTTTGATCTCCTTGCCCCTCAAGGGACCCTCAAGATTCTTCTCCAACACCACAATTGGAGACATCAATTCTTCGGTGCTCAGCCTTCTTTGTGGTCCAACTTTCATATCCATACATGACTACTGGAAAAACCATAGCTTTGACAATACGGACCTTTGTTGGCAAAATTATATCTTTGCTTTTTAATACACTGTCAAGGCAAATAGTACAGCTGGTCATTAAATACTCTTTGCCAATATCATGGCCTTCCAGAGTGTAGTCTTCTTTACAGTCTTATGACATTGATGTCTGCCCACCCCATGTTATGATCCTAAACTCCACTGGGCTAAAAGTTATTTGCATGGCTGGGTGAAACATTTTATTCTAATTTGTTTATTTTCCACTTCATTTCTTCCAGTTGCACGAGTTGTTTAAGATAAAGCAATGAACACATTCAACCAAGACTTACAGTACAGTTGACCTCTGAACAACACAGTTTTTAACTGTGTGAGTACAATTATAGAGAGATTTTTTCAATAAATATTGCAGTAATATACAATCTATTTGGTTGAATATGTGAATGTGGAACTGCAAATACAGAGGGTCACCCATAAAGTTTGAACTGTGGTGTTGGAGAAGACTCTTAAGAGTAACTTGGATGGCAAAGAGATCCAACAAGTCAATCCTAAAGGAAATTAGTCTGGAATATTCGTTGGAAGGACTGATGCCAAAGCTGAAGATCCAATGCGGCCCTTGATGCAAAGAGCTGACTCATTTGAAAAGACCCTGATGCTGGGATATAATTTAGGTCATACCTGAATGATCTAGTAGTTTTCTCCACTTTATTCAATTTCAGTCTGAATTTGGCAATATGGAGTTCATGATCCAAGCCACAGTCAGCTCCTGGTCTTGTTTTTGTTGGTTGTATAAAGCTTCTCCATCTTTGGCTGCAAAGAATATAATCAGTCTGATTTTGGTGTCGACCATCCGGTGATGTCCATGTGTAGAGTCTTCTCTTGTGTTGTTCGAAGAGGGTGTTTGCTATGATCAATGCATTCTTTTGGCAGAACTCTATTAGCCTTTGCCTTGCTTCATTCTGTACTCCAAGGCCAAACTTGCCTTTTACTCCAGGTGTTTCTTGACTTCCTATTTTTGCATTTCCATCCCCTATAATGAAAAGGACATTTTTGGGGGGTGTTAGTTCTAGAAAGTCTTGTAGGTCTTCATAGAACTGTTCAACTTCTGCTTCTTCAGTGTTACTGGTTGGGGCATAGACTTGGATTACCGTGATATTGAATGGTTTGCCTTGGAAATGAACAGAGATCGTTCTGTCGTTTTTGAGATTGCAACCAAGTACTGCATTTCAAGCTCTTTTGTTGACTTTGATGGTTACTCCACTTCTTCTAAGGGATTCCTGCCCACAGTAGTAGATATAATAATGGTCATCTGAGTTAAATTCACCCATTCCAGTCCATCTTAGTTCACTGATTCCTAGAATGTTGATGTTCACTCTTGTCATCTCCTGTTTGACCACTTCCAATTTGCCTTGATTCATGGACCAAACATTCCAGCTTCCTATGCAATATTGCTCTTTACAGAATCAAACCTTGCTTCTATCACCAGTCTCATCCACAACTGGGTGTTGTTTTTGTTTTGGCTCTATCCCTTCATACTTTCTGGAGTTATTTCTCCACTGATCTCCAGTAGCATATTGGGCACCTAATGACCTGGGGAGTTCCTCTTTTGGTGTCCTATCAGTTTGCCTTTTCATGTTGTTCATGGGGTTCTCAAGGCAAGAATACTGAAGTAGTTTGCCATTCCCTTCTCCAGTGGACCCCATTCTGTCAGATCTCTCTACCATGACTCATCCGTCTTGGGTAGTCCCACATGGCATGGCTTATTTTCATTGAGTTAGACAGGGCTGTGGTCCATGTGACTAGAATGGCTAGTTGTCTGTGATTGTGGTTTCAGTCTGTCTGCCCTCTGATGCCCTCTTTCACTGTCTACGGTCGTACTTGGGTTTCTCTTATCTTGGATGTGAGGTGTCTTCACTGCTACTCCATCAAAGCGCAGCCACCATCAACTGCTTTATACTATACAGTGGAAGTGAGAAATAGATCTAAGGGACTAGATCTGATAGACAGAGTGCCCGATGAACTATGGATGGAGGCTCATGACATTGTACAGGAAACAGGAATCAAGATCATCCCCAAGAAAAAGAAATGCAAAAAAGCAAGATGGCTGTCTGAGGAGGCTTTACAAACAGATGTGAAAAGAAGGGAAGTGAAAAGCAAAGGAGAAAAGGAAATATATGTCGATTTGAATTCCAAAGAGTTCCAAAGAATAGCAAAGAAAGATAAGAAAGCCTTCCTCAGTGATTAATGCAAAGTAATAGAGGAAAACAATAGAATGGGAAAGACTAGAGATCTCTTCAAGAAAATTAGAGATAAATGCTATTCTCCCAAATCATCCCACCCTCTCCCTCTCCCTCTCCCACTCCCTCAGAGTCCAAAAGTCCGCTCTACACATCTTTGTCTCTTTTGCTGTCTTGGAACTATCAATTTAAATTCACCATTGAATCTTATACTTAACATCTGCTTTGTAGTATCTGCATGTCCTTTCTTTCATGTTAATATCCTATTCTCAAGAACACAAGGGATAAAAAAGCCAGAATTTCTCAGTATTACTAGTTTACTTTACCCCACAGTATAGATATAAAAGAGAAAGAAATGGCAACCAACTCCAGTATTCTTGCCTGGAAAATCCCATGAACAGAGGAGCCTGGCAGGTTAAAGTCCATGGGGTAACAAATGAGTAAAGTAGCCATGATCAACTCAATTGTGGATAATATTTTAATTTTTGTTCATGAGCTCTCATTATTCTTCTCTAATTTTCTGGATAATATCTTTATGTCCTGGACCTATTGACAGTCCATACAATGCACATTAATTCTTATCCTTTATTTACCTTATTCCTCAAAGTAAATACATTTATCATGCTTGCCACTTATCCTTATGTTGAGATTTTGGCAGTATAAAGCTGAGTATGGGAAATTCCTCAGGAAGGGCTCTGGAAATAATAATCCTTTCATTACTGTGTATTTATTATCATAGATCTGGGCCTTTTATACAGGAAAGCACATTTTGCTTGGTATAAAATGTTCTCACATTTTTTTCTCCTTCATCAATACTGGAAGTTTTCTGAAGTATTTACATATTTAATTTATGTCTGGCATAACGCTGCTGTTGGGAAAAAAATCTGATTTTAATTTAATTTTCTTTCCACTATAGACCACTTTCTGCTTTTTTTATTTCTACATGCCCCCAAAGTATTTTTACCCTTAAAATATAGTAATTTTACTACAAAACGTGGTCCACTGGAGAAGGGGATGCAAATCACTTCAGAATTCTTGCTGAGAGAATGCCATGAACAGTGTGAAAAGGAAAAGAGATACAACACTGAATGATGGATATCCCAAGTCAGTAAGCATCTAGTATGCTACTGGAGAAGAGCAGAGAAATAGCTCCAGAAAGAATGAAGAGACTGAGCCAAAGCTGGGAGGATGTCCTGATTTGAATGGGTCTAGTGGTGAAAGAAAAGTATGATGCTGCAAAGAACAATACTGCATAGGAACCTGAAATGTTAGGTCCATGAATGAAAGTAAGTTGAAAGTAGACAAACAGGAGATGGCCAGAGTAAACATTGTCATTTTAGGAATAAGTTCAGTTCAGTTCAGTCACTCAGTTGTATCTGACTTTGTGACTCCATGAACCTCAGCACGCCAGTCCTCCCTGTCCATCATCAGTTCCAAAGGGATGAGGATGTGTGAATTTAACTCAAATGACCATTTTATCTACTACTATGGCCAAGAATCCCTTAGAAGAAATCGAGTAGCCCACATAGTCAACAGAAGAGTCTGAAATGCAGTACTTGTGTGCAATCTAAAGTAAATAAATAAATAAATAAATAAAGACAGAATGAACTCGGTTTATTTACAAAGGAAAATACTCATCATCACAGTAATCCAAATCTATGCCCCAACCACTAATGTTGGAAGAAGATGAAGTTGAATGGTTCTATGAAGACCTAAAAGACTTTCTAGAACTAACATAAAAAACAAAACAAACAAACAAAAAAAGATGTCCTTTTCATCATAAGGTACAGGAACGCAAAAGTAGGAAGTCAAGAGATACCTGGAACAACAGGCAATTTTGATCGTGGAGTATAAAATGAAACAGGACAAAGGGTAAGAGAGTTTTTCAAAGAGAATACACTAGTTATAGCAAACACCCTCTTCAAGCAAAATAAGAGACAGCTCTACAAATGAATACAAACAGATGGTCAATACCAAAATAAGATTGATTAAATTCTTTGGACCCAAAAGGAGAAAAGGAAAGCTATACCCATCTGAATGCAGAGCTCCAAAAAATAGCAAGGAGATATAACCAAGGCCTCTCAAGTGAACAACGCAAAAATAAATAAATAAATAGAAAGCAATAAAAATGGGAAAGAATAGAGATCTATTTTAAAAAAAAAATAGAGACACCAAGCGAATATTTCATGCAAAGATGGCCACAATAAAGCACAGAAACAGTATGGACCTAACATAAGCAGGAAATATTAAGAAGAGGTTGCAAGAATACATGGAAAAACTGTACACAAAAGTCTTAATGACCTTTATAACCACTGTGGTGTGATCACTCACCTAGAACCAAACAATCTGGAGTGTGAAGTCAAGAAGGCTTTGGAAAGCATTACTAGGAACAAAGTTAGTGGAGGTGATGGCATTCTAGCTGAACTATTTCAAATCTTTAAAAATGATACTGTTAAAGTGTTGTACTCAATTGGCCAGCAAATTTGAAAAACACAGCAGTGGCCAGGACAGGAAAAGGTCAGTTTTCATTCCAATCCCAAAGAAAGGCAATGCCAAAGAAGTTCAAACTACCTAGCAATTGAGCTCATTCCACATGTTAGCAAGTTAATGCTCCAAATCCTTCAAGCTAGACTTCAGTGGTAGGTTAACCAAGAACTTTCAGATGTCCAAGGTGGATTTAGAAAAAGCAGAGAAACCAGACATAAAATTGTAAACATCTGTTGGATCATAGAGCAAGCAAGGGGGTTCCAAGAAACATCTACTTCTGTTTCATTGACTATGCTAAAGCATTTGACTGTGTGAATCACAACAAACTGTGGAAAATTCTTAAAAAGATGGGAATACCAGGGCACTTTCCTGCCACCTGAGAAACCTGTATGAGGTCAAGATGCAAATGTTAGAACAAGACAGGGAAAAAATGGACTGGTTTAAATTTGGGAAAGGAATATACCAAGACTGTATATTGTCACCCTGCTTATTTAACTTATATGGAGAATACATCATAAGAAATCCTGTGCTGGAAGCTCAAACTAGAATCAAGATTGCCAGGATAAATACCAATAATCTCAGATATGCAGATGACCACACTCTAAATGCAGAAAGTGAAAAGGAACTAAAGAGCCTCTTGAAAAAGGTGAAAGAGGAGAGAGGAAAAGCTGGATTAAAACTCTACAACCAAAAAATGAAGATCATGGCCTCCAGTCCCATCACTTCATGGCAAAGAGATGGTGAAAAAAATGGAAACAGTGACAAATTCTATTTTCTTGCACTCCAAATTCACTGTGGATGGTGACTGCAGTCATGAAATTAAAAGACGTTTACTCCTTAGAAGAAAAACTATGACAAATCTAGATAGGGTATGAAAAAGTAGAGACATCACTTGGCTGCCCGAGTCCTTATAAACAAAGCTATGGTTTTCCCAGTAGTTATGCTTGGAAGTGAGAGTTGGGCCATAAAGAAGACTCAGCACTAAAAAATAGATGCTTTCAAATTTTGGTCCTGGAAAAGACTCTTGGGGGTTCCTTGGACAGCAAGGAGATCAAACTAGTCAATCCTAAAATAGATCAATCTTGAATATTCACTGGAAGGGTTGATGCTGAAGCTAAAGCTCCAATACTTTGGTCACCAAATGCAAATAAATGACTCATTGGAAAATACCCGAATTCTGCACAAGCTTGAGGTCAAAAGCACAAGAGAGTAACAGAGAATGAGATTATCAGGTGGCATAGCCACTCAATGGACATAAGTTTGAGCAAACTCTGGGGGATAGTGAAGGACAGAAAATCCTGGTGTGTTGCAGTCCATGGTGTACAAAGATTTGGTCACTACTGAGAGACAGGATAGCAACAAAAATAATACTGGAGTGATTGTTTTGTCTGTATAGTCTGTGATCTTTCCATGTAGTTTCAGAATATTTTATTTTTCAGTAAGATTTTCTTACAGTTCTTGATATCTGTTTTCCTTGATTTTGTTTTATATTTCAGGGAATGTTTAATTTATATACAATCTGCTTTTCCTTTTTTCTATATTTGCATATTTCTCTCAGATTCTTTGTATCTCTTTCTTAATTTCCTTTTCATTTAATTTTTTAATATTCTAATTACTCTAAGTAGCTATTTGCTACGTTCATTCTTTGTTTTATTCTTTTTGGAAATGCATTATTTTACTGTTTGTTTCCAGAATCATGTGATCTCATAATTGTGTTTGTATTTGTGTACTTTTAAAATTCTTTCCTTATATTTTTTCTTCATGTTTTGAGTTTATTCTGAAATAAGACATCCCAGATTTGATCTGATTTTTTTTTGCTTTTATTATTTGACATTTTTTCATTGCCTATATCAAAACACCATGTTTTATTTCTTTTCTTTTAATAACTTTGCATTGGTATTAACCTTGACACTTTCTGCTGCTCATTTCCATGTGTTAATACTTTTTGAATATTCTGAAAAAGAGGTAATTTTTTTCAGAGTACTTTGGTCTCTTCCCAGGATTCTCCCTTTGCTTTTGTTTATTCTAGTATATGATATCTTGCCCCTGAGATGTATTAGATCTGTCCCCCTCTGCTAAGTATATCATTTTAATTTTCCTTCTTTCACATCTATGGTCCTTATCTTGCTTGATTTCTACTCCAATTGGAATAATTTCTCCCTAGGGTGGGGGGTCCAGACAGGAAGGAAGTTGCAGTAAAACTCTAAGTTTTGAGAGTTTATGTGATTATAATTTTCTGAAGACATTTTGACATTTGTACTCTCTCATTCTAGTAGTAGATAAACTCTTTAAGCCCACTTTTGCTTTCAAATTGTTTTGGGGCCTTCCAGCGGATGCATAGTTATGTGTGATTTTCTTCTCTTAAAGTCCATGAGATATTTTATTACTTTCTTTGATTACCACTTGTGAAGATGCACATGACACATTGGTCTTCATCCTTTAGATTTCTTTTGGACAATTGTTGATGGAGGTTGAAGGTGTTATGTGTGCTTTATGTGTATTAATGAGAATATTATATCACCAAATTTTGTTGTAAAAATTTTGAAGCTTGTCAATATTCAAGATATGAGTAAAAATGGGAAGCTATGTCAGGAGACAGAGAAGACAAAAATAAAACCATTAAGAAATCTAACCTAGAGAAGAATTCATTTAGAAGAGGAGACAAATCTATACTAACAAATGCAAAAAAAAAATTATGTAAAATAAGGACTCAAAGATGACAAATGGGGTTTATCTCTAATGAGGCAATGTTGGCAAAGAGCAATTTCTGTAGAGACAGAGGATATTTGTTGTGTGACTGAAATTGATTGAGGAAATGGATGATGTAATGGATGCAGATAAATCTTATAATTAGGTTGACAGAAAGAGTGAGAGAAGAAAATATCAGAAATGGTGTGTAATGGAGGTTTTCTTTATTGTTTTTCTTTCTTTCCATGCACATATTTTAAAATGCCGACAACGAAAATTGGTAAAAGAATTTTGTAGAGTCAAAAGATAAAGGATACATCTTGAATTTGGTAGCATTTTCCTTGTATTCTCTATGTGGTATAAAGTCAGGTTCTCTCTTGAAAGAGTGCAATGTTAGCAAAATTAGAGATTATGGAAATATAGAGAAATTTTATAGTGTCTTGTTTTATTTAAAAAGAGTTCATCAATAATATCAGAATTTTACAGATACCAGCATTTATTAGCAGAGTTTAGCATCAACAAAATAGATTATCATGTAATTCAAAGCAATGTTTGCCAATATTGTTTATCATAGCAGAGTATACATAAAAATCAGTAGTAACTTATGACACTTGATATATACTGACAAGGGTCCTAGAAGCCAAAGCAATATCTGACAATTCCAGAAACTGCCATCTGGCCTTAGGTTAAAGGGATTAAAACCCAGGTCCACCAAGTACCTATGCATTGGCATACTGACACACAGTTGGGAGCTCTGAGCAAAGTTTACTTGTGAATGTTACTAAAAATATTCAGCAAAATAATTTAAATATTTGCAAAATAGTAGTTTTGTGGAATAAAAGAAAAAAGTAAAAAGGCCTGAGGGCCAAAGTAAAAGTGTTGAGAATAAGCAACAAGGGTAGATGATAGATATCACATCATTAACTGATGTGATAACTATATCAACAGGACATCTGTGTTTATCAGCTGAGAGATGGAGCACTGTGATGTTAAAGAAAACATCCATGGTTTAGTTATGAGAGTATTTAATGTGAATGGAATGTAAGCTAATTGGAAAACAGAATGTTAAGAAAATGAGGTATACACTGATATGGTAGTGATCTAAATGGAGTTGGCATCATCCAAGATAACAGAATTAGTATTGAAAGAAGACTTCTCATGCAATCAGTTCTTCAGTACAATAGAAATGGTTCTTAGTAGCATGAGAAGTTAGCAATAGGGTGTTGAAGATGATGTTATTAATTACTAATTAAGTTTAACAATTCAATGGCTTATACATTAATTAGACTAACAGCCAGGAAATAGCAATCTGATTGAGGATTTAATACTTGCTCAATTCAGTTCAGTTCAGTCCCTCAGTCATGTCCAATTCTTTGCAAAACCGTGGACTGCAGCATGCCAGGCCTCTATGTCCATTATCAACTCCCAGAGTTTACCCAAACTCATGTTCATTCATTCAGTGATACCATCAAACGACTTGATCCTCTGTTGTCCCCTTCTCTTCCCGCCTTCAATCTTTCCCAAAGTCAGGTGGCCAAAGTATTGGAGTTTCAGCATCAACATCAGTCCTTCCAAGGAACACCCAGGACTGGATCGACTGATTGGATCTGCTTGCAGTCCAAGGGACTCTCAAGAGTCTTCTCCAACACCACAGTTCAAAAGCATCAATTCTTTGGCACTCAACTTTTTTATAGTCCAAATCTCACGTCCATATATGACTACTGGCAAAACCATAGCCTTGACTAGATGGACCTTTGTTGGCAAAGTAATGTCTGCTTTTTAATATGCTGCCTAGGTTGGCCATAAATTTCCTTCCAAGGAGTAAGTGTCTTAATTTTATGGCTGGAGTCACCATCTGCAGTGATTTTTGGAGCCAAAGAAAATAAAGTCTACCAATGTTTACCAATCTATATGATATGAAGTAATGGGACCGGATGCCATGATATTTGTTTTCTGAATGTTGAGCTTTAAGTTATCTTTTTCACTCTCCACTTTCACTTTCATCAAGGAGCTCTTTAGTTCTTCTTCACTATCTGGCATAAGGGTGGTGTCATCTGCATATCTGGGGTTATAGTGATTTTTGGAGCCAAAAAAAAATAAAGTCTACCAATGTTTACCAATCTATATGATATGAAGTAATGGGACCGGATGCCATGATATTTGTTTTCTGAATGTTGAGCTTTAAGTTATCTTTTTCACTCTCCACTTTCACTTTCATCAAGGAGCTCTTTAGTTCTTCTTCACTATCTGGCATAAGGGTGGTGTCATCTGCATATCTGGGGTTATTGAAATTACCCCATCAATCTTTATTTCAGCTTGTGCTTCATCCAACCCAGCGTTTCTCATGATGTACCCTGCATGTAAGATAAATAAGCAGGGTGACAATATACAGCCTTGACGCACTTCTTTTCCTATTTGGAACCAGTTTGTTGTTCCATGTCCAGTTTTAACTGTTGCTTCCTGACCTGCACACAGATTTCTCAAGAGGCAGGTCAGGTGGTCTGGTATTCCCATCTCTTGAAGAATTTCCCATAGTTTATTGTGACCCACACATTCAAAGGCTTTAATAATCAATAAACCAGAAATAAATGTTTTCCTGAACTCTCTTGCTTTTCCAATGATCCAGAGAATGTTGGAAATTTGATCTCTGGTACCTCTGCCTTTTCTAAAACATGCTTGAACATCTGAAAGTTCACGGTTCACATATTGTTTAGCTTGGCTTGAAGAATTTTGAGCATTGCTTTACTAGTGTGTAGGTTGAGTGCAACTGTGCAGTAGTTTGAGTATTCTTTGCATTGCATTTCTTTGGGATTGGAATGAAAACTGGCCTTTTCCAGTCCTGTGGCCATTGCTGAATTTTCCAAATTCACTGTCATACTGACTACAGCACTTTCACAGCATCATCTTTCAGGTTTTGAAATAATTCAACTGAAAATCCATCACCTCCACTAGCTTTGTTCGTAGTGATGCTTCCTAAGGCCCTCTTGACTTCACATTCCAGGATGTCTGGCTCTAGGTAAGTGATCACACTATCATGATTATCCAGGTCGTGAAGATTTTTTTTTTGTATAGTTCTGTGTATTCTTGCCACCTCTTCTTAATATTTTTTATTTCTGTAAGGTCCATACTATTTCTGTCCTTTATTGATCCCATCTTTGCATGGGTTTTGAAATGTTCTCTTGGTATCACTAATTTTTTTGAAGAGATCTCTAGTCTTCCCCATTCTGTTGTTTTCCTCTATTTCTTTGAACTGATCACTGGGGAATGCTTTCTTATCTCTCCTTGCTATTCTTTTGAACTCTGCATTCAAATGGGCATATCTTCCCTTTTCTCCTTTGCTTTTCACTTCTCTTCTTATTACAGCTATTTGTAAGGCCTCCTCAGACAGCTATTTTGCTTTTTTTGCATTTCTTTTTCTTGGAGGTGGTCTTGCTCCCTGTCTCCTGTACAATGTCATGAACCTCTGTCCATAATTCATCAGGCATTCTGTTTATCAGATCTAGCCCTTTAAATCTATTTCTCATTTCCACTGTATAATCATAAGGGATTTGATTTAGGTCATATCTGAATGTTCTAGTGGTTTTCCCTACTTTCTTCAATTTAAGTCTGAATTTGGCAGTAAGGAGTTCATGATTTGAGCCACAGTCAGTTCCTTGTCTTGCTTTTGCTGACTGTATAGAGCTTCTCTATCTTTGGCTGCAAAGAATATAATCAGTTTGATTTTGGTGCTGACCATCTGGTGATGTCCATGTGTAGAGTCCTCTTTTGTTGTTGGAAGAGGGTGTTTGCTATGACCAGTGCATTCTCTTGGCAAAACCCTGTTAGCCTTGCCCTGCTTCATTTTGTACTCCAAGGCAAAATTTCCCTGTTATTCCAGGTTCCTCTTTACACCCTACTTTTGCATTCCAGTCCCCTATAATGAAAAGGATATATTTTTTGGGTTTTAGTTCTAAAAGATCTGGTAGGTCTTCTTAGAACCATTCAACTTCAGCTTTTTCAGCATTACTGGTCAGGGAATAGACTTGGATTACCATATTGTACTCCAAGGCCAAATTTCCCTGTTATTCCAGGTTCCTCTTTACACCCTACTTTTGCATTCCAGTCCCCTATAATGAAAAGGACATCTTTTTTGGGTTTTAGTTCTAAAAGATCTGGTAGGTCTTCTTAGAACCATTCAACTTCAGCTTTTTCAGCATTACTGGTCAGGGAATAGACTTGGATTACCATGATATTGAATGGTTTGCCTTGGAAACAAACAGAGATCATTCTGTCATTTTTGAGATTGTATCCAAGTAATGCATTTCAGACTCTTTTGTTGACGATAATGGCTACTCCATTTCTTCTAAGGGATTCTTGTCCATAGTAGTAGGTATAATGGTCATCTGAGTTAAATTCACCCATTCAATTCCATTTTAGTTTGTTGATTCATAAAATGCCGATTTTCACTCTTGCCGTCTCCTGTTTGAAAACTTTCAATTTACCTTAATTCATGGACCTAACAATCCAGATTCTTATGCAACATTGCTATTTATTGCATTGGACCTTGCTTCCATCACCAGTCACATCCACAACTGGGAGTTGTTTTGCTTTGGCTCTGTCTCTTCATTCTTTCTGGAGTTATTTCTCCATTGATCTCCAGTAGCATATTGGGCACCTACTGACCTGGGGAGATAATTTTTTAGTTTCCTATCTTGCTGTCTTTTTCATACTGTTCATGAGGTTGTCAAGGCAAGAGTCCTGAAGTGGTGTGTGATTCCCTTCTCCATCGGACCACGTTTTATCAGAACCCTCCATCATGACCCATTCGTCCTAGGTGGCCCTGCAGGGGCTCATACAGGTAGGTCCTGTAGGCCCTGGGTGGCCCTACAGGGGCTCAGAGTTCCATTGAGTTAGACAAGGCTGTGGTCCATGTTTTTAGATTGTTTACTTTTCTGTGATTGTGGTTTTCAGTCTGTCTCATGGAAGCTTCCTGATGAGAGAGACTGACTGAGGGAGGAAACTTGGTCTTTAATCCAATTTTCTGGTCATGGATGAAGCTATATTCTTCCCTGCTTCTTACCTGGGGCCAAGTTATGGTGGAGGTTATGAAGACAATGGTGACCTTCTTCAAACATCCCATGCATGTACTGCTACACTCAGTACCTCCAACCCTGCAGCAGGCCACCACCGGCCCACACTTCCACTGGACACTCACAGACAAGTCTGAGTCAGTCTCTTGTAGGGTCACTGCTCCTTTCTCCTGTGTCCTGGTGCACAAGGCTCTCTTTGTGCCCTCCAAGTGTCTATTTCCCAGTCCTGTGTAGCTCTATGGTGGGGTCAACTTCCTAGCATATAGTAGAACAGAGAGAGGAGCATACTTTATTGAGTCTGTGATTACATTATTAGTTTTCTCTATACTAATTACATAATAAATAACCCAAGGTATTAAAAGCATAAAAAACAAGTAGTACTCTCAAATTTGGAAAATAGACAAAACACCATATCTTTGAGAGAAGAGAGTATTCTCTCTGCAATGGAACTCTTCCAGCATTGTTCTCTCCATGTGTTTGGATATGTTTCCCACCACAGTGGATAGACCTGAGGAATGCTGAAGTAGTGCTAGTCTTCAATCCTCTTAATAACCTGTTTTTCTAGTTAACTCTTTATATGAAATATTCCCTGTCCAGATTGCTAATGTTGTTACTGTCTACTCTCTAGACTATGACTAACTCATCCAGAATATCAGTCATTTATTTCTGGTTTCAAAATACTTTACACATTTTAAAGCATAATTCTTGCTTTTCTTCATCTTTTACCATTTTGATGCCAGGGAATGCCTCAAAATCAGTGTTGTGTTTATCAATCTATAGTTCATCTATTAATCTGTGCCATACTGTGCTTAGTCACTCAGTCGTGTCCAACACTTTGCAACCCAATGGGTTGTAGCCCTCCGGACTCCTCTCTCCATAGGTTTCTCCAGAAAATAATACTGAAGTGGGTTGACATGCCCTCCTTCTGGGGATTTTCCCAACCCAAGGATCAAACCCAGGTCTCCCACATTGCAGATGGACTCTTTACTGTCTGAGACACAAATGAAATGCAAGAATACTGGAGTGGGTAACTTATTCCTTCTCCAGGGGATCTTCCCAACCCAATAACTGAACCAAAGTCTCACATATTGCAGGCAGATTCTTTACCAGATGAGCTATCATGGAAGTCCCTAGTAATGTGTAACATCTTGCATTTGATTAGATATCATGGTATTTTATTTAATCTCTGTTCTTGATACCTATTGTTCAGAGACTGCAGTTTTGTACATACAGATATTCAGAAGTAATATATTATTCTTGGTTTATAAATATATATAAAATATTTGTTGGAGGACTTTGCCTTCGTCCTCCTTAGAGGACTTAATCTAAGTAAATTGCATTAGAAATTTAAATATCCTACTGAATAATTTATGTATATAACTATTTGTCCCTTTGTGGTTATACTCAACTTTTTCTCATTAGCTGCTTTCTTTTTTCCCCTTTCTTCACTCTAATATAACAGACATAGATCATCAGGATTAGTTATATTGGAACTGGCTGTCTTAATTTTTGGAAAATGCATGGCTGTTTTTTTTCCTAACAAGGCCATTTTTGTATACTACTTTATTTTTTTTTTATTTTTTTTTTGTATTTATTTATGTATACTACTTTAAAGTAGAATTGAGAAATAGATCACTAACTTTCTCTTCTATGTCCTTTTAATAAGAATTCTACATGCTAACTAATTTTGACTTCTTGTATTTAATGACCAATCCCTTGCTACTCTACCATAGTTAAAAGACATTGAAAAGCCCGTCTCCCAATGGTTGCATGCACAGTATCTCATCAGCATCCTCTCAGTGCTCTGTGCAGCTCTTTGTGACTACATAAACACTTTCACTGCAGTGAGATTAGTGTATGATTATCAAGTGTCTACAAAGAATTGGACTGATTTGAATGCATAAAATCCAATCAATTTAAATAATTTCCCTGATGAATTCAAGCTTGAGTCAATTTGTGCTCAAACTTTTGAATGTGTTGTAATTCTGACTAAAAACTGAAACAAGATTATTTCTGTAAATCTAATATCTCCTTTCTGAAGTGCTCGGTGATATAAAGTCTACTGTACCATGAAATAGGTCTGTTGTGCTTTTCCTTTCAACTCTGATGGCATGCCTAATAAACTACCTCATTATATAGAGAAAAATATAATTGATTTCTAAGACTGAGAATTATAAGAAAATGAGTTTCTATATTGTTATTCCATCTGACAGACTTTTAGGAAATCTGCAAGTGTATAATCACAAAGGGTAATCTTGTTATTATTAATTGTTCATGACCTGAAAATAGGTTAAAATTTTCTAAATGTATAATAAGAGATAATTTCTAACACTTATGTGGGTCACAGTTTTAAGAAATCCACACCAACTTGCTGTAATTTCACCAACTTCATTTCATTTCTCATGCTCTTAATGTTTGGACACTGAAAAATATTAACATTTAATTAAGAAACATATTATTTAATTAACTCTCCATTAATTATGAGGATTCTCTGAGGGATCAAGGATTTTAAAAAAATAAAACTTGGTATTGACTCAGTCTAAAATTCCATGGTTTTGAAAATGCCTGACTATCAATAGTCAACAATGTCCTTATGTTTTTCTGGTTGTTATTGAATTAATTAAGCTGAAACATTATAGAAAAAAAAAAAGATAATTAACCCCTGGGTGAGGAGGATTCCCTGGAGAAGGAAATGACAACCCCTTCAGTATTCCTACCTGAAGAATTCCATGGCCAGAGGAGCCTACCAGACTATGCAATAGTCCATGGAGTCACAAAGAGTCAGACACAACTGAGAGGCTGAGGGCATAGACAGTCAATAATCTTACTTTGCACCAATTTCATTAAATTCTATATATTTTTAAATATCCCAAAGATAAAATTCAGTTGATGGTCTTGGTATTTGTAGCAAAGGCCATGGTGGAGCAGAGGTGGAGACAGGAAGAGTGGGGATTGAAAACTAATACCTGTGACTCATAGTCTTTTGTACATCATCAAAAATATGGGTTTTCAAGGGCAATTTCCAGTTGTAAAATTTTCCTAGAAATATGTGACAGCACTGTAAAGAGAATGTTATAAATCTGATTTTGTGTATTTTAACTTTATTTTATTATTTTTAATTAAAAATTTATTTTTTACTTTACAATACTGTATTGGTTTTGCCATACATTGACAAGAATCCACCACAGGTGTACATGAGTTCCCAACCCTGAAACCCCCTCCCACCACCTTCCCCATATCATCTCTCTGGATCATTCCAGTGCACCAGCCCCAAGCATCCTGTATCCTGTATCAAACCTAGACTAGTGATTCATTCTTACATGATAGTGTACATGTTTCAGTGCCATTCTCCCAAATCATCCCACCCTCTCCCACTCCCACAGAGTCCAAAAGTCTGTTCTTTGCATCTGTGTCTCTTTTGTTGTCTCGCATATAAGGTTATCACTACCATCTTCTAAATTCCATATGTGTGAGTTAGTATACTGTATTGGTGTTTTTCTTTCTGGCTTACTTCACTCTGTATAATCGGCTCCAGTTTCATCCATCTCATTAGAACTGATTCAAATGTATTATTTTTAATGCCTGAGTAATACTCCATAGTGTATATGTACCACATATTTCTTATCCATTCATTGGCTGATGGACATCTAAGTTGCTTCCATGTCTTGGCTATTATAAACAGTGCTGCGATGAAAGTTGGGGTACACGTGTCCCTTTCAATTCTGGTTTCCTCGGTGTGTATGCCCAGCAGTGGGGTTGCTGGGTGATAAGGCAGTTCTATTTGCAGTTTTTTTAAGGAATCTCCACTATGATCTCCATAGTGGATGTACTAGTTTGCGTTCCCACCAACAGTATAAGAGAGTTCCCTTTTCTCCACACCCTCTCCAGCATTTATACCTTGTGGACTTTTGGATTGCAGCCGTTCTGACTGGTGTGAAATGGTACCTCACAGTGGTCTTGATTTGCTTTTCTCTGATAATGAGTGATGTTGAGCATGTTTTTATGTTTTAGCCATATATATGTCTTCTTTGGAGAAATGTCTAGTTCTTTGTCTCATTTTTTTGATTGTGTCATTTATTTTTCTGGAATTGAGCTGCAGGAGTTGCTTGTATATATATATATATAGTTCCCTTTTCTCCACACCCTCTCCAGCATTTATTGCTTGTGGACTTTTGGATTGCAGCCGTTCTGACTGGTGTGAAATGGTACCTCACAGTGGTCTTGATTTGCTTTTCTCTGATAATGAGTGATGTTGAGCATGTTTTTATGTTTTAGCCATATATATGTCTTCTTTGGAGAAATGTCTAGTTCTTTGTCTCATTTTTTTGATTGTGTCATTTATTTTTCTGGAATTGAGCTGCAGGAGTTGCTTGTATATATATATATATTTTTGTATTTATTTATTTTTTTCAACGAACTCCCAAACATGAACCCCCCTCCCACCTCCCACCCCACATCTTCCCTCCAGATCATCCCCATACACCAGCCCCCAAATCCAATGCATCAGTTTATTA
>SJYX01007808.1:135340-159731 GCA_006410675.1 Oreotragus oreotragus | reverse complement strand
GCACCCAAGTAATTCATTGCACCTATTTTGGGGGCATAGTAACAGAAGGGGCAAGGAGTCCAAGAGTTTTGTTGTTTAAGATAAGATTCCTCTAAATGAAAACTAGGAAGACATTTCCTTCAACTGTAAATTTATATCTTACTTGAATCCATCATTGGTGGAAGTGTTGATTTTTTCCCAGACTCTTTGGATCAGGCTTCTTGGCAACAAGTCTGATTTTTGGCTATAAATGAACAAGCTATAATTCTGACTTGATTTGAAATTAAAGGACCCTTTCTCCAATTCTCCTTCTCAGTCTGTGCTCTGGTACTTACAGAAATTGTGCTGAGCCCTTTATTTATTTATTTTTTTCTTTTCTACCTAAGAAGAAATTTAAAACGCCAGGCTGTACAGTGAAATATTTGTTTATACTGAATTTAGTGTCTTTTTTAAATGTTATTACCATATCCAAAGCCAAATACATCTAAAAGGAATTTAATTAAAATCAATTCGGTAGGATAAATAAGAGCCTTAGCTTCCCAAATGATAATGACTAGATCAATAAGCAACTTTTTCTGAGGATTAAAAATAATTTATGTTTAATTTCAGAAAGATAAATTCTAAAATAGATTAAGTTCGTTTCTTTCTAAAATTCTTTTTAAAATATATTATCATGTGGTTTTATTTCTATGCAATTTTTATACACTAATATACTCTGCATTCCAGTAATTCATTAACTTGCTTAACATTTGTAATGTAGTCTAATTTTGTACCAAATACTGTTTTGTTGTTACAGAAACAATGAGAGGGCAAGGTTTTCACTCTTAATTTTCTACTGTGAGAAATGAAAAATAAAAATAAGAAATATACAAGGACTTATATGCATGCATGTCTCTCTGTGTATATACATTAATAAGGTCCATACAACAAAATAAAACAGGGTGATATGAGAGAGTAACCAGAAAGCTAAGATAAACTACTTCAAGGAGCTTCCATTTTCACTAACATCTAAATAAGCAAGAGTTATTCCAGTGATAACATTCCACGTTGAGAGGGCTGCTGGTACAGAACCCACAGGTTAGAGTGTGTTAGGAAACTGAAGATGCCCAGTGTGTCTGGAAACTAATTAAGCGAGAAAGTAGTGATGTGGGTTGCTATCTGATGGCTTGTCAGTGTCATATACACCAAAGAGGCTGGATTTTATCTGAAGTACTGCCAGAAGTTATCTTACTGATTTATATATTATAATCATATTAGATTTAAAAAAATCACTCTATATGTGATGTGTATGGTAGTATAGTGAGTGTTAGCACAGGGAAAACAGTTAAAATATTATTCTCATTTGGGAGGGAAATATTTTTGACAGACTTGAATGTTAGTAATTGAGATAGTGATAAACAGACACATTTGGGCTATTTTTTTACAGGTAAAGTAGCCAGAACCTGCTGATTAATTCAGTGATTCATGGAGTGGCAAAGAGTCGGACATGACTGAGCAACTGAACTGAACTGAAGGAAAAATAAATTACTGTTAAGTTTTTTTAATTTATCATCATAAATTAGGGAACATAAAGGTAGGGCTCTCAGAGTGTTTTGCTTGCTCATGTTACATTTGTGATGCCTACTAGATATTCCAGTGGTGTTATCATTATATAAACTTAGTCATTCAATCGTGGAGTCCAGTGAGGAATGGAAATTTCAACTCCAGGGTCGTGGTATGGTTAATGTTTTCTTCACATTGGTTGATGGTTTTAGTTATGTGATATGGAAATAATAGGTGAAAATTAGATGCCTGAATAAGTAAATAATGAATAAGTAAAAGATGACAGCAACAACCAATGAGAAGAAGATGATTGGAAATTATTTCAGGATCTGGGCAAACCACAAAAATTATAAATGCTATGAAGGAAATGAAGAGATAAAGAAAGTACAAACTGTCTAATATACTATGTGTGAAACAAGAATCTGATGATTAGATTTGCTTCCTGGTCCCTGGATCATCCCTTTTTTATGGTTTCTGTGAAGAAAATCCCAGCAGAATATGAGTGAGCCCAGAGAAAAAAAGAAGTTGAAGAAATCTGGCTGAAGAAACTATCATCAAGAAATAAATAAAAAGCTAGCTAAACATTGAAAAAAAAAATGAAACCATGTGAGTTTATGTCAGAATTGAAATACAGACCTAACATATATTAGGAAGAAAAATTATTAGACATTAGCATCTAAAAATTATTTTAAAATAACATGTAGAACACTTGATTCTTTGTATTCTAGAAATTCAAAAGCTAAAAGGATGCAAGATTGCTATTTTATTGAATGTATTCACACTGGTTATGCTTAATAATTTATTTGTCGAACAAGAAAAGATTTTACTACAGTTTACTGAATCAAATTAGAAATTTCATTTAAATTCCATCTACATTTTGGCAATGAAAGCTTTAAAATGGTATACATGCACACCTTAAATACAGCTTATTGTTGTCAAATCACGTGGAACATAATGAGAAATTGAAAATAGTCAATCATAAATTATGTTTCTGACAAACTTAATGATATTCATTATATCACTTGGGATTTTAGTGTTTTGTTAATGATTTGTCCTAAACGGAATTGTGAATGATTATCTGTCCTTAAGAGACATAATATCCTTGCCATTTAGTGCATTCAGTCACTGTTATTTTGCTTTCATTTAACAAATATTTTTTGAGCACCAATATGTGTTAGTAGCGATTCCAAGTGCCAGAGATACCAGAATGGACACTTACATTTTTTTTTTTCTTTCATAAACCTAAATTTTAAAGCAAAAGAGAAATGCATAAGCACCTGCTGGCAGATAAAGGTGTAAATGCTATATAAACTGGTAATAATTGCCTGTACCTGGAAAGAATAAGCTGAAACTTCCCAGGATGACTTTTGATCAAGATTTTAAAAAGAAGCTATACCCGATTGCAGTCACTTAAAAAGTCACTGTTTCTTGGAGCAAAGGGTGACTGGATAAAGGAGCAGTTTGAGAGCGATATTGCCAGAAAGGTAAATCAGACACATATTCTGCTGTATGAAGGAATTTTTATTTTACCCTCTAAGTCTGTCTTCTCAGATAGAGCTATATACTCTGGGGACTTATTTAAGGTTTCTTGTGGAGGCAGAGGTCAACAGTGGCCTTCTGCAGGGACAGGAGCTCTGGCTGTAGCAGACCTGGTCATGCAGCATGGGGCATAAACCCTCTTGGAGGAAGTAGGCATTGGCCCAACCATACAGCAGGTGAGCAGATGATACACAAACTGCAAAACAATTATACTAAAGAAATTCTCACACTGTTAAGAAAGTTCCGGGACCCACAACAGATTTCTCAGTCTGGGGGTCAGGCAAAGGGACTGAGAAGCCACAGCGAATTTAACTTTGGAGCACAGTGAGATTTGATTACAGACTTCCACAGGACTGGGGAAACAAACTCTTGGTGGGCAAAAACAAATGGGAGGGAAGTTCACAAAGGAGGGGATATATGTATACCTATGGCTGATTCATGTTGAGGTTTGACAGAAAACAGAAAAAAAAATTTGTAAAGCAATTATCCTTCAAAATCTTGTGTGCACCAAGAGCAGGGGGATAAGAGCAGAGACCTCTCAAGAGACTCCGTTAGACTTCCTATGAGTGTCCAGGGGTCTCCAGCAGAGACATGGGTAGACAGTGGCCTGATGTGGGATCAGGGGCACTGAATACAACAATACATGCACAAATCCTTTTGAAGGAGGTTGCCTTTACCCATACCATAGTTTGGCCTCAGAACAAACAACAGGGAGAGAACACAGCCCTGCCCAACAAAAGAAAATTGAATTAAAAATTTACTGCGCATAGCCCTGCCCATCAGAACAAGACCCAGTTTCCCCACAGTCAGTCTTTTTTGTTAGGAAAGATTCAATAAGCCTCCTATCCTTATCCATCAGAGGGCAGACATTATGAAAACCACAGTCACAGGAAAAAAAAAAAAATCAAACTGATCACACGGATCACAGCCTTGTCTAACTCAATAAAACTATGAGCCATGCCATGTAGGGCCAGCCAAGATGGAGAGTTCTGTCAAAACGTGGTCCATGGGAGAAGAGAATGACAAACCACTTCAGTATTCTCTCCTTAATAGCCCAATGAATAATATGAAAAGATAAAAACATATGACACTGAAAGATAAACTTTCTAGGTCAGCAGATGCCAATATGCTACTGGAGAAGAGTGGAGAAATAACTCCAGAAAGGTTGACGAGATGGAGCCAAAGCAAAAAAAAAAAAAAAAAANCAGAATTGAAATACAGACCTAACATATATTAGGAAGAAAAATTATTAGACATTAGCATCTAAAAATTATTTTAAAATAACATGTAGAACACTTGATTCTTTGTATTCTAGAAATTCAAAAGCTAAAAGGATGCAAGATTGCTATTTTATTGAATGTATTCACACTGGTTATGCTTAATAATTTATTTGTCGAACAAGAAAAGATTTTACTACAGTTTACTGAATCAAATTAGAAATTTCATTTAAATTCCATCTACATTTTGGCAATGAAAGCTTTAAAATGGTATACATGCACACCTTAAATACAGCTTATTGTTGTCAAATCACGTGGAACATAATGAGAAATTGAAAATAGTCAATCATAAATTATGTTTCTGACAAACTTAATGATATTCATTATATCACTTGGGATTTTAGTGTTTTGTTAATGATTTGTCCTAAACGGAATTGTGAATGATTATCTGTCCTTAAGAGACATAATATCCTTGCCATTTAGTGCATTCAGTCACTGTTATTTTGCTTTCATTTAACAAATATTTTTTGAGCACCAATATGTGTTAGTAGCGATTCCAAGTGCCAGAGATACCAGAATGGACACTTACATTTTTTTTTTTCTTTCATAAACCTAAATTTTAAAGCAAAAGAGAAATGCATAAGCACCTGCTGGCAGATAAAGGTGTAAATGCTATATAAACTGGTAATAATTGCCTGTACCTGGAAAGAATAAGCTGAAACTTCCCAGGATGACTTTTGATCAAGATTTTAAAAAGAAGCTATACCCGATTGCAGTCACTTAAAAAGTCACTGTTTCTTGGAGCAAAGGGTGACTGGATAAAGGAGCAGTTTGAGAGCGATATTGCCAGAAAGGTAAATCAGACACATATTCTGCTGTATGAAGGAATTTTTATTTTACCCTCTAAGTCTGTCTTCTCAGATAGAGCTATATACTCTGGGGACTTATTTAAGGTTTCTTGTGGAGGCAGAGGTCAACAGTGGCCTTCTGCAGGGACAGGAGCTCTGGCTGTAGCAGACCTGGTCATGCAGCATGGGGCATAAACCCTCTTGGAGGAAGTAGGCATTGGCCCAACCATACAGCAGGTGAGCAGATGATACACAAACTGCAAAACAATTATACTAAAGAAATTCTCACACTGTTAAGAAAGTTCCGGGACCCACAACAGATTTCTCAGTCTGGGGGTCAGGCAAAGGGACTGAGAAGCCACAGCGAATTTAACTTTGGAGCACAGTGAGATTTGATTACAGACTTCCACAGGACTGGGGAAACAAACTCTTGGTGGGCAAAAACAAATGGGAGGGAAGTTCACAAAGGAGGGGATATATGTATACCTATGGCTGATTCATGTTGAGGTTTGACAGAAAACAGAAAAAAAAATTTGTAAAGCAATTATCCTTCAAAATCTTGTGTGCACCAAGAGCAGGGGGATAAGAGCAGAGACCTCTCAAGAGACTCCGTTAGACTTCCTATGAGTGTCCAGGGGTCTCCAGCAGAGACATGGGTAGACAGTGGCCTGATGTGGGATCAGGGGCACTGAATACAACAATACATGCACAAATCCTTTTGAAGGAGGTTGCCTTTACCCATACCATAGTTTGGCCTCAGAACAAACAACAGGGAGAGAACACAGCCCTGCCCAACAAAAGAAAATTGAATTAAAAATTTACTGCGCATAGCCCTGCCCATCAGAACAAGACCCAGTTTCCCCACAGTCAGTCTTTTTTGTTAGGAAAGATTCAATAAGCCTCCTATCCTTATCCATCAGAGGGCAGACATTATGAAAACCACAGTCACAGGAAAAAAAAAAAAATCAAACTGATCACACGGATCACAGCCTTGTCTAACTCAATAAAACTATGAGCCATGCCATGTAGGGCCAGCCAAGATGGAGAGTTCTGTCAAAACGTGGTCCATGGGAGAAGAGAATGACAAACCACTTCAGTATTCTCTCCTTAATAGCCCAATGAATAATATGAAAAGATAAAAACATATGACACTGAAAGATAAACTTTCTAGGTCAGCAGATGCCAATATGCTACTGGAGAAGAGTGGAGAAATAACTCCAGAAAGGTTGACGAGATGGAGCCAAAGCAAAAAAAAAAAAAAAAAAAAGAAAAAGAAAAATTAAAAAACCTGTTTTAGATGTGACTACTGATGGAAGTTAAGACTGATGCTGTAAAGAACAATATTGCATGAGACCCTGGAATGTTAGGTACATGAATCAAGGCAAATTGGAAGTATCCAAAGAGGAGATGGCAAGAGTGAACATCAGCATTTAGAGAATCAGTGAACTAAAATGGACCGGAATGGGCAAACTTAATTTAGTTGACCTGTATATTTACTACTGTGGGCAAGAATCCCTTAGAAGAAATGGAGAATTGCTCATAGTCAACAAAAGAGTCCAAAATGCAGTACTTCGGTGCAGTCTCAAAAGTGGCAGAATAATTCCAAGGCAAACCATTCAGTATCACAGTATCCAAGTCTATGGCTCAAGCACTAATGCCAAAGAAGCTGATATTGAACAGTTCTATGATGAAGACCTTCCGGACCTAACACCAAAAAGGAAAAAAATAAAAAGTCATTTTCATCATAGGGTACTGGAATGCAGAAGTAGGAAATCAAAAGATAACTGGAGTGAGAGGCAAGTTTGGCCTTGGAGAACAAAAATAAGCAGAGCTTTTGCCAAGGGGCAAAAGAGTTTTGCCAAGAGAACACACTGGTCATAGCAAATGCCATCTTCCAACAACATGAGAGAGGACTCTACACATGGACATCACCAGACGGTCAATAACAAAATCAGACTGATTATATTCTTTGCAGCCAAAGATGGAGAAGCTTTATACAGTCAGATTAAAAAAAAAAAAAAAAAGCCAGGAACTGACTGTGGGTCAGATCATGAACTCCTTACTACAAAATTCAGACTTAAATTTAAGAAAGTAGGGAAAACCACTAGACCATTCAAATATGACATAAATCAAATGCCTTACGGTTTACAGTGGAAGTGTTAAACAGATTCAAGGGATTAGATTTGATAAACAGAGTGCCAAATAGCTAAGGTCAGCCATATGTTACATTGTATAGGAGGTAGTGATAAAGACCACCCCCAAGAAAAAGAAATGAAAAAGTACAAAATGGTTGTCTGAAGATGCCTTACAAATAGCCGAGAAAAGAAGAGAAGCTAAAGTCAGAAGAGAAAAGGAAAGATATACCCATCTGAATGGAGAGTTCCAAAGACTAGCAAGGAGAGATAAGAAAGCCTTCCTCAGTGATCAATGTGAAGAAATAGAGGAAAACACTATAATGAGAAAGACTAGAGATCTCTTCAAGAAAATTAGAGATACCAAAGGAATATTGCATGCAAAGATGGGCACAATAAAGGAGAGAAACTCTATGGACATAACAGAAGCAGAAATTCTAAGAAGAGGTGGCAAGAATACACAGAACTATTTAAAAAATCTTAGTGACCAAAATAACCACCATGGTGTGATCACTCACCTAGAACTAGTTACAGTAGAATGCAAAGTCACAAAGCTGGTTGAGGTGATGAAATTTTGGTTGAGCCACATCAAATCCTTAAAGATGATGTTGATACAGTGCTGTACTCTATATGCCAGCAAATTTGAAAGTCACAGCAATGGCCACTGACCTGAAAATGGTCAGTTTACATTCAAATCCCAAAGAAAGTCAATGTCAAAGAGTGTCCAAACCAATGCACAATTTCACACTTTTTACACACTAGCAAAGTAATGCTCAAAATTCTCCAAGCAAGGCTTCAACAGTATGTGAACTGTGAACTTCCAGATGTTCACACTGAATTTAGAAAAGGCAAAGGAACTAAAGATCAAATTGCCAGCATCCACTGGATCATAGAAAAAGCAAGAGAGTTACAGGAAAAAAAAAAAAAAAAAAACCTCTACTTCCACTTTAATGATGACACAAAAGCCTTTAACTGTGTGGATCACAACAAACTGTGAAAACTATTAAAGAGATGGGAAAACCAGACCACATGACCTACCTCCTGAGAAATCTGTATAAATGTCAAGAAGCAATCATCAGAACCAGACACGGAACAATGGAATGTTTCCAAATTGGGAAAGGAGAATGTCAGGCTCTATTTTGTTACCCTGCTTATTTATCTTATATGTAGAGTACATAATGAGAAATGCTGGGCTGGATGAAGCACAAGCTGGAATCAAGATTGCTGGGAGAAATATCGTTAAAGTAAAAAATGCAAATAGCACCACCTTTATGGCAGAAAGTGAAGAGAAACTAAAGAACCTTTTGATGAAGGTGATAGAGGAGCAAGAAAAAGCTGGCTTAAAACTCAGCATTCAAAATCCTAAGATCATGACATCCAGTTCCATCAGTTCAGTTCAGTTGCTCAGTTGTGTCCAACTCTTTGCAACCCCATGAATCACAGCATGCCAGGCCTCCCTGTCCATCACCAACTTCCGGAGTCCACCCAAACCCATGTTCATTAAGTCACTGATGCCATCCAACCATCTCATCTTCTGTCGTCCCGTTCTCCTCCTGCCCTCAATCTTTCCCACCATTAGTGTCTTTTCAAATGAGTCAGCTCTTAGCATCAGGTGGCCAAACTGTTGGAGTTTCAGCTTCAACATAAGTCCTTCCAATGACCACCCAGGACTGATCTCCTTTAAGATGGACTGGTTGGATATCTTTGCAGTCCAAGGGACTCTCAAGAGTTTTCTCCAACACCACAGTTCAAAANTGGAGTTTCAGCTTCAACATAAGTCCTTCCAATGACCACCCAGGACTGATCTCCTTTAAGATGGACTGGTTGGATATCTTTGCAGTCCAAGGGACTCTCAAGAGTTTTCTCCAACACCACAGTTCAAAAGCATCAATTCTTTGATGATTAGTTTTCTTCATAGTCCAAATCTCACATTCATATATGGCCACTGGAAAAACCATAGCCTTGACTAGACGGACCTTTGTTGACAAAGTGATGTTTCTGTTTTTTAATATGGTGTCTAGATTGGTCATAACTTCCCTTCCAAGGAGTAAGTGTCTTTTACTTTCATGGCTGCATCACAATCTGCAGTGATTTTGGAGCCCAGAAAAATAACGTCAGCGAATATTTCCCCATCTATTTGACCCCCATCTATTTGCCCTATCTATCATGGTAAACAGATAGGGAAACAATAGAAACAGAGACAGACAGAAAATAAACAGGACTTTATTTTCTTGGGCTCCTAAATCACTGCAGATGCTGAAGGCAGCCATGAAATTAAAAGACATTTGCTTCTTTGAAGAAAATCTATGACCAAATTAGAGAGCATATTAAAAAACAGAGCCATTACTCTGTGAACAAAGGTCGTCTAATCAAAGCTATGCTTTTTCCAGTAGTCCTGTATGGATGTGAGAGTTGGACCATAAGGAAAGCTGAGCCCAAAGCACTGATGCTTTTGAACTGTGGTGCAAGATGGTCAAACCAATCAATCCTAAAGGAAATTATTCCTGAATATTTGTTGGAAGGGCTGATGCTGAAGCTCCAATATTTTGTACACCTGATGTGAAGTACTGATTCATTGAAAAAATACCCTGATGCTGAGAAATATTGAAGGCAAGAGTAAAAGGGGTTGACAGATGACAGAAGATGAGATGTTTGGATGGCATCACTGACTCAATGGATATGAGTTTGAACAATCTCTGTTTGTTGGTGATGGACAGGGAAGTTTGGTGTGCTTCAGTTTGTGGGGTTGCAAAGAATGACTGAACTTATACTGGCTAGATAACAACACAAAAATAATTCAAGTTTCATCTTTGACTTTCAAGTTTTCCTACAGATTGATATGCAATGTGATATTGAATGAATGGGATTTAAGAAGTATAAAATATGCTATAAAATTCAAGATTTTCATAACTTTAAAATCAAAGCTTCAAATTGAAACAAAACAAAACAGAAACCTTACTTGTAGGTATCTTGTCAAACTTTCCTAATGTCTGAGATCATAAATTCCCTCCCTTCATCAATTAAAACTTTTACAGAGATGAGTTTAAACATATAGATAAAGGGTAGGGACCAATTGAAGACTTAAGCTCTAGGATATCTCATGACATTTTAGAAATGTAAGTTGGTAGCAGTAAATATTCTGCGTGATTGGAGGAAGCTGGGATCAGACGACTCAGACATACTTAGCGATCAGGACCTGAGGACTGCTGATTCATTTCACTTAGTGTTGAGAGAAGACCCATGTTTCCCTGACTTCACCAGAGAGTAGGATTAGGATCACATTGAAAATATGAAGTTGTATTATTATTATTTTTTTTTTTACATCCTACCATGCTTCAGGAACTCCAAGGCTGTAGGAATCTTCACCAAGTGTCTCAACAGTCACAAGACTTTAACCTGGACGTTGCCCTCTGATTGACTGAAGTTTAGACAAGGTCCTCTGCCCTTCCTGCCTCCCTCTCACCACCAAACCCCCTTCACAGAGTCAAAAATACCTAACATGGATTGCTCTCCCCTCCCTTTTCTTAAAACATTTGATTCAGCAAAATTTGTAAATGTCGTGTCTTCCCCTGTTCCTTTGAAGATTTATTTACTAATGATACAGTGTATAAAACAGGTAAGTAATGAGAGCCTACTGTATAGTAATAATCGGTAGAACTCTACTCAATACTCTGTAGTGACTTGAATAGGAAAAAAAATCCAAAAGAGAAGAGATATCTGTGTACATATGTTGGATTCACTTTGTTATACAGTAGAAACTAACACAACATTGTAAAGGAACTATGTGTGTGCTTAATCACTCAGTCATGTCCAGCTCTTTACAACCCCATGGACTGTAGTCTTCCTTGGTACTATGTTCATGGGACTTTTCAGGCAAGATTACTGGAGTGGGTTGTCATTTCCTCCTCTTCCCAACCCAGAGATCAAAACCATGTCTCCTATATTGACAGGCAGATTCTATGCCAGTTTTTTTTTTTTCTCTTAATTAAATTTTATTGGTCAAAAGCAACTATATTCCAATAAAATGAATTAAATGTATATGTATTATAAATTAATTGATTATGTATAAATATATATATTTATATAAATATATATATTCTTACCAATTCAGTTCAGGGCAGCCTCTTAAGGACCTGAATCATGCCCTTTGTGATGAACTTACCAGAGAGGATAGGGCCCTGTCTCTGTATTTCTGGTGAACAGAAGCCTAAGTTTGCAGGCACTTTGATCCAAGTTCTTAAATTTCTTCCTGTCTTGAAAATTAAGAAAGTTTACTTTTGTTTTGGATAATACCAATTAGAAACACAGATAGTCTGTGATCACAGGTCCTAGTTTTATAAACTCTTTCATCCTTTGTTACAGGGGAAAAAAGTCAAGCTCACTCTGATTTCTGGCCTCTCTCCCTTATTACAATAACCTTAAATAAAGTCTATCTTGCTCTTTATCTTTAGTGAAATTTTTGTTTTACAATAGACTTCTCAGTTTCTAGTAAATTATATCACCATACCCAGGATACTTGTGCAAATTCAATTGTTTGCTGATACATGAACCTTTTAGATTTAGTGAAAGCAACATACCACCTCCTCTAGGATATATTAGTTAAAGCTTATGTCCTATCAATATTTATTAAAAAATTAAACTAGAGGGGAAAAATTGACTTGAAAGCAATGTATAAATATACCTGTGCCTCATATATCCCATAATCAATTTCTGAATGTCATTAAGANACGGGGGTTCCACACCAAGGAGTCAAAGCTTGGCATGTGTGGGATGCATTCCAAATACAATTTTAAAAACACTTTCTGAATATCTGTGATAAATCAGAACAAAGTAACCAAATATCAAATTATAATTTTAAAATGAGAGGCCATAGTGAGAACTTCTAAGTTTGGCTAGATTTTTCAACTTTTTCAATAAAATGCTTCAGGGGTAACCTTAGGGGTGCTTAGTAGCCATTTGGAAACTGTTTATTTGGAAGTTACCTATGTATGCTATGCACGCAGAAAACAATGGGGATCCTTGTTCCCTCTACCAAAAACATTCACAAACAGCTGAAACAAAACTGCCCTCTAAAACTTAAGTTATAAAACTAACACATAATGTATCACAGCAGAAACAGGAAAAGCTTATCTTCAAAAGCTTTCCAGGTTTGTTTTTTTTCTTTTTTGGCTGCGGGATCCTAGCTCCCTGACCAGGATCCAACCCAGACCTGGCAGTGAGAGCCTTAACCACTGGCTGCTGCTGCTGCTGCTGCTGCTAAGTCACTTCAGTCGTGTCCGACTCTGTGTGACCCCATAGACGGCAGCCCAGCAGGCTCCCCCATCCCTGGGATTCTCCAGGCAAGAATACTGGAGTGGGTTGCCATTTCCTTCTCCAATGCACGAAAGAGAAAAGTGAAACTGAAGTCGCTCAGTCTGTCCGACTGTTAGCGACCCCATGGACTGCAGCCCACCAGGCTCCTCCGTCCATTGGATTTTCCAGGCAAGAGTACTGGGGTGGGGTGCCAGTGCCTTCCCCATAACCACTGGACCACCGGGCAAGTCCCCAGAGGCTTCCGGGATTTTTAAAATGTCCTGTTTTCCTAACTGGAGATCTGAAGACAAAAACTCCAACCAAATGCAAATTTAAGCTGAATAAGAACATTAAGATAAAGACAGACATGCTATAAAAGAAATTACATTTCCCCTGCTCTCTGCCCGGTGAGTACACAGTGAGATACCGGCAAGCCGCCAGCCAGAGGAGAGGAGGGCTCTCAGCAGAGCCTGACCAGGCGACAGCTTGACCTTTGACCCCCAGCCTCCAGAAGGGCGAGAGATCACTCTCTGGTTTACGGGCCACGCCATCTGTGACACTTCGTTAGAGAAGCCTGAGTGGACCAAGGCATGTGCCAAGAAGGAGAATAGCTGGATCATATGAATGTGAGGTACGTGATGGGGGAGGGAGGTAGAAACCAGTTCTGCTGGGTCCTCCGAAGCTCCATAACCTGCACACCGGGCACAGGCCCCCGGCACAGGGTGCCTAGTAACTTTCCATGAATGTGTATCAGTGAATGAAAACACACACAAAAAACGATTAAAAGCATATGGGGCACCGGTAGTCGACTGAGCAAGAACCTGCAGAAAGGGAGCTTCCCTGGAGGCTTGGCGATCGAGAATCCGCCTGCCGGTGCAGCAGACACAGGAAGACACCTGATCCGGGAGACTCCGCTGCGCGCCGCGGCCCTGGGGCCTGAGCTCCCGAGGATCCGGAAGACACCGCGCGCCGCGGCCCTCGGGCCTGAGCTCCCGAGCCCAGGAGCCGCAACCACCGAGCCCACCACCGAGCCCGCACGGCCCGGAGCCTGCGCTCCGTAGCAGGAGCCACCGCAAGCGGGGAGAAGCCTGGACCAGCTGTCGGGGAGGCCCTACTCACCACAACCACAGAAAAAAACAAACCCACACGCAGGAACGAAGACCTAGCACGGCCGAGATAATAAATGCATTAAAATTTTTAAGAAAATAAATAATATTTTGCAATGAATCTAATTAAAACCTAGGAGAGCACAATTAAAATGTGATTATCAAATGTAATATAAGATTTAAAAGAATTCCTGAGAAAGACATGCCTTAGAGAAAAAATATAAAGTCAAAATTTCATTATTTTTTGTTTGTTTGTTTAAATCCTGGAGGTTAGTTTGAGAGCAAGAGGGAAGAAACAGAGATGTAAAGACCTACTGAAGCTCTGTCTGTGGACAGTGACGCTGTACAAATCAACTATCCCTGGCATGAAGACAGAGGTTCCAATACAACTGCCATATTACAGTGGTATACTAAAATTCTGTTTAGTGAGGTAAGAAGTGCCATTACCAGTGGCCACTCTACTTATTTGTACTATTGATATAAGAACATTTTATAAAAAAACATGAATTCTCTTAGTAAAAGGAAGAAGCAAAGATACTTAGAAAGAAAGGAGTTCATTTGAAGAGGTCAGCGGGCATAGCGTGTTAATGGGAGTCACAAACACCAGCGTGGGTGCTGAAGAGTAACACTTACCGAGAGTTTCCCAAATGCCAGGTGCTCTGCGGAGTTTTCTAGCTAAGATTGTACCCTCACAAGCCCTGTCAAAGAGGCAACACTATCATTCCCAGCTCACAGATGCAAAGCCACTGGGCTTGGGAATTAAGTAACTGGCCCAAGAGCAACAACTGGTAGGTGGCAACACTGGGACCCAAACCCAGGCGTTTCCAACCCAGCTGGCACACGTCTCAACCAGTCGCTGAGCAGGCTGGCCTTCTCAAGAGCCCGACAGAGGCAGGGCCCGCCTGGGCGGCCCAGACAGGACGCTCGAGTGTCCTGGAGGCACGGCCGCTCGCCGTGGGAAGATACACGTAAGGCTTTCCGGGCAACTTCCCTTCTCTGACTCCACGCTCACCAAGCAATGTCCCGTTTGTTCTGACTCCCAAACAGCCTGCCCATGGGGAGATCCTGGCCTAGCCAGAGGGCAAACACACTCAGAGCCCTCATCATAATTTACGATGAGATACCGGAAGTCTATCTCATCATAATGACTACACTTGCATCCTGGTTTTACAAATTTCCAGTGAGCTGGGGTAACACAGGGCTTACTCTCCGAAACAGGTTTTTAGGTCTGACCATCTCACTCTAGACTGTAACATTCTTTCAGACACACTGCCCCGTGGGTGACACACTCGTCTCACCACCTCCACCAAACCTCGGTAACACACACTTTCACAGTTAGAAAGTTTTTCTAATTCCCGTTAAATTCTGTAAAGACTTTGACAGCCTCTCTGGAAACAGTGTTATGAAACTCAAGGACATGCAAGGACTTTCAGCAGCTCTGAGAGGCTGTTGCTACCACGAACAGCAATGTTTTCCTGCAGCAACCCCCCCGCAGCCCCATTTTAAAAAGCCACTTTTCACAGCTCAAATACAGTGGGTTCAGAAAAAAGTTGACAAAGCACGTTAACTATACTGGATATAAATATACTAACCTTTTAGGTTTTAGTTCCTTAACGTACTATCAAATATCTCACATGGTCAAAAAAAAACTTTGAAGACTGACAAACATCATTTAATCACACATTCAGCTTAAGAAATAAAATACTACCCTACAGCTGAAGCTGCCAGGTATAGCGTTATAATGGTACTACCGTATAGCCCTTATAACTGTCATAATAGAAAAAAGAAAGTGAAAGTCACGTCCAGCTCTTTGCGACCCCATGGAATAGTCCATGGAATTCTCCAGGCCAGAATACTGGAGTGGGCAGCCATTCCCTTCTCCCGGGGATCTTCCCAACCCAGGGAACAAACTCAGGTCTCCCACACTGCAGGGGGATTCTTTACCAGCTCAGCCACCAGGGAAGCCCAGGGATCCTTGAGTGGGTGGACTATCCCTTCTCCAGCGGATATTCCTGACCCAGGAATCGAACCGAGTCTCCTACACTGCAGGCGGATTCACAAGAGAAGTGAAATGATACTCAACTTTCAAAGAAAGTAAAGACTTATGCTACCAGCTTAAATTTGGGCAGTAGCAAAATCTTATCAGCCAAATCTACGTGCTATGATTCTGAGCCTTCTTGACAGGAGACTAGTGCAAGATAACACACCACTGTCTCTTGAGTGAATCTCATGAGTGATGTATGAACAGACTAAGAACCGCCGCTGCCCTGACTCAGATGATTTCTAAACAGTCACTGGGTAGGACTAGGCCTGGGCCTAGGCCACCTGTTTATATCCTACAGAGCAGAGCTCCTGAAGCTTTGAAAAGTTTGCTATACAAACTAATTTTCTGACCATGAGAGTACTAAAATGTCGGAAATGGTGGGACAGCCTGTCCGGGGGCGAGACATTTTCTAGGGGTCATACTTGTTCCCACCTAGAGCACTCTTCCTTTCTGTTAAAAAACCACTCTCATCATATACCCACAGCTGGATGAAGCTGCTCGTTTCTGAGTCTGATCATTGCACACAAGGGATGGCAACTTCTCTGGGCTTCTTGACTAACAGAGAAGCAAAGCAATGCCTGTGGGTTCAGTTCAACCTGTGCTTATAAAGGACTCTTCATGTCTTAACATGTTAACCATAGTTAATTTATTGTAACTAATAAATTAACCACAGTTCTTCAAGAAATTGACTCTAGTGGTTATGAGGAAGAAATCACAGGGAAAAAAAAATAGGAAAAAAGGAAAAATGGGTGAAGGGAACAAACGAGACGGGACTAAATAAACGCAAGCAGGCAGGACCAGTCACTGAGGCGGGCTCTTCTGGTTCACTTTCCCCTTCTTGGGCCGCTGCACTTCCCTTCCTTCTAAGGTTCCTCTCATCTGAGCTCCGGACCCGTGTATGCTCTGCCCGCTTGGCATCTCCAACTGGCACCTGAAGCTCAGCACATCGGAGGTGAGCGGCCCACACTCCTCCGCCAACTCCCCTCCAGCCTGCTCTTCCTTGTCTCTTCCCTCGGGGGCAATCCCCACCATTTACCGGAAACCTCAGGATCCACCTGGACCCTGGCCAGTCCCTCCGCATCACCTGACAGGTAGATCCCCAAGAGCTCCAGACTCAGCTCCCTCCTCCTCAGCCCCATCCAGATCCAAGTGACTGCTATCTGCACCACAACCACCCTCTTCTAATCCCTTTCTCGAGAGGCGCCACAGCTTCGTAAAAACAACCACACCACCTACATGTTTAAGAAACTCTTCCCTGGGACTTCCCTGGCAGTCCAGGGGTGGAGAATCTATGCTTCTACTGCAGGGGGGCACGGGTTTGACTCCTAGTCTGGGAACTAAGATCCTGCATGCCTCGCAGTATGGCCAAAAAAGAAAAAACAATTTTTTAAAATAAAGTTAAAAAATAAAAACTCTTCACTAACTTCCTAATCTGCAGGACAAGCCCCAGACCGTAAGACCCCCGCACGGGGTGGCCCCTGGTCTGCAGCCTTGCCTCTCCCTCCCCAGGTACCAGGGAGATCACCTGCCTCGTGTGTCTAGCCATGTGGGGCCAGTCTTTTTCAGCCCGACTGACCACCCCACCCCATCCTTCAGGTCCTGGCTCAGACATCGCTCGCCCCAGGAAGCCTTCCCTCCGCTGCCTCTCCCTAATGTCTACAGCGCCTCCTGCTTCCCTCATCATCGTGTGCCTTGTGTCTATTTCTTATCGGTATCAACGCCAGGCTGACCTCCGTACCTATACATGCTGTTCAGTCGCTCAGTCGTGTCCGACTCTTTGTGACCCCATGGACTGCAGCAGGGCAGGCTTCCCTGTCCTTCACCACCTCCCGGAGTTTGCTCAGACTCATGTCCATTGGGCTTCCCTAGTGGTTCAGCTGGTAAAGAATCTGCCTGCAATGCCGGAGACCTGGGGTCGATCCCTGGGTTGGGAAGATCCCCTGGAGAAGGGAACGCTACCCACTCCGGCATTTTGGCTTGGAGAATTCCATGGACAGAGGAGCCTGGAGGGCTACAGTCCATGGGGTCACAAAGAGACATGACTGAGCGACTTTCCCATCCCTTTCGTGTCCAGCGAGTCAGTGATGCCATCCAACTGCCTCATCCTCTGTTGTCCCCTTCTTCTTCTGCTCTCCATCTTTCCCAGCATCAGGGTCTTTTTCAATGTGCTTGGCCCTTAATATGTCTTTAATACTGACTGATGCAATGATGGGATGCTCACCAGGGGCACAGTTTATCTATTCTCGACTTTTCATAAACTATAAATCAGCAGGATTTCCCAGTCAAGACTACAACATAGGCATTTACATGAAATAACTAGCTTTTCCTTCTCTCTCTTACCCCAGAAGCAGGCAGCCAAAGACCAAAGAGGCCTGGGTTAAATTAGAGCCCTTTTCCTCACAACATTTTAAATGCAGGACATTATGCGGATGCTTGAGGACGCCACAACTTCCTTCAGACTGGGTTAGGGCTTTTCCAGGAAAATCCTATGATTACTGTAACAGACTATAGTTATCGGAGCTATGGCTTTACACGCACATTAAATCACACAGTCATTCCGAGTGTCAGGCATCACTGTTACCTTGTGGTTCAGATGAGGGAACCAGAGCTCAGACAGATCACGTTCCTCACCTAAGGTTAAACAACTAAATTGATGCAGAGACCAGAATTCAAACCGAAACATGTCTCTCAAAATTTGGCTTGACCTGTGGAAAACAAAGGGCTTCCCTTGGTGGCTCAGATGGTAAAGAACCTGTCTGCCAATGCAGGAGACATAAGAGACTCGGGCTCAATCCTGGGGTTGGGAAGATCCCCTAGAGGAGGGCATGGCAACCCACTCCAGTCTTCTTCCCTGGAGAATCTCATGGACAGAGGAACCTAGCAGACTCCAGTCCAAAAGGTAACGGTCACAAAGAGCTGGACACTACTGAAGTGACTAGGCACGCACGTGCAAAAGAGTCACTGAATGCGGAACAAATGAATAAAGTCAGTAAACTCTACTAAATCAGGATGACCCATGTGGGGTCAATACTAGAAGGTCAGAACTACTTGGACACTCCAAAATGCATTCCTTTTTTCTTTTTTTAAAAGTGGCTTAAAACAACTATTTTATCTTGCTCACAGTTCTGTGGGTCAAGAATTTGGGCAAGACTTGCCTAGGTGCCTGCCGGATGCCTGGGGGCTGAAAGGATCCATTTCCAAGATGGCTTCTTCACGCAGACGCCAACGTGCATTGCTGTTTCATTTTGGTTTACATTTTGGGAGAACATATAAACATTTTCAAAACTCAGGCATTGTGGGGATATCCCTGGTGGTCCAGTGGCTAAGACTCCACACTCCCAACCCAGGGGTCTGGAGTTCCATCCCTAGTCAGGGAACTAGATCCCACACATGGCAGCTAAAAGATCGTGCATGTCACAACTAGGACCTGCTGCTGCTGCTGCTGCTAAGTCGCTTCAGTCGTGTCCGACTCTGTGCGACCCCAGAGACGACAGCCCACCAGGCTCCCCCGTCCCTGGGATTCTCCAGGCAAGAACACTGGAGTGGGTTGCCATCTCCTTCTCCAATGCACGAAAGTGAAAAGTGAAAGTGAAGTCACTCAGTCGTGTCCGACTCTTAGGGACCCATGGACTGCCGCCCACCAGGCTCCCCCGTCCCTGGGACTCTCCAGGCAAGAGCCCTGCAGTGGGTGCCACTGCCTTCTCCGAAACTAGGACCCGGCACAGCCAAATAAATAAATAAATGTGGAAGGAAAAAAACAAATCTCATCTCAGTTCAGTCGCTCAGTCGTGTCCGACCCTTTGCCACCCCATGAACTGCAGCATGCCAGGCCTCCCTGTCCATCACCAACTCCCGGAGCTACACAAACTCACGTCCATTGAGTCGGTGATGCCATCCACCATCTCCAGTTCTTCTAAGGGGCATCCCCAAGAAAAGTCCTCTTTGCTCTGTTTCATTCCTTCCTCGCAGGGAGAGGGGCTCACAGGCTCAACTCAGGTTATCCTAGCGCCTGTGTGGCAAACCACTTCAGTGGTGTCTGACTCTTTTCGACCCATGGACTGTAGCCCTGCAGCCTCCTCTCTCCATGAGATTCTCCAGGCAAGAACACTGGAGTGGGTTGCCATGCCTTCCTCCAGGGGATCTTTCCCACCCAAGACTGGAACCTGGGTCTCCTGCATTGTAGGCAGGTTCTTTACCATCTGAGCCAGCAGGGAAGCCCCAGATTTCCCTGACCAGGGAGGTACTTTGAGAAGACACAGCCAGCGTGAGCATTTATAGCAGCTTGGAAGGAAGGAGCAAAATTCGGCTGAAGAAGCCTGCTGCTGCTGCTAAGTCACTTCAGTCGTGTCCGACTCTGTGTGACCCCACAGACGGCAGCCCACCAAGCTCCCCCGTCCCTGGGATTCTCCAGGCAAGAACACTGGAGTGGGTTGCCATTTCCTCCTCCAATGCGTGAAAGTGAGAAGTGAAAGTGAAGTCGCTCAGTCTGTCCGACTGTTAGCGAGCCCATGGACTGCAGCCCACCAGGCTCCTCCATCCATGGGATTTTCCAGGCAAGAGTACTGGAGTCGGGTGCCACTGCTTTCTCCGGAGAAGCCTGCAGTTGTTTCTTTTTTAGGGGGGTGGGGGTGGCTTACCTCCCGCAGCTCCAGTCTTTGGGCCACAGCCTCCAGGCTCTCCTGGCCAGTGCTCTCCACGGACAGCGTGAACTCTACAAACTCATTGTTGAGCAGCTGGATCCGGGCAACCAGGCAGCTCTTGCTGGATACGGTGTAGCGCCGCGTGCGTTTCAGTTTCAATCCAAATGGCAGTGGCATCTTCTCCCTTCAAGAGCTGGAGGGGCAGAAAGCGAACAGCACCGCCAGCAGTCCAGGGCTGGTGATGCCCAGAGAAAGCGACCCCGTCCCGACACGAGGAGCGCGGCGGAGTCTCCGACTGCTCACCCTGCAGCTGCTGCCATCAGAAAGCAACCGAGTCTCCAAACACCAGGTGATGGGAGCTCCCACGCCAGTGCTGGGGAGAGAGGGACGCTGGTTACAGGGCCGGCAGCGACTCCGGCTTTGTTTTTAAAAATAAAAATCAATAAAAGCTCTATCTAAGGAATGAGCTTTATCTTCCCTCTGGGAAAAAAAAAAAGGCCTTAGCAGGACCTGGGAGGGGCCGGAGAAGTTTCACAGCGAGGTGTGTTAGGCCCCGGGTCAGACTCCACCCCTCATTCAGTTCCACAAATAGTGGCCACCACGTGCGGATGGAATGAAACGAGACGAGGGCTGGCACTATAGCCCCAAATTTGGTAGCGAGAATCAGGGGTCCTCTTTCTAAAGTTTTGGTTATTTTTTCATAGTTAACTCTTTTTGGCTCCCCGATAATCCAACTGTATCTTTAGCCCTTAAGTGAGTTAATTGTCAAAGAAAAAAAAAAAAACCTCCAAAAGAGCTACGTTCAAGTTCCAATTAGGCAAATTAATGCCGAACCCGAATGGAATCATCCCGTCACGCGTGGCAGCTGTGAGGTTCAAATGAGGTGAACACTTAACAGGCATTTGCAGAACTTCCGGTTTACAGATATTTACGTCACCATTTCGATTTATTTATAAACAAAGTGTAAAAGACGCTACCCGCGCTGTTGACGGATTACCGAGCAGAAGCCTGTCAGCTCTGAAAAGCCTGGCCCGCGCCCGTCTCCGGGTGGGGACACCTAGAGGCGGTGAGCCTTGCCCGAGGCGGCGCCACAGCCCTGAAGAGCGGGACGAGGTTTCGATCTCCATCCCGAGCTAAAGACGCGAGCACTGCGCTCAACGAGCCCGCGCGGCCAACAGCGCCGAGGGCTCCGAGTCTGCGCTCCCGGAAGAGCGGGCGGCGTTGCCCGGGTAACCGGCGGCCTCGTCGGCGCCGGAACCCTCCGCCTGGCGCCGCGTTTCCGAACGGACGCTTCAGGAGAGAGGACAGGCTCGGGCTGGCGCCGGAGGGAAAGCTTAAAGGAGCCGCCTAGAGCCCCCGCAGCCCAGCGTGCGGTTTCAGCGGGGTCGCCCCCCACACCCTAAACACGTGACGTAAAACTTTTAAAGCACGCCAGTTGGTGCGTTAATCCCTGGGCGGAAGCAAAACGGCCTTGAGCGGCAGCTTGGAACTTTGACGGGATTTTTTTTTNAGGAATTCATCTTTCAGTGTCCTATCTTTTTGCTTTTTCATATTGTTCATGGGGTTCTCAAGACAAGAATACTGAAGTGGTTTCCCATTTCGTTCTCCAGTGAACCACATTCTGTCAGACCTCTCCACTATGACCCGTCTATGACTAGAGACAGGTGGCCCCACACAGCATGGCTTAGTTTCACTGAGTTAGACAAGCTGTGGTCAGGGTGATCAGATTGGCCAGTTGTCTGTGACTGTCATTTCAGTCTGTCTGCCCTCTGATGCCCTCTCTAATGGCCTGCCAACTTCCTTGGGTTTCTCTTACCTTGGACGTGGGGTATCTCTTCACTGCTGCTTCAGCAAAGCACAGCTGCTGCTCCTTACTTTGGACATAGGGTAGTTCCTCTTGGCCTCTGCCCCTGACCTTGGAGGTGGATAAGGAAGATAGAATTGTTCCTGTGTATTCTCCTTTTAAATGTTCTTTTTATTTGTAGTTTTTGTGTGTGATGTGTTTGTTTAACTATGAGTATAGATTATAAGGAATGTATGTAATATGTTTGATAGGAAAAGATTATAATAAGTTTTGGAATTGTTTAGAAATATAGGCAGGGCCATTATCTGTTTATATAGAACTAGGTGTTTTCATTACTGTAAAGCAAACTAACCAGTGAGTTATAATATTTTGTGTAGTTCTACCTTGGGGAGGTGTGGTCTATATAAAAGAAGAATTTATATCAATACAGACATGTAAAAAGAAGATGGAGAAAGTTTAGGGCAATGAGTAGTAACTAGAATAAAAGCATATAATTTATTCTGTTGAGCAGAATGAAATTTACTATAAAAGACTATATTTTTTGAGAAACCAGAATGAGGCTTTGGCATTTTTCAGTTCAGTTCAGTCGCTCAGTTGTGTCCAACTCTTTGCAACTCCATGAATTGTAGCACACCAGGCCTCCCTGTCCATCACCAACTCCCGGAGTTCACTCAGACTCACGTGCATCAACTTGGTAATGCCATCCAGCCATCTCATCCTCTGTCGTCCCCTTCTCCTCCTGCCCCCAATCTCTCCCAGCATCAGAGTCTTTTAGTCTCAACTAAATAGAAATCATCAGTTTGAGGTATAAGTTGTGATGTAACAATGTTAGAGATAATAAATTTAGTATTTTTAAGTAATTTTAAATTTTATTAGAGGGATAATGAAATGAATGTTTTTTAAGAGTCTAAGAAGGCTATTTGAAAAATGATTGAAGTTTGTAATGTATTTTTAAATTGAGCTTTATTAATAGGTAATTCAATTTTATGAAGACTGGAGCCAATTAAAGTTGTAGTTTTTTTTTTTTTTTTATAACTATTAGAGTGATCAAATCAAGATAGGGTGTAAGTGCTCTTGTCCCTTTAAAATGGGTATAGATCCATTTTATTGGGTGTTTTTGCTGAGCAAGAAGTCCCGTGGGGAAAGGCGAGAAGGGAGTACAAATAACTTTAGAGGTAATTTAAGTCTAATATGAGTAAGAAACTGTTTTTGCAATTTATTTGTAAAATATACGGTTTTTCTTGTGTCTCTTGTGAAAGTGAATGAGGGCTATTTAAATCAGGATCTCATTTTAAAGTATTAAGTGAATTAGTCAGTTGATTATTTGCAGTATCCAAAGAAGGTCTAACCTGGTTTATATTTTCTAAAAGTTTTTGAAAATCATTTATGGTTGATAATTTGTGTAAGTTGTGATAGTTGGGGCGTAATATGTTGCCTATTAACAAAAGATCTTAAGTAATGGTAGGGTGTAGAGGTTTGAATTTTTTCAGGGGGAATAATTAATCCAAAATATTTTAAGCATCAATGAGCTATGTCAAACATGTTAACTTTTTAAACAGATGGAGTTGAAAATAATATATTGTCTATATAATGAATAACAAGAAAGTTAAGAAATTGTTTTCTTATAGGTTCAAGTGCTTTGGCTACATAATATTGACATATAGTGGGAGAATTTTAAGGGGAATAAGATTCTTTAATATGTTTTAATTTTAATGTGTATCAATTTGTTTCTTTTTTAATATAAATATATTTATTTTAATTGGAGGTTAATTATGTTTTACCATACATCAAAATGAATCCACCACAGGTATACACGTTTTTCCCTCCCCATACCATCCTTCAGTTTCTCTTTTGTAAGGGGCCATTGTTTTGTCCAAATAGGCTCGTTATTTTTTTAAGTTATTTTAATAATTGCATTGTTTGTTAAGTGAGCAGGGGCCCCTAGAAAAAATGTGGAATACATATTTGAGCTTGTCATTGTATAAGTAAATCATTTTATAAAATTAAGGGATATATCTATCACATAAGGTCGTAATGCTGTGGGCTGGCCTCTTGGTCCCTCACGTGGATATATTTGGACACTTTGATAAATCTCTTGTATTTTGATTTGAGAAACTCCTGTAATTTGACAACAAATTTTCTGTATTAGGCCAAGATTTGAGCCATAAATGTTTGGAGATAATACTAATATTAGATTCAGTATCAAGAAGACCAGAAAAATTTTTGCCATTAATTTTGATATTTATAT
>SJYX01007808.1:96270-106791 GCA_006410675.1 Oreotragus oreotragus | reverse complement strand
GGATTCTTTATGACTGAGCCACCAGGGAAGCCCAAAACTAAAACATATATATATATATATACATATATATATATATATATGAAATAAATGCAAAACATTGCATTTATTTTTATATACCACACCCATTTGTTACCATAGTAACTCTTACAGAGACCTTTGTCAATGAAGTTTATCACTTATTTTGATAAAGAGTTGTCATACATTAATTTTTTTTTTCCTATGTGTGTGTATGCTTGTGTGTGTTTTACATTAGTAGGAAACTTTAATATAGCTAAACCTTTGTTTCCAAGAATGGTGAAAAAATACCATACAGCTGCTGTCATTACAAGTCATAATATTGCTCAAATATATGCTCCCATGAACTGTTCCTAGTTCTACTCCTATGGGAATGATTGAAAAATAAAAGCAATGCATAATCTTGCTGCTGCTGCTGCTAAGTTGCTTCAGTCATGTCCAACTTTGTGTGAACCCATAGATGGCATCCCACCAGGCTTCCCTATCCTTGGGATTTTCCAGGCGAGAACACTGGAGTGGGTTGGCTTTTCCTTCTCCAATGAATGAAAGTGAAAAGTGAGAGTAAAGTCACTCAGTCATGTCCGACTCTTAGCAACCCCATGGTCTGCAGCCTACCAGGCTCCTCCATCCATGGGATTTTCCAGGCAAGAGTACTGGAGTGGGTTGCCATTGCCTTCTCTGCATAATCTTTAGGAAATGAGTAATTGAAATTTATTTTAAAAACCATGAATCCATCAGATTTTTTTTTTTCCTATTCACTCTAAGAGACTGGTTTTAAGATGTGGTTAAGCATCTCAAGAACAATAATTTTCAGAAAATATGTGATCACCTATATAAACTTAATGCACTGTTTATAATGAACAAAAACTTAAGATTTAAAATTACATGGCAGAGAGCAAAAATAAGATCTTCTGGAATATTAATTTTGATATATCTCCAACTCCCAGGAACAAACAAAAGTTTTCAAGTGTGCCTTTTTTCTCACAAAGTTGATCCATACTTCAAATTACCAAATAAATGTTTTTAAGGTATAAATAAACTTTTCATTCATTATTAACCTTAATTTCATTACTATTCATTTATTTATTTTTTGGCTGCATCTCAAGTCATGCATGGAGAAGACAATGGCACCCCACTCCAGTACTCTTGCCTAGAAAATACTGTGGATGGAGGAGCCTTGTAGGCTGCAGTCCATGGGATGACTACAAGTAGGACATGACTGAGTTACTTCCCTTTCACTTTTCACTTTCATGCATTGGAGAAGGAAATGGCGAACCACTCCAGTGTTCTTGCCTGGAGAATCCCAGGGATGGGGGAGCCTGGTGGGCTGCCGTCTATAGGGTGGCACAGAGTTGGACATGACTGAAGCAACTTAGTAGTAGCAGTAGCAGCAGCAGCAGCAGCAGCAACAAGTCATGCAGGATCTTAGTTCTTCAACTAAAGATCGAAGCTGTGTCCCCTGCAGTGGGAGCATGGATTCTTAACCACTGGACTGCTAGGAGAGTTCCTCATTATTAGTTATTAATCAATGAATTTAAATTAATTATTAATTTCACTTTTTCTTCACTTTATATTCTAAGTCATATTGTCAGTTAATATTTCATTGTGTCAGTGACAAAGGTAATATAAATAGATTTTATAGGTACTTATGCTCTTTTCTTTTTAGCTACATTTTACATTAATTTTTCTCCAGCCCAGATTCATTTCACTATTTAGAGAAAAATTAATAATATTAGGAAGATTTCCATTCAACTAATTTATAAATACAGTGTGTTATGTGTGACTGTCTTTTTTTTTTTTTTTGTTAAATATTGGTAAAAAATAGTTTCTAGAAGTCAGTAATCAATGTAGTGTCAGTTTAGGCTATATTTCTAACTCTGAAATTGACAGTCAAAGTGATATAATATGAAAAGTCAATTATAGCAATAAAAATTCTAGGTGGAGCAGTAATGAAAAATTTGCACTGGAGAACTAGTTAACAGGTAATGTTAAAAATATATAGTTAGTAGATGTTTCTGTATTTCTTTATTTCTATATAGCCCTGCTTTGTGAACTAAACAGAAAGAATTGTGATTCATTGCCATGCCTCCAGAGTACTACACATAGCATGGATAAATTAAAATGCATCTATTCCCTTTTAGTACTATTTTACAATTGTACCTTGTAAAGAACATTTAGCCCTGGGGGACATACATCAGGATGTTATTGATTCATTAGTATTTCCTTTTTGTTCCTCTTTAAATTTCCCTTAGCCATACATTTGACTTGCATTTCATTAACCTGAGGCATCTATTCTACCACTAGACTCCATGTCAGAAGATAAATTAATGCACATCTAAGCTGTCTTTGTCTACCAACTCAGGGATTAGTCTGCATTTAGTAACACCAAGAGAAGTTTCTGCCATGTGTAGTAAAATGAAATTAATGAGCTATGACACTAATATATGTGACATTCTTATCTGAAGAGTTTTATCTCAAATATCAATCATGTAAGGGTTAAAATACTTAAAATGGGCAAATTTAAGAATGATAGCCTGGCACCTGCTTGTCTTATTAAAACTTACAGTTTTTAAATATTTTTTTTCAAATTTACGAGATATGAAATAGATGTAGATGAGTATGATTTACATATTTGGAAGAATGGAGCCGCCTTCATTGACCAAGCTGGTAATTACTCCAGCCAATGACTGCCTCTATTTAAAGGCAATAAACACGAAGGGAGAAGAAAAAGCAAACATAATTAACTTTAAAGAACATTTCTTTCTCTTGTCTGATCTCATTTCAGACTCCCAACAACATTATTGAACCTTCATTCTCTTAAAGTCAGCTTCTAAAGTGATTAACCAGTTATCCCTTATATAGAAATAAGAATTAAGTGAACTTTGTTTATACATCCACTAAAATCATCAAGATTATTATTTTCCTAATAGAAATGTCATCCTACAATCAAATGGTAAAATAAAAAGTAATGAAGAAATATATAATGTCTATCATGTTACATTGGAAATACTGTTCCTGTTATTCACCTCTTCATGAGATTGTTAAGGTTTCTTTTTTCTTTCTTCTTAAACAATCACTTATCTAATTTTTGAATGTAGTCATACTATGCTTAGCACATAGCAGACATTAACAGATACTTTTTTTCACTAAGAAAAACAGAGTCTATATTACTTGAAAAAATATTTTTGCTTAATTGCAATGCATATGCTAATTTTGAATACTTTCTCTCTTTTGTTAACTAATTAATTTACAAAATTGTGGTGGTTTTGCCATACATCAACACAAATCTGCCATGGGTGTATGTGTGTTCACCCCATCTTGAAACTCCCTCCCTCCTCCCTCCCAATCTCAACGCTCTGGGTCATCCCAGTGCACCAACTTTGAGTGCCCAGTTTCAAGCATCGGACTTGAACTGGTCAACTATTTCACATATGGTAACATACATGTTTCAATGCTATTCTGTCAAATTGTCGCACACTCGCCTTCTCCCATGGAGTCCAAAAGTCTGTTTTTTATATCTGTGACTCTTTTGCTACCTTGCATATAAGGAAGTCATTATAATCTTTTTTAAATTACATATATATGCATTAATATACTGTATTGGTTTTTTTTCTCTTTCTGACTTACTTTTCTCCGTATAATAGGCTCCAGTTTCATTCACCTCATTGGAACTGATTCAAATGCATTTTTAATAGTTGTGTAATATCCCTTTGTGTATGAGTATCGCAGTTTTCTTTTCCATTCATCTGTCAATGGACATCTAAGTTGTTTCCGTGGTCTAGCTATTGTAAACAGTGAGGCAATGAACACTGGGGTACATGTGTCTCTTTCAATTCTGGTCTCCTTAGTGTGCATGCCCAACAGTGGGATTGCTGGGTCATATGGCAGTTCTATTTCCAATTTTTTAAGGAATCTCCACATTGTTTAATTTGTGTTCAACTTTGATGATAGTGTTCATTTTCAGCTGAGAAATTATATTTTTCCTTCAAAAAATAAATAAATATATGCTTTTTCTTCTAAAAATATGTTTTGATAATTGCAAACTAGTATAAAGAAGGTTAATCATTGGATATTTCCTTGAATTTTAGTATATTTTTCTATGCTCTGAAATTTAAAAGTTGTGTCATTTCAAGAAATAGAACCAATGGGATTTATATCTGTACATCCATATCTATATGAAAGTGAAAGTGTCAGTTGTTTGGTCCTATCCAACTCTTTACAGCTTCATGACCTGTAGCCCTCCAGGCTCCTCTGCCCATGAAATTCTCCAGGCATGAATACTAGAGTGGGTAGCCATTTGTAGGAGACCCACAAACCTGGGTCTCCTGCATTGTAGGCAGATTCTTTACCATCTGAGCCATCAGCCATATATCTATATCTATTTATATATCTATATCTATATCTATATCTATATCTATCATTGAGTTCCATTATGAAGAGCTAGCTCACACAGTGATAGAGCTGTCTCTTATACACATCTGGTTTATAGAAATAAAAATTAAAGGAGAAATAGAGGACTTAAACAATTTTAAAAAGTTAGAAAAATTTTGTAGGAGACCCACAAACCTGGGTCTCCTGCATTGTAGGCAGATTCTTTACCATCTGAGCCATCAGCCATATATCTATATCTATTTATATATCTATATCTATATCTATATCTATATCTATCATTGAGTTCCATTATGAAGAGCTAGCTCACACAGTGATAGAGGATAAAAAGTGTCATGGTCTATCTGATTTTGAGCTGAGAACAGGGAAATTGGTGGTGAAATTCCAGTTTGAGTTTAAACCCTGAGAACCAGGGAAAACAATGGTGTGAATTCCAGTCCAAAGTCTGGAGAAAACCAATGTCCCAGTTCAAGGATGCAAGCAGAAAAATAACACATTTCCTTTCCTTTTCTTTTCTTTTCTGTTTTACTCAGCCCTTCTGCAGATTGAATAATGCCTACTCCTATTGGGAGGGTCATCTACTTTAGTGGGTCCACTGATTCAAATGTTAACCTCATCAGGGAACATTCTCACAGACACATCTAGAAATAATGTTTAATCTGGGCCCCCTATGACTCAGGCAAATTATTAATAACATAAAATTAACCACCCCATTGTTCAACTTAATATAATCAATTTAGATATTGTTAACTGTTATACCTAACTTTGTTTTATAATTATTAATAAAAATATATTGCATGACAAACTTCAAATATTTAGCACTAAACTCACTATAGTGTTTTTATTTGTTAAATGGAGATAAGAAACATCTATATTTGATTTTAATGCAAATTAGATATGATAAATCATATGAATACCACATTTCCAGGTGGAAGTTAACATTTTCAAGTTTAATTTTAAATAATTTTCTAACATTCATATTTAAAATCTATACAGTAGGTAATATTCTGTAATGTTTAGATAAGTAGGATTCAATATGTATTTACTTAAACATCTTTAAGGACCCATAGTCTAAGCAATCTCAATTAAGAAAAAACTTAGATTTTATTTACAAAATAACAAAGTTTGCTCAGTGCAAAAATTATGGTTTCTTATACTAAACTCCCATGGATGGAGGAGCCAGGGAGGCTCCAGTCCATGGGGTCACTGAGTCAGACACAAATGAGCCACTTCACTTTCACTTTTCACTTTCATGCATTGTAGAAGGAAATGGCCGGGGAAGGCAATGGCACCCCACCCCAGAACTCTTGCCTGGAAAATCCAATGGACGGAGTAGCCTGGTGGGCTGCAGTCCATGGGGTCGCTAACAGTCGGACAGACTGAGCGACTTCACTTTCACTTTTCTCTTTCATGCATTGGAGAAGGAAATGGCAACCCACTCCAGTGTTCTTGCCTGGAGAACCCCAGGGACGGGGGAGCCTGGTGGGCTGCCATCTATGGGGTCACACAGAGTCAGACACGACTGAAGTGACTTAGCAGCAGCAGCAGCAGAAGGAAATGGCAAACCACTCCAGTGTTCTTGCCTGGAGAATCCCAGGGATGGCAGAGCCAAATTGGCTGCCGTCTGTGGGGTTGCACAGAGTTGGACATGACTGAAGTGACTTAGCAGCAGCAGCAGCAGCATACTAATCTTGGCAAAAAGAACTAGATCTCCTTAGAAATCTAGTTGATTCTGACACTATGACATGGAATGTACAATTGATTGTGGAAACTTCAAATACTGAAGTACTCAAAAAGCAAAACCATGAGAGTATGTCAAAGGAACAAAAATGCCAACTCTCAATGACCAGAATCTTTTGAGCAGCAATATATAGGAACATTGGTTTATTACCCAAAATATAAAATAGATAGCCATGAGTCCAACTCATAAAAATAAATATTACAGGAAAAATAGGCACATCTTCTATACAAAACAATCACAAGTAATTTGTGCAAATAGTTCAGTTCAGTTTGAGTTGCTCAGTTGTGTCCAACTTTTTGCTACCCCATGAATCTCAGCACACCAGGCCTCCCTGTGCATCACTGATTCCCGGAGTTCACTCAGACTCACGTCCATTGGGTCAGTGATGTCATTCAGCCATCTCATCCTCTGTCATCCCCTTCTTCTCCTGCCCCCAATCCCTCCCAGCATCAGAGTCTTTTCCAATGAGTCAACCCTTCGCATGAGGTGGCCAAAGTACTGGAGTTTCAGCTTTAGCATCATTCCTTCCAAGGAAATCCCAGGGTTGATCTCCTTCAGAATGCACTGGTTGGATCTCCTTTCAGTCCCAGGGTCTCTCAAGAGTCTTCAAAATTGAGGTTAATAGCAAAAGCATTCCCTATGAAGAAATGAGAATGACACTTTATGAACTTCAGCTTAAAAGCATGTTCATTAAGTCTAATCATGAGAAATCATCAGGCAAATCTCACCCGAGGGACACTCCACAAAATGCTGGGTCAGTACTCTTTATGACTGTCAAATTCATCAAAAGCAAGGAAAATCTGAGGAGCTCTCAGGAGACTTGACAGATGAAAGGAACAAGGTATGTTGGATTGGATCCTTGAAAAGAAAAGAAAATGGCTTTAGATTAAAACTAAGGATATCCAAATAATATATGTGCTTTGGTAAACAATTATTTATCAGTTTTGGTTCATTAATTGTGATAAATGTAGCACAGTAATTAGCATAATATGTATATAGCAGTGGAAGCTGGTTGCAGTGGAAGCTGGTTACAGTGTTCAGTTTCACTGTACTATCTTTGTTCATATTTAGCATATCTAAAACTATTCAAAAATAAAGCCATTTAATTAAAAATGAATCATTCAAATAATTCTTAATTCAAAATAGTTTACACTTAAAAAAACAGAAAATATGTAAAATATAGTAATCTTAGATAATCCTAAATGTTTAACCTTTTACATACTCATTTTTATTTTTATTAATATCTGTGGAGAAGGAAATGGCAACCCACTCCAGTGTTCTTGCCTGGAGAATCCTACGGACGGCAGAGCCTCGTGGGCTGCCATCTGTGGGGTCGCACAGAGTCGGACACAACTGAAGTGACACAGCAACAGCAGCAGCAGTGACTTAATATAAAATGACTACAGACATACCTTGTTTTACTGCTATTTATAGACATTACGTTTTTCATAAAATAAGGTTTTCACAAAAAATGTTTTTAGCAGCCCTATGTAGGCAGGTCTATTGACACTATTTTTCTAACAGTATTCACTCACTTTGTATGTCTGTGTCACATTTTGGTAATTCTGCAAATACTCCAAACTTTTCATTATTATTATATTTATTATGATGATCTATGATTAGTGATCTTTGATGCTACTATCATAACTGCTTTGGATCTGTAAGAATTGCATCAATATAAGATATGAAATTTAATCAGTAAATGTTGATTATGTTCTGACTGCTCCACTGACTGGTCATTCCCTAGTCTCTCCTCAGATCTACCTCTTCCCTAAGACACAATGATGTTGATATTAGTCCAATTAATAACTTGGAAGTATTCAAGTGAAAGGAAGAGTCACACGTTTCTTCCCTTAAATCAAAAGTTGGAAGTGATTAAGCTTACTGAGGAAGGAATATAGAAAACAAAGACAGGTTGAAAGCTAGGCCTCTGGCACTAACAGACAAGTTGTGGATGCAAAGGGAAAGTTCCTGAGGAAAGTTACACATGCTGTTGCAGTAAGCATGAATTAAGAAAGTGAAACAGCCTTATTGTTCATACAGAGTAAGGTTTAGTGGTCTGAAAAGAAGATCAAACCAGTTACAAACATTATCTTAAGCCAAAATCTAATCCAGAGCAAGGCCTATTCTATTCTACTCTGTGAAGGTTGAGCACAGTGGGAAGATATAGAAGGAAAACTTGAAGCTAACAGAGGTTGGTTCATGGGGCTTTAGGAAAGAACTCATCTCCATAGCATGAAAGTACAAGGTGAATCAGCAAATACTGATGTAGAAGGTGAAGCAAGTTATCCAGAAGGTTTAGCTAAGATGATTCAAGAAGTTGACTACCCTAAACAGCGATTTTCAGTGTAGATGAAACAACCTTCTATTAGAAGAAAATGTCATCTAGAGCATTCATACCTAGAAAGGTTAAGCCAATGTCTGATTTCAAAACTTCAAAGTCAGGCTCACATTCTTGTTAGCAGCTAATGTAGCTAGTGACTTAACTTGAAGCCATTACTCATTCACCATTCTGAAAGTCCTAGGGTCCCAAAAAATTATGCTAAATCTACTCAGACTACACTCTATTAATGGAGGATATTAGCCTGAATGACAGCACATCTGTTTACAACATGGTTTACTAAATATTTTAAGCTCACTGTTGAGACTTACTGCTCAGGGAAAAAAAAAAAAAAAGTATTTCAAAATATTGACTGCTCTCTTTGAAAATACACCTAGTCATCTAAGAGCTCTGATGGAGATGAACAAAGGGATTAATGGCTTTCATACCTGCTAACACAAGATCCATTCTGCAGCTCATGAATCAAGGAGTCACTCTGACTTTCAAATCTCATCATTTAAGAAATACATTTTTATAAGACTATAGTTGCCATAGTTAGTGATCCCTTTGATGGGTCTGAGCAAATATAATTGAAAACTTTTTGGAAAGGATTCACCATTCTGATTGCCATGAAGAACATTCACGATTCATAGGAAAAGGTCAAACTGTTAATATTAATGGGAACTTGGAAGAAGTCATTTCCAACCATCATGGATTACTTTGAAGGGATCAAGCCTTCAGTGGAGGAAGTAACTCCTGGTGTAGTGGAAATAGCAAGAGAGATAGAATTTAAAGTGGAGCCTGAAGATGTGATTGAATTGCTGCAACCTCATGATAAAATCTGAATGGATACAGTGTTGCCTCTTATGGATGGGGTGAGAAAGTGAGTTCCTGAAATTATGTGAGGATTGTTGTAATGACAATAAAGGAATATAGAATATTATATAAACTTAGTTGATAAAAATAGCACCAATATTTGAGAAATTTTACTCCAGTTTTGAAAAAATTTTGATTGTGGGTAAACTGCTATCAAATAGTATTTCAAGCTACAGACTTTCAGAAAAGAAAGTCAATAGATGTGGCAAATCTCATTGCCTTATTTTAAAGAATTACTGCATCCTCCCTCAACCTTCACCAGTCATTAACCTCTTACAAGATCCTCCATCAGCAAAAAGATTACAACCTGCTAAATGCTCAAAGAATGATTTGCATTTTTTAAGAAATAGACTATATTTTAATTAAGGCTTGGCTGTGCATTTTTTAGACATAATGCTATTGCACACTTAATAGACCACAGTATGGTGTGAACAGAACTTTTGTATGCTCTTAGAAATCAATGACAAAACAATATATATAGAAGTGTTTTACTGAGATTTTCAAATTTTGTTGTGGTCTGGGATCAAACCCAACATTTCTCAGAGATACATCTGTACTAGTTAATATTAGTGCCCTATATTTGTAAACCACATTAAAATGTTAAAGGTATTTCATATAAAGCAATAAACATAACAAGTAAATAAGATAAAATGCAGGAGAAAAAAAAAACAAGTTAAGCAAAAAAGCAAAAACAAAATTAAACAATGTTAAATGAGCCTAATAGTGCATATAATATTTTCTAATAATAATGTTATGTAGCAACATTTATGCTAGAAATACTACATACAAAAAAATATATAAAAACATAATCGAGAATTTATACGTTATTTTGTATTTTTATACATTTGTCAGCTAGAAAACTTGTAGTAGAAGCTATTTGCTTGGCTCTTATTTTCCTTTTCTGGCACAACCTTAATTATCCCTCATATATATGAGACTGTATCAATGAGATCTGACCAATTGAAAATGGATATTTTTATCTTGCAGTTACGTTGATAAAAATATCCTATAAATTTTTTGCTCCTTTTTAAAAATTTTATTGAAGTATAGTTGATTTAAAATGTAGTATTAAATTTCTGCTGTATAACAAAGTTACTCAGTCATGTTTTTATTACTCAGTTCCTAAACCGTGTCTGAGTCGTTGAGACCCCATGGATTGCAGCATGCCAGACTTCCTTGT
>SJYX01007808.1:60972-92277 GCA_006410675.1 Oreotragus oreotragus | reverse complement strand
ACTCGATGGACATGAGTCTGGGTGAACTCCGGGAGATGGTGATGGACAGGGAGGCCTGGCGTGCTGCGATTCATGGGGTCGCAAAGAGTCGGACACGACTGAGCGACTGAACTGAACTGAACTGATATAATAGTTTGCATCTGTTAAACCCAAATTGCCAATTCTTCCATTCCTCATCCCAGTATACTTTCTCAACCATAAGTTGGTTCTTTATATCTGTAAGTCTGTTTTTTTTGTTTTCATAAAAATGTCCATTTATGTTGCACTTTAGATTCCACAAATAAATGATAATATGTGGTATGTGTCTTTCTCTAACTTACTTCACTTAGTGTGGTAATCAGTAGGTCCATCTATGTTGCTGCAGATGGAATTATTTCATTCTTTTTTAATCACTGAGCAAGGTTTATGTGTATACACATATATACATACATACATATATATACATATATTTGTAGATATTATAATGTGTATATCATATATATATGTATATCACATCTTCATTTTCTATTCATGTTGTTAGACATTTCAATTGCTTCTCTGCTTTGACTACTGCAAATAGTGTTGCAATGAATATATCCTTTCACTCCCTTTCTTCTTCAACATTTTTATTGAAAACGAGATGTCTGCAGAACTAAAGACAAGAGTCAGAAGATGGAAGATTATAGGTCACTGAATAAATCCCCATGTATAACATAACTGATGAGCCAGGAACATCCACATGCATTCAGTTAATAAACAAAATGAAGAGGAAAGTTTGTTTTCTAAGATTAAAGGTTAAAAAGTCTTTCAGTTCACTTCAGTTCAGTGGCTCAGTTGCTTGGTCATGTCCGACTCTTTGCGACCCCATGAATCAAAGTATGCCAAGCTTCCCTGTCCATCACCATCCCCTGGAGCTCACTGAAACTCACACCCATCGAGTCGGTGATGCCATCCACCTATCTTATCTTCCTTCACCCCCTCTTCCTCTTGCTCCCAATCTCTACCAGCAAAAGAGTCTTTTCCAGTGAGTCAACTCTTCTCATGACGTGGCCAAAGTACTGGAGTTTCAGTTTTAGCATTATTCCACCCAAAGAACACCTAGGGTTGATCTCCTTTAAAATGGACTGGTTGAATCTCCTTGCAGTCCAAGGGACTCTCAATAGTCTTCTCCAACACCATAGTTCAAAAGCATCAATTCTTCAGTGCTCAGGTTTCTTCACAGTCCCAATCTCACATCCATACATGACCACTGGAAAAACCATAGCCTTGACTAGACGGACCTTTGTTGGCAAAGTAATGTCTCTGCTTTTCAATATGCTATCCAGGTTGGTCCTAACTTTTCTTCCATGGAGTAAGCGTCTTTTAATTTCATGGCTGCAGTCACCATTTGCAGTGATTTTGGAGCACCCCAAAATAAAGTCTGACACTGTTTCCACTGTTTCCCCATCTATTTCCCATGAAGTGAACATTTCAACATTCGTTTTCTGAATGTTGAGTTTTAGGCCAAGTTTTTCACTCTCCTCTTTTACTTTCATCAAGTGGCTTTTTAGTTCCTCTTCACTTTCTTCCATAAGGGTGGTGCCATCTGCATATCCGAGGTTATTGATATTTCTCCTGGCAATCTTGATTCCAGCATGTGTTTCTTCCAGCCCAGCGTTTCTCATGATGTACTCTGTGTATAAGTTAAATAAGCAGGGTGACAATATACAGCCTTGACGTACTCCTTTTCCTATTTGGAACCAGTCTGTTGTTCTATGTTCACTTCTATCTGTTGCTTCCTGACCTGCATATAGGTTTCTCAAGAGGCAGGTCAGGTGGTCTGGTATTCCCACCTCTTTCAGAATTTTCCACAGTTTATTGTGATCCACACTTTATAGCAACTAAAATCCTTTACACTTCTTTGAAAATTGAAATCAATTTTTTTTAAAAACTTCTTGATTAATCTCTTTTTTAAAAGATAAATTTAAAAAAGTGTAATGCAGTTACAAATCCAGTTTCTATGTGAATATTCATAATTATCTAATTTAATAATTATTCTATTATTAAGCTTTCTCTAAGCCTATTAGCAATTTCAAATTGTTTGGGAGTTCGTGTACACCCGTGGTGGATTCATGTCAATGTATGCCAAAACCAGTAGAGTACTGTAAAGTTAAATTAAATTAAATTTAAAAAAAAGAAATAGAAAGAATCCATTAAAATAAACTGGCAAAAAATGTTAAAATAGTGAGATAAAGTTTAGTATATATTGAGATATAATGTTAGGTGTTGCAAGAGGGCATCAGAGGGCAGACACACTGAAACCATAATCACAGAAAATTAGCCATTCTGATTACATGAACCACAGCCTTGTCTAACTCAATGAAACTAAGCCATGCTGTGTGGGGCCACTGAAGATGGGAGGGTCATGGTGGAGAGGTTTGACAGAATGTGGTCCACTGTAGAAGGGAATGGCAAGCCACTTCAGTATTCTTGCCTTGAGAACACAATGAACAGTATAGAAAAGAAAAATGATATGATACTTAAAGGGAAACTCCCCTGGTCAGTAGATACCTGATATGTTACTGAAGATCAGTGGAGAAATAACTCCAGAAAGAATGAAGGGATGGAGCCAAAGTAAAAACAATGCCTAATTGTGGATGTGCTGAAGCTGAAACCCCAGTACTTTGGCCACCTCATGCGAAGAGTTGACTCATTGGAAAAGATCTTGATGCTGGGAGGGATTGGGGGCAGGAGGAGAATGGGACATCAGAGGATGAGATGTCTGGATGGCATCACCGACTCGATGGACGTGAGTTTGAGTGAACTCTGGGAGTTGGTGATGGACAGGGAAGCCTGGCATGCTGCAATTCATGGGGTCGCAAAGAGCCAGACACGACTGAGTGACTGAACTGAACTGAACTCAGTTTAGTGGCTCAGTCTTGTCTGACTTTTGTGAACCTAAGGACAGCAGCACATCAGGCACCCCTGTCCATCATCAAATCCCGGAGCCTGCTCAAACTCATGTCCATCGAGTTGGTGATGCCATCCAACCATTTTCTCCTCCATCTTCCCTTTCTGCTCCTGGCTTCAGTCTTTTCCAGAATGAGGGTCTTTTCCAGTGAGTCAGTTCTTCACATTGGGTGGCCAGACTATTTTAGCTTCATCTTCAGCATCATTCTTTCCAATGAACATTCAGGGTTGATTTCCTTTAGGATGAACTGATTTGATCCCCTTATAGTAAAGGAGACTCTCAAAAGTCCTCAAACACCACAGTTCAAAAGCGTCAATTATTCCATGCTCAGTTTTCTTTATGGTCCAATTCTCACCCATACATGATTACTGAAAAAATCATAGCCTTGACTGTATCGACCTTTGTGGGCAAAGTGATATCTCTGCTTTTTAATATACTCTCTAGGTTGATCATAGCTTTTCTGCCAAGCTGCAAGCATCTTTTCACTTCATGGCTGAGGTCACCATCTGCATTGATTTTGAAGCCCAAGAAAATAAAGTCTGTCACTCTTTTCATTGTTTCCCCATCTATTTGCATGAAGTGATGAGACTGGATGACATGATCTTAGTTTTTTGAATGAGTTTTTGTGTGTGTGTGTTTTTTTTTGTTGTTGTTTTGTTTTTTTAGGTTTTTTAAATTATTTATTTATTTATTTTACTTTACAGTACTCTATTGGTTTTGGCATACATTGACATGAATCTGCCACGGGTGTACATGAACTCCCAAACATGAACACCCCTCCCACCTCCCACCCCGCATCATCCCTCCGGATCATCCCCATTCACCAGCCCCAAGCATCCTGCATCCTGCATCGAACATATACTGGCGATTCGTTTCTTACATAATAGTATACATATTTCAGTGCTATTCTCCCAAATCATCCCACCCTCTCCCTCTCCCTCAGAGTCCAAAAGTCCGTTCTACACATCTGTGTCTCTTTTGCTGTCCTGCATACAGGGTCCTCATTACCATCTTTCTAAATTCCATATATATGTGTTAGTATACTGTATTGGTGTTTTTCTTTAATGAGTTTTAAGCCACCATTTTCACTCTCCTCTTTCATTTTCATCAAGAGGCTCCTCAGTTCCTCTTTTCTTTCTGATATAAGGATGGTGTCATCTGCATGTCTGAGGTTATTGATGTATCTCCCGGCAATCTTGATTCCAGCTTGTGCTTCATCCAGTCAGGCATTCTGCATGATTTACTCTGCATATAAGTTAAATAAGCAGAGTGACAATATACAACCTTGACAAGTTATCAGAAAAATATGTTACAATAGTGAGATTAAGTTTAGTAAATATTGTAATATTTTTGTTAATTTTGGTATATAAATATTGTAGTAAATTTTAGTAAAAAATTAAAATTCATAAGGTTAGAGCATTCTGCATGATTTACTCTGCATATAAGTTAAATAAGCAGAGTGACAATATACAACCTTGACAAGTTATCAGAAAAATATGTTACAATAGTGAGATTAAGTTTAGTAAATATTGTAATATTTTTGTTAATTTTGGTATATAAATATTGTAGTAAATTTTAGTAAAAAATTAAAATTCATAAGGTTACTCTTTTGTGTTAGTGAACTGTCCATTGGGGGAAGTCCACCTCCTCCCTGTTTGTGCATCTCATGATCAGCACACTCATCCATTTATATACTATTGACAACCATTTTAGACAAGGCTTAGAGTGCATTGAGCTGCAAAATCTAAATTTTTAATAATGTGGCTGTATCAAAAAATGTTTATTCACCCTAGGTATAACTACAGAAAATGCTCAATAATCTATTTTTTAAACTCCATCTTGTGGACTTCTGTTTGTGTAATCCAAGTATCCAATACTGGTTCTTTATCTAGATATCATATATTTTGTTATAGTGATGTAAAAATATTTTTATAGGCAAATCTAATTCTATTTCATTGTACTAGATGAATATCATATTTATTTTATTCTGAGTAAAATTTATGCCAGGAAAAATGATACATTAATAAATACATGAGATTTAAAAAAAACCTTAAAAAATATGTACCTGTCTCTTATACACATCTGATGCTTNTATCATATATTTTGTTATAGTGATGTAAAAATATTTTTATAGGCAAATCTAATTCTATTTCATTGTACTAGATGAATATCATATTTATTTTATTCTGAGTAAAATTTATGCCAGGAAAAATGATACATTAATAAATACATGAGATTAAAAAAAAAAACCTTAAAAAATATGTACAATCACTATTTATCAGCTATTTGAGTTTATAAAGTATAGTTTTTTAAGTGTTTAGTTTGAGTCGATATTCTATTTAAAACATTTTGCCATTTAGAGAGATTATATTTCATTTAGTCATAACAGTAAAGCATCCAAAGAAAAATTAATTTATCCAAAACGTTAATTGTGATTATATAGTCCATTTATGGCGACAATAGAAAAAAAGTATAAAAATATTTATTTAATTACTTCTGGAAAATTGAGTGATTTTAATGTTTTTACAGTGAGTTATTTTCCAGCATCATAATTACAGATCTTCCACAAATAGTATCTTTCCACACATAATGTTTAATGCTGTATATGTCTTTTGAAATCTATAGACTTTGTTTTTCTACTTTCACAAAGTGTAAAATAAAATAAAAAAATATTTTACTAATGAATAAGAAAGGATAAATTTCTCTATACAATCATTCTTCCGTACTGGTTAGTGAGAGTTTGCATCTGTGTTGTTTAGCCACTAAGTCATGTCCCATAAACCTTATCCCTCCAGGCTTCTCTGTCCTTGGGATTTCCCAGAGTATAAAAATATTTATTTAATTACTTCTGGAAAATTGAGTGATTTTAATGTTTTTACAGTGAGTTATTTTCCAGCATCATAATTACAGATCTTCCACAAATAGTATCTTTCCACACATAATGTTTAATGCTGTATATGTCTTTTGAAATCTATAGACTTTGTTTTTCTACTTTCACAAAGTGTAAAATAAAATAAAAAAATATTTTACAAATGAATAAGAAAGGATAAATTTCTCTGTACAATCATTCTTCCGTACTGGTTAGTGAGAGTTTGCATCTGTGTTGTTTAGCCACTAAGTCATGTCCCATAAACCTTATCCCTCCAGGCTTCTCTGTCCTTGGGATTTCCCAGACAAGAATACTGGGGTGGTTTGACATTTCTTATTTCAAGGGGTCTCCCAATCAAGGGATCAAACCCATGTTTCCTGCATCTCCTGAATAGACAGGCAGACTGTTTACCACTGTGCCACTTAGGAAGCTTAACTAGAATATAAATATTAATCAATCATTTTTAATGATCTATAGTGTCAGGAGCCAGTTTGTTGTCATGACTAGTCACTGTTCCCCAGCTCACGCTACTGAGACCACCACTTCCAAGCAATGCAGTGATATTAATAGTAAGTTATCTTGCTGTGCAAAATGTCCTAAATGTTGTCATTTATTTATTTATTTATTTTAATTGGAGGCTAATTACAATATTGTAGTGGTTTAGCCATACATTGATATGAATCAGTCATGGGTGTACATGTGTTCCCTACCCTGAGCCCCCTTCCCACCTCCCTCTCCATCTCACCCCTCAGAGTCATCCCAGTGCACCAGCCCTGAGTGCCATCTCATGCATCGAACCTGGACTGGCAATCTGCTTCACATGTGATAATATACAGGTTTCAATGCTATTCTCTCAAATCATCCCACCCTCGCCTTCTCCCACAGAGTGCAAAAGACTGTTCTATACATCTGTGTCTGTTTTGCTCTCATATAGGATTATTGCTAACATCTTTCTAAATTCCATATATATGCGTTAGTATACAATATTGGTGTTTTTCTTTCTGACTTACTTCACTTTGTATAATAGGCTCCAGTCTCATCCACCTCATTAGAACTGATTCAAATATAGTCTTTTTAATTTTCTTTTATATTTCATATGAAGAAGGAAAACTTACACAATTTGTCCCAATGGAGACAAATCAGCCTTTAATGTGTAAATTTTCCATCTTCATATGAAATATAAAAGAAAATTATCATTACACACAAATATACTTTTACACACACAGATCTTGGGTTAAGTACACTTATTCATCTTCCCTCCAGGATTAAATGCAATTGTTAGTGTGGCCATGTTTTACAGAGGTTAGTTATTACTCTTTATTAAAAAGGCATAATCATTGTTAAATAGTAAGAGAGTCATTTTCCAATCAGCAATTTTAAACTGTATAAATAATGTCCATAAAACATAATGGAGGTAAAAGAGAGTTGCGATGATGGCTACCTATAATGAAAATATTGCTCCTGATAAATTTAGTCTGTGAAGCAATTAAAGAGGTAAAGTCTGTCTTGGAATTTGGAATATTTCTTAGTAGATGAAGCTGACCCACACTCTCAAATTGCTTACATTAAACTTTGAGTGACTAAAGTAATATGATTCTCCATAGAAAAGTATAGTTCAGTTCAGTCCAGTCACTCAGTCATGTCCGACACTTTGCGACACCATGAATTGCAGCACGCCAGGCCTCCCTGTCCATCACCAACTCTTGACATTAGCTCAAACTCATTTCCATTGAGTTGGTGATGCCATCCAGCCATCTCATCCTCCGTCCTCCCCTTCTCCTCCTGCCCCCAATCCCTCCCAGCATCAAAGTCTTTTCCAATGAGTCAATCAACTCTTTGCATGAGGTGGCCGAAGTATTGGAGTTTCAGTTTCAGCATCAACCCTTCCAAAGAACACTCAAGACTAATCTCTTTTAGAATGGACTGATTGGATCTCCTTGTAGTCCAAGGGACTATCAAGAGTCTTCTCCAGCACCACAGTTCAAAAGCATCAATTCTTCGGCACTCAGTTTTCTTCACAGTCCAACTCTCACATCCATACATGACTACCGGAAAAACCAAAGCCTTGACTAGATGGACATTTGTTGGCAAAGTAGTGTCTCTGCTTTTGAATATGTTATCTAGGTTCTTCATAACTTTCCTTTCAATGAGTAAGCGTCTTTTAATTTCATGGCTGCAGTCACCATCTGCAGTGATTTCGGAGCCCCCCAAAATAAAGTCTGACACTGTTTCCACTGTTTTCCCATCTATTTCCCAGGAAGTGGTGAGACCAAATGACATGATCTTAGTTTTCTGAATGTTGAGCTGTGGACGGGAGGAGCTACCCTACACCCGATGTCAGGGGCAATGGCCAAGAGGAGCAACCCCATGTCTAAGGAGTGGTGGCTGCACGGGAGCAGGAGGGCTGAGAGGAGCGTCTCCACGTTCAAGGACAGGAGGGGTGAATGTGAGGAGATACCCCTCATCCAAGGTAAGGTGCAGTGGCTGCACTTTGCTGGAGCAGCTGTGAAGGATACTCCATGTCCAAAGTAAGAGAAACCCTAGTAAGATGGTAGGTGTTGTGAGAGGGCATCAGAGGGCAGACAATTAAACCATAATCACAGAAAACTAGTCAGTCTGATCACATGGACCACAGCCTTGTCTAACTCAGTGAAACTAAGTCATGCCATGTGGGGCTACCCAAGATGGGTGGATCATGGTAGGAAGGTCTGACAGAATGTGGTCCACTGGAGATGGGAATGGCAAACCACTTCAGTATTCTTGCCTTGAGAACTCCATGAACAGTATAAAAAGGCAAATGATATGATACTGAAAGAGGAACTCCCCAGGTCAATAGATGCCCAATATGCTACTGGAGATCAGTGGAGAAACAACTCCAGAAAGAATGAAGGGATGGAGCCAAAACAAAATTAATACCCAGCTGTGGAGAAGGTAGTGGCACCCAAAAAATCCCATGGATGGAAAAGCCTGATAGGCTGCCATCCATGAGGTCGCTAAGAGTCAGACATGACTGAGCGACTTCACTTTCACTTTTCACTTTCATGCACTGTGGAAGGAAATGGCAAACCAGTCCAGTGTTCTTGCCTGGAGAATCCCAGGGACAGGGGAGCGTGGTGGGCTGCTGTCTATGGGGTTGCACAGAGTCGGACACAACTGAAGTGACTTAGCAACTTAGCAGTGGATGTGACTGGTGATAGAAGAAAGGTCTGATGCTGTAAAGAGCAGTATTGGATAGGAACCTGGAATGTTAGGTCCATGAATCAAGGCAAATTGGAAGTGGTCAAACGGTAGATGGCAAGAGTGAGCATTGATCTTTTAAGAATCAGTGAACTAAAATGGACTGGAATGGGTGAATTTAACTCAGATGACCATTATATCTACTACTGTGGGCAGGAATCCCTTAGAAAAAATGGGATAGCCATCATGGTTAACAAAAGAGTCTGAAAAGTATGATGAGTCAATTCAAATTTTAAGTGTATATTAACTAGGAATTAACTAAACTGTTGATGAATTTATAATTCTTAAATGATTTGCATATTGAATTTCAGTACTTAATGTAATCATTAAAGAAAGTAATATTGCATATATACTGATATTGAAACTGAAGCTAGATTATTTGGCCACCTGATGCAAAGAGCTGACTGATTGGAAAGGACCTTAATGCTGGGAAAGACTGAGGGTAGGAGGAGAAGGGGGTGACAGAGGATGAGATGATTGGATGGCATCATTGACTCAATGGAAATGAGTTTGAGAAAACTTTGAGAGATAGTAAAGAATAGGGAAGCCTGACATGCTCTAGTCCATGGAGTCACAAAAAGTTTGACATGATTTGGTGATTAAACAACAATAATATACCATTATTAAAACAGTTGTCTTTCTATTTCCATCACATTTTGATGGTGAGAAATAAGTTGTCACTTTTTGTTTCCTAAAATATAAAGACTTCCAATATCTGACACAAAGAAGACATCCTTGATGTAAATTCAAGTTTGGTTGTCAAGTAATAAGTGGTTAAGCAAATAAGAACATCATTTTAACAGGCCTAGGTATGAGCAAGTGGAATTGAAACATTGTTTGAGCAAGACTTATCTGCTAAAGCTTTAATGACACACATCTCTAAATGTGTAACAAATGACATTTTAAAAAAGAAGAAGTAGTGATTAGCCATTAAACATGTTGGCAAAGTAAAGTAAACAACAACAACAACAAAGAAAACACAACAAAATGCTTAAAAATGCACTATATGTTTAAAATCTGAATACTGCTCTACGGATAGGATTTTTGTGTGTGTGATGAGAAATTGTTAGTTAGAAAATAGATTTAAGTAGATATATTTAAGTGTTTGTAAACAGAAAAAGACTAGCATATAGATAATGTTCAATTAATTTGAGCTTCCACAGGCCATATCACAATCACTTTTATGCTGAGTCATGGTCAAACTAGAAATGTTGTTATTCATTACTCCAGAGCAGCCAATCCACAGGTAGACTAACATTCCCAGAGGCAACATATTTTAGCAGGGCTACACAAGCCCATATCTAATTTTCTGAAAATTTCTCAAATTCAACTACAGATCCTTTGAGTATACTAACAGAAAGTAAATTTTCTTTAATTATTTTAATGAAAGTAATAATATGTGTTATTTTGAAAGTGCCAAATAAATGAGCTGAACTAGAATGTACTGAGTTCATAACAAGAATCTAGTTAAAAAAAAATAATAATAATTGATGTTCCTTCTCCTCTCCAAAAAATTTAAAGAAATATATCAAGCACCATAAAAATAAATTTGTGCCCAAATTTCAAACAAGGAATGAAAATTGGATCAACAAGATGATCATTGTTATACCATCAAATTCACCAATAATCAAAATGAACCTCCAGATTCAAAAATATGTGTAGTTCGGTAAATTACAGTTCATCATTTCAGCAGAATATTAAATGACTAAAATTAACTTCAAGATTATTTTGGATACTTTAAATATTTAATAAAATTTGATATAATTTTATTTTTAAAAAGTGTAAAATTTCACACTTATTTTACAGCTTGTAAACATTGATGTCATTAAATCAAAATAATGGAACCCCCCAAAAAGTAAATGGTTTTCACTACGTATGCTTTTCAAGATGATCAAATCTATTCATATGAGCTGATAAATTTACTCCTGTGATGTGGAAAATGAAACTTTATCTTCAAATTGAAAGAACAACTTGCTGATGATTTGTAAACTGTCATGCATATCTTAATACCATGACTGTTACAGGAAGAAATTTCAAAAAAAAAAAAAAATAACATATGGTGAGCAGAGAAAGAAAGCATGGGAATTAAAAGGACTCAAAGATGTTCAGTGTAGACAAAAATTACTCTGAGAACAATGAGGTTGGTGTATTAGGTACAATTAAAATCATAAACACCATCTTAGGAATATTTAGGACAATAGAGAGCTGTTAAACTGATAAATTTAATCATGTATACAGTTTGAGAGGTAATTCTAATCATAAAACAGAATGGGGAACATGTGTACAACCATGGCAGATTCATGTTGATGTATGGCAGAACCAATATAATATTGTAAAGTAATTAGCCTCCAATTAAAATAAACAAATTTATGTTAAAGTAATAAATAATGCATTCTAAAAAATAATAGAATTTGATTTCTTCATTTTCTTTTACAGAAGGGTTACATATGGAGGAGGGAAAAAAGTCAAATGCTCGTAACAATCAGTTGCCTAGAGCATAGATATGAAAAAAAGACTTGACGTAACTGGATGATTTCAGATGATATTTAGTTAAAGCAATGGCACCCCACTCCAGTACTCTTGCCTGGAAAATCCCATGGATGGAGGAGCCTGGAAGGCTGCAGTCCATGGGGTCGCTGAGGGTCGAGCATGACTGAGCGACTTCACTTTCACTCTTCACTTTCCTGCATTGGAGAAGGAAATGGCAAAACACTCCAGTGTTCTTGCCTGGAGAATCCCAGGGATGGGGGAGCCTGGTGGGCTGCCCTCTGGGGTCACACAGAGTCGGACACGACTGAAGTGACTTAGCAGAGCATAACAGATTAGGCTTGTATGGTGTTCAGCAATGTAAAGAGGAAAAAAAAAAAAACTACTCAGATCCCCAGAATAAATAAGTGAGTAATTGCTCTCGGGTAACAGGAGGAATAGCTGTGTGTTCGGTAGAGCCACAAAGCAGCGGAACTGCAGACACACTGTGTGTGCAAGACTGTAAGCTCTTGTAGTAGAGTCTTTCCTGCATAATCCTAACCTGTGCATCGAAGCAGAGGGGACAGTCCTGGAGGGCCTGCCGTTTCTACAACATCAGTTAGGAAGTGACTAAGGAAAGAATGACAGAGGAAAGAAAGGCACTGAGGGAAACCAAAATGGGTAAAGGGGATGGATAGACAAAGGATTACATCATTGGAATCAGAAGTAAAAGGAAGAGAAGAGAGTGTGTGAGATAAGAAGAGATGGTAAGAAATTGCCAAATATTGTGGGACAATCCAGTACAATTTTTCCAGTCCAGTGAAAACTGTGCACAAAAAAGAAAAAAAAAATACTCTTATAGAAGTACTGAAGACCTTAATTAAAAAGTTTCAGTGTCACTTAGTGTTGCTGATAATGTTGAAGGGGGAAGGGGAGAGATAGATGAAACAAGAAAGTGGAGGAAGCAAGATGAGATTATTGCCTGAGAATATTTGAGAGGTCAGGGTGAAGGAGCTATAAGTCTAAAGGGGAAAGTGGGAAAGAAAAGAAAGTTTGTTTTTCTCTGAAATTTTAAGTGTCTCATGGAATATATGGATATCTCCTATTTGTTTTCCAGATCTACTCTATATCCAGGAGGATAATTTGCTTTGGATTTAAATTTGGAAAATGATACCCCCTTGTAAGAAGAAAGGAGGAGGACACAAATATTGGTTCCTCCCTTTGTGGGCTCCCACAGCCTGCTGTCCCCCATCTCTGATCACTGCTTCACATTACTCCCAAGCCTCAATCTCCACAGAGCCTCCCTGGGTTGGGCTCAAGTATGTCCATTCAACCTCTCAGATTGACCAGCAGAAAAGATCCAACCTTATCTTTCAGTTTTCAGTACACCTGCCTCCATTTGTAAGTAGTATTCTACTAAAATTTCCTCAAATTTATTGTTTTGAATGGACCATCTCATTCTTGCCAGGATCCAATCTTGCTTATTAATCTTTGTGTACTCATAGGATGTTCTTAATAAAAACAGAGAGGAGAAATCTACAGGAAACAGAATAATCAAAAGAGAGAAGATGATATAGTAAGACAAAGGTCTAGAAATCCTGTGGCAACATTATCTTTAAACTGGAAGAGAGACAGATCTGTCATTAAGGAGAAAATTAACCAAATGGAGAGAACAGATGCATATTGGTCAGAGTAGAGATTTTGGGGGTAATTTGGGGGAGTTATCATGTGATGATAACTATTTTCTGTGGAATTCAGAAGTTTAGTTATCTTCTGTGAATCATGGGAAAAGTAATATATTTGAGAATACAAGGAGAATGAAAAATAGTTCATATTTGAGTATCTTTTCTTGCATGTTGCACATTGAATTTAATTGAAAAATAATCCTTGCTGCTATACTTTTCTGCAGGAGCTGTTACTTTAATTTGAGTTTGCATCTTCCTTAAACCAGCATCAGGGACCATTCTTAGGATTTAGACTGAGGAATTTGAGAAAATAATGCTCAGACTGGGTTTGATATTGGAAATGTAAAACACAACCACAACTATTGGCAAAATAATTGCTCAACTTTGTGGGAGAAATTTGATGAAAGATACAATTTTGAAGAAGGGGAGAAGCAGAAAGATATCTGAAGGAACTAAAGAGAGAGAGAGAGAGAGAAAAAAACAAATGTGGCAGAGTTCCCATCCCTAATGGATCTGGGCCAATGGCATTGTTCCAACTCCTAAGTTTACTGTTTACTGCATAAACAAATAAATTTATCACTATAGTAGTGCTGTTACTACTGAGTTCTGCCTCTTTTATTAAAAAAAAAGCTTTAGTTGCAAAAACTTAGGTAGTATTAAAGTTCAGTCAAAAGTACAGACAATGATGCAACAAAAAAAGAAAACTACAGACCAATATCACTGATGAACATAGATGCAAAAATCCTTAACAAAATTCTAGCAATCAGAATCCAACAACACATTAAAAAGATCATACACCATGACCAAGTGGGCTTTATTCCAGGAATGCAAGGATTCTTTGATATCTACAAATCAATCAATGTAAATCATCACATTAACAAATTGAAAAACAAAAGCCATATGATTATCTCAATAGATGCAGAGAAGGCCTTTGACAAAATTCAACATCCATTTATGATAAAAACTCTCCAGAAAGCAGGAATAGAAGGAACATACCTCAACATAATAAAAGCTATATATGACAAACCCACAGCACACATTATCAATGGTGAAAAATTGAAACCATTTCCCCTAAAGTCAGGAACAAGACAAGAGTGCCCACTTTCACTACTACTATTCAACATAGTTCTGGAAGTTTTGGCCATAGCAATCAGAGCAGAAAAAGAAATAAAAGGAATCCAAATTGGAAAAGAAGAAGTAAAACTCTCACTCTTTGCAGATGACGAGGTCCTCGACGTAGAAAACCCTAAAGACTCCACCAGAAAATTACTAGAGCTAATCAATGAATATAGTAATGTTGCAGGATATAAAATCAACACACAGAAATCCCTTGCATTCCTATACAATAATGAGATAGTAGAAAAAGAAATTAAGGAAACAATTCCATTCACCATTGCAACGAAAGGAATAAAATACTTAGGAATATATCTATCTAAAGAAACTAAAGACCTATATATAAAAAACTATAAAACACTGATGAAAGAAATCAAAGAGGACACTAATAGATGGAGAAATATACCATGTTCATGGATTGGAAGAATCAATATAGTGAAAATGAATATACTACCCAAAGCAATCTACAGATTCAATGCAATCCCTATCAAGCTACCAGCGGTATTTTTCACAGAACTAGAACAAATAATTTCAAGATTTGTATGGAAATACAAAAAACCTCGAATAGCCAAAGCAATTTTGAGAAAGAAGAATGGAACTGGAGGAATCAACTTACCTGACTTCAGGCTCTACTACAAAGCCACAGTCATCAAGACAGTATGGTACTGGCACAAAGACAGAAATATAGATCAATGGAACAAAATAGAAAGCCCAGAGATAAATCCACACACATATGGACACCTTATCTTTGACAAAGGAGGCAAGAATATACAATGGAGTAAAGACAATCTCTTTAACAAGTGGTGCTGGGAAAACTGGTCAACCACTTGTAAAAGAATGAAACTAGATCACTTTCTAACACCACACACAAAAATAAACTCAAAATGGATTAAAGATCTAAATGTAAGACCAGAAACTATAAAACTCCTAGAGGAGAACATAGGCAAAACACTCTCCGACATAAATCACAGCAGGATCCTCAATGATCCGCCTCCCAGAATACTGGAAATAAAAGCAAATATAAACAAATGGGATCTAATTAAAATTAAAAGCTTCTGCACAACAAAGGAAACTATAAGCAAGGTGAAAAGACAACCCTCTGAATGGGAGAAAATAATAGCAAATGAAGCAACTGACAAACAACTAATCTCAAAAATATACAAGCAACTTATACAGCTCAATTCCAGAAAAATAAACGACCCAATCAAAAAATGGGCCAAAGAACTAAATAGACATTTCTCCAAAGAAGACATACGGATGGCTAACAAACACATGAAAAGATGCTCAACGTCACTCATTATCAGAGAAATGCAAATCAAGACCACAATGAGATACCACTTCACACCAGTCAGAATGGCTGCGATCCAAAAGTCTGCAAGCAATAAATGCTGGAGAGGGTGTGGAGAAAAGGGAACCCTTTTACACTGTTGGTGGGAATGCAAACTAGTACAGCCAAGATGGAGAACAGTGTGGAGATTCCTTAAAAAATTGCAAATAGAACTGCCTTATGACCCAGCAATCCCACTGCTGGGCATACACACCAAGGAAACCAGAACTGAAAGAGACACGTGTACCCCAACATTCATCGCAGCACTGTTTATAATAGCTAGGACATGGAAACAACCTAGATGTCCATCAGCAGATGAATGGATAAGAAATATACACAACGGAATATTACTCAGCCATTAATAAGAATACATTTGAATCAGTTCTAATGAGATGGATGAAACTGGAGCCGATTATACAGAGTGAAGTAAGCCAGAAAGAAAAACACCAATACAGTATACTAACACATATATATGGAATTTAGAAAGATGGTAATGATAACCGTGTATGTGATACAGCAAAAGAGACACAGATGTATAGAATGGACTTTTGGACTCTGTGGGAGAGGGAGAGGTTGGGATGATTTGGGATAATGGCATTGTAACATGTATACTATCATGTAAGAAATGAATCATAAGTCTGTGTTCGATACAGGATACAGGAGGCTTGGGGCTGGTGCACGGGGATGATCCAGAGAGGTGATATGGAGTGGGAGGTAGGAGGGGGGTTCAGGATTGGGAACTCTTGTACACCTGTGGCAGTTTCATGTCAGTGTATGGCAAAACCAATACAGTGTTGTAAAGGAAAATAAAGTAAAAATAAATTTAAAATAAGTAGAGATCATAAATTTATGTTAGAATCTATCTTCATATTTGTGTGGTCTTCCAACAGTGTTGAGGAGCGGAAGTAGAGTGAGCAAGAGAACTGGATTAAATAGGAACTGAAGGAATTCATGGAAAATTACATTTGTGTGTGTGTGTGTGTGTGTACCAGTGAATGATAATAATTTATCTCCACTCCTTGACCTTGAAATTTCAGTGGTATAGAAAAAATTGCTGCCTTTATGAGGTCTGGATGCAATATGGCATAACTAAAATGGAGAAGGTTTTAATACAAAAAGGTAAGGACTATTCCTAATAAATACATAGGACGCTTGCTAATTATAAAAGGAATGCAGTGACAAGGTTGAGGATACAATAGCAGTGGGTGGTTGATTCATGAAAGAAACACAATTTGTAATAAAGGATTAGAAAAAATGCACTGTAAATATTTTATTTTGGCAATTATCAGAGGTTACAGAGATCTGAGATAAACTAGGCTTATGAAAGCACACCAAAAGAGGTCATAATTTACCCTAGAGACTTCTGGTAACAGTGGGATAGTATAGAGACAAATATAAACATCGAATAAATAACAATTTAAAAAAAAAACCACACAACTGTTTGAAAACATTAAATGGTGACCAGAAGTAGGGAGACACTGGAGAGGAGTCAACTCACAAATGAAATAAACCCTAACTAGATTAAATCTGTGCTTATATGGTTTCCCATCTGAGAGGGCACTTCAGTCCACTTTGTATGGGCAGCGGAAGCAGTAGCAAAAAGCTACAATCCTTCAGATGTAAAGAGTTAGAAAAGAGTTTGAGGCTTCCAAAAGAGTACAAAAGTGGCCCAGGAATGGAGGGAAGGAAACATGGAGAAGCACATAGGTTTTATACTGAGATCACAAATCCTTGGTTAATTCCTGACCAGTAAACATATAGGGGAATTCCAAGATTCCCAATGAAAGCAACCAGTCAAAATATGAAGAGCTAAGCACTTTCAGCTGCATCCAAGCCAGTGAGATAGAATTTGGAGTTTTATTTCAACCATGCTAACATTCTGTCATAATTAATTGTATCATTATATAAAGGAAGAAAACAGAAACCAAGAACAACACAATGTGGAGAATCAAATTAAATATTACTACAGAGATTTCATTCTTAGAATACCTTCAGTATAAAACATTTTGAAGGAAGTTCTTTAGGCTGAACGCAGATAATGCCAAATGAAAACTCTTGTATAAGTGGACAGGAAGGCTTTCAAAATGGGAACTATCTAAGCAAATATATTAAAATATATAATTTTCTTATCTTTATTTGTATAATTTTTTATATTATACAAGTGTTTCAAGAAAATTTACAACACTGAATTGTGGCATTTACAACTTATATATTCATAATAGATGTGACAATAATAGTATAGCAAGTAGGGAAGATGGAATTATATTGATGTGATATTCTTATATTTTATGTGAAATAGCACAGATTAACTCTAGTAGACTATACAATCAGCAACAATTTAAAAAATAATACAAATATGTATGGACATGATTAAAACCAATAAATCTATTTAAATAATATTATTTGACAAAAAGGAAAACAAGAAAATGTATAGTATAATAAAAATGAAACAAGCATAAACAAATAGAAAANAGACTATACAATCAGCAACAATTTAAAAAATAATACAAATATGTATGGACATGATTAAAACCAATAAATCTACTTAAATAATATTATTTGACAAAAAGGAAAACAAGAAAATGTATAGTATAATAAAAATGAAACAAGCATAAACAAATAGAAAAAAAAGGAAAATAAAAGGCAAATGGTTGAACAAAAATTATCATAGCATAATTACATTTAAAGTCAATGAGTTAAAAAATATACAATTGAGATTCACATTGTCAAATTTATTTAGACTCAGGAAATGCATATAAATATAGAGACATAAATAAGTTATAAAGAAAATCACTATTTTTAAAAAGCATGAATAATTAATGGAGCTATATTTGTTACCTGAAAATAACTGACTGCCTATTGTGCAAAACCCTACAAAGGGTCAAGATTGGTAGAAAGGATAATTTGCTTTATTTTAAATGCCAGCAACTAGGGGACTCTTGTCAAAAGGCTCCCCCCACCCCTGACAATCAGTGAACAAGAGCTTTTATAGGTGGAAGGAGGGGGCTACGTGCAGAAACAGCACAGTCAGCTATGATAGTCATTTTGCAATTGGTTGTCAGTGGTCTGATCAGCATCATCTTGATTGTTTTAAGTACAGTTAGTTTTTAATTCCGGGGAAGGCAATGGTGCCCCACCCCAGTACTCTTGCCTGGAAAATCCAATGGACGGAGTAGCCTGGTGGGCTGCAGTCCATGGGGTCGCTAACAGTCGGACAGACTGAGCGACTTCACTTTCACTTTTCTCTTTCATGCATTGGAGAAGGAAATGGCAACCCACTCCAGTATTCTTGCCTGGAGAATCCCAGGGATGGGGGAGCCTGGTGGGCTGCCATCTATGGGGTCACACAGAGTCGGACACGACTGAAGTGACTTAGCAGCAGCAGCAGCAGCAGTTTTTAATTCCAGGGTCAATTTGTTCCCAATTCTTTGAGGTGAGCTCTCAGAATTGTGGCAGCATGAATCATGACTACAGTCTGGTCATACTACAAGATTGTAGTAACTCCTTCCACTGGTGAGGATATTCTTCAAAACAGCTCAAAGGATATGACTCAAATTATCTATAGCCCTTGACATGGAACTAAAGGTCCTTAACTTTGCTTAATGTGTACACTCTTATTATTTGGTCTTGCTGGACTTTTGCTTTTGCTTTTTCTCACTACATTCATTAAGCTTATTCTTTAACTAAATTTTTTTTTCCACAAACAAAAGGCAGGGTGAGAATATGGGGCCAAGGACCACAGATTCCTGCTCCATATAATATTCATCTAGGAAAAGCTATATATTCAAGAACAGAAGTAGAATGTGAATATAATAATGATGAAAGATTTATTCATCAGTGACTCCAGCAAGCAACATGCAGAGTGGCAAGACCACTTATCAACACACATAATTTTGTAAAATTGTACATGTGCTTGTTGTAAGTCTCTATGAGGATTGTTGTCTGTTCCATAGGTAAAGATAATTGAACTAGAAATAGTATCTAGAAGTGCTTTAATAACTAAAACCAAATGCATGTGGCATTGGGTTGATTTTAGGAACAGGATGCAAGGGCATGGATATAATTTTAATGACATCTATGAGAGTAGTGAGAAACCTATAGATGCTGGCCAAAGAGGATGATGTCATGTGGGACCACAAGCTGGAGATCCTTTCCATGTCCTATGTTGAAATGACAGGTAGAAGATATGCATAACAATCTCACAGATGTGGCAAAGAATATTCAATGGCAAAATGTTGAAATTTCCCACTAGTATAGTTGAATGACCTTTGAACAACTAGAAGAGAAAGAAGATGTGCTAATGATATTTTCAACCAGATTTTAGAAAAATATATATATATTTTTAATCCAGGACTGCTGTGCTGAAAATAAATATGATAGTTATTTCCAGACTCTGCATCTGGCAGAGATTTTCAAAATGTACTCAGAATAATGATCAAATCTAGGACATTGCCAGTAAAACTGAAATTCCTGGGCAAGATGAAGGGTGTATGGCTTTTAAACTGCTGTTAAGATCGTAGAATAAGTTAAGACAGAAGCATATAGATATCTTTAGCTAGACAAAAACAAAAACAAATAAATTCTAAACACCCTGAAGACAACATCTAACTGTCACTCTAAGGTAGAGAGGAAATAATACAAAGAAGCAGATGGATCTGGCAGGAAGGAATCCGAGAAAACTATTCCCTATGGTTTGCAAAGCAGGATTCACAGAAGCACTATGCATCAGGCTTTACTCTGTACCTTTCTACTCTCCTCTCTCCTTGAATGAGAGTCCATTGTTTGCATACTGACAGTGTGGGCAAGCAGATAAATTATCTTTTTAATCAGTGTATCTCTAAATCAGGACAGGCCAAATACAAACATTAAAACAGAGAAAATATAGTCAAATAGATTCTTCTATATCTGGGTTTAATTTAAATGACAACTTAAATTTCAATTTAAGTCCAATGAGACAATACATTTGTGAATGAAAATAATATGTCTTTCACATGAAGCATTTGAGTTATAGTGACCAGAAATTGGACTGTGGTATTTAACATCTTAAAATAGACATGGGTTACCCTCTGTAGTCAGCTGGTGCTGATTGACCACGCTTCTGTTTTGTGGCTTTCAATTTAATTAGCTCAGGCCTTCTTACAACATGACAGTTCAAAGGTAATCAGATTTTTTAAAACTTGATTATTTTACAAAAGTTATTCTCAAATAGAGAAAATTTGTCCCTCCAGGAAACTTTTGGAAAAACCTAGACATATTTTGTTTTTAAGTTCTGGAGGGATGAGGAATATCTAATAGTTATTATATCAGTAGAATTGTGTCCTCTCCAAATTTATATGTTGAAGTCCTAACCCCTCATACCTCTGAATGTGGCATTATTTGGTAATAGGGTCTTCTCAGACATAAGTAGTTAAGATGAAGTCACATTGGTGTAGGAAAGACCCTAATCCAAATGAGCATTGTCTTTCTCAAAAGGGAAAATTTAAACACAGATCCACACCAAAGAAGGTCCCCAGGTGAAGATGAAGACAGAGATCAAGCTGATGTTTCTACTGACCAAGAAACACCAATAACAGTTAGGAATCCAGAGACTGAATTGGAGAGAAGCATGGAATGGATTAAATTTCAAAATCCTTAGAAAGAATCTACTTTGTCAACATCATGATCTTGGAATTCTTGCCCCTCTGAAACTCTGAGATAATAAATTTTTTCCATGTAACTCCTCAAACCTTTCTTGTAAAGCCCTAGAAAACTAAACAGGTGGGAGGAAAAGGATACTGAAAATACCTTATAACAAGCAACAACAAATAAGGATTTGGTGGAAATTTCAGTACTGCTGATACAGAGCAAACTTTTTCTTAGACCAAATATTTGAGGGAAGTTATAAGAAACTGCCAGTCTCTTAAGATCTATGATGCAAAATTAATAAAGTAACACTTACATAGGAAAGACCATTTCCAGAGCTCATTCAGTTTTAGAAAAGAGCACAGTCCTTCCCTGCTCAGTCTGCATGTGGTCAAAGATTATTTACATATCATCTTCATGGAGAATCCACACTCCCATCCAAGTCTCCTTCCATCATAGCATCAGGGTTATGTACATTAGGAAATAAAAATTTCTAAAATTTCCAGCCCTTATCAAGAGCTTCCAGAGCTCATTCAGTTTTAGAAAAGAGCACAGTCCTTCCCTGCTCAGTCTGCATGTGGTCAAAGATTATTTACATATCATCTTCATGGAGAATCCACACTCCCATCCAAGTCTCCTTCCATCATAGCATCAGGGTTATGTACATTAGGAAATAAAAATTTCTAAAATTTCCAGCCCTTATCAAGAGCAGCAAAAACATAAAAGCTTAGGGTTAAATTAAAATTTAAAATACCTATGCAGAAAAATATAAAATATTGCTAAAATTAAAGAATATTTATACAGATGGAAAAATGTATACTTAGAAGAATATATCTATAAGTTCAATGCACTCTGTGTTATAATACAAGCATTTTTTAATTGACAGTTTGACTTTAAATGGGAAAATTGTATGAATTTACAATAACAAAAAATCTACTGAATAAAATACATCCTTTGGTAGTTGTAATAGCTGACTTCATGACTTACTATCAAGAGAATATTTTACTGGAAAGGAAGGAAGAAAAGAAGGGATGGAAGGAGGAAGGGAGGAACATTGATCAATGGAAGTTAAGTGAGATTCCAGAAATAGAATCACACTTATGCAATTCATTTTCAACAAAGGATCTGAAGTGATTCAACAGGCAAATGAACATCTTTTCAGCAGATCCCAATGAAATACAGAGATATACCTGTGGTAAAATTGTCATTGACTTCCACCTCATACCCTACATGTATGCATTTATCACATTATACTTTACTAGAATATGAAAAGTTGTATTAGATGGTTTGATTAAATTATTAAGGTTGAATAAGTAAGTTAATGAATTCTAGTTAATGGCAATCAAGTTGCTCACCGTCAAAGAAAATCATTGTAAATAAATAAGAAGGTTGGAATAAATCCTGTGGTAATGGGTTAGTCAGAGATACCTGAAAAGGTACTTGGTGTCTGACAGTATTTCCAAACTGTTAGGTAGACTTTTGGACTCTGTTCTTCTTATTGGGCTTCCCTGGTGGCTCAGCTGGTAAAGAATCCTCCTGCAATGTGGGACACCTGGGTTTGATCCCTGGGTTGGGAAAATCCCTTGGAGAAGGAAATGGCTACCCACCCTGGTATTGTGGTCTGGAGAATTCCTAGGACTGTATTCCATGGGGTCACAAAGAGTCAGACACCATTGAGCAATTTTCACTTTCACTTTCATCTATCTGGTAATTTCCATTCAAGTCTACTTTGCTTACTGAAATCAAGTCAAAACATTTTGCTTCATCCTGCATGAATATGTTTGTTATCTGTCTATCAAAGTCAGGTCTCTCACATTGCAGGCAAGTTCTTTACCAGCTGAGCCACAGGGGAAGCCCATTAAAGATGAGTTTAGGGCAAATACTTTCTCAGTGGGGCAATTTCTGTGAAGGATCAGAACACAGTCTTTAAAAAAGTTTATAAACAAAAAAGTCTCATTCATATATATATATATATATATATATATATATCTCATTCACATCATAGAACATTGTTATTGTTATATATATATATATATATATATATATATATATATCTCATTCACATCATAGAACATTGTTATTGGTTAATTTTATTCTCTCAGAATTCATATACTAACATCCTAACCCCCTAGTAACTTAGGATATGACCTGATTTGGGAATAGAGCTAGTGCTGATACAGTTAGTCAAGATATTCTGAGGCTTTACTGGAGTAAAGTGAAGTGAAGTCACTCAGTAGTGTCCAACTCTCTGAGACCCCATGGACTGTAGCCTACCAGTCTCCTCCGTCCATAGCATTTCCCAGGCAAGAGTACTGGATTGGGTTGCCATTTCCTTCTATAGTTCTTGAAGAAAGGAAGGATCTATTCTAATATTACCAGTATGCTTATAAAGATAGGAAATTTGGACACATGCTCAGAGGGAGATGGGCCTGTGAAGATGAAGGAAAAGATCAAGTGATACTTCTGTGAGCCACTGAACAACAAGGATGTCCAGCAGACCACCAAAGCTAGGGGGTACCTGGAACCAATTTCCTCTTACAGACTCAGGAGGAACCAGCACTGCCACACCTTGATCTTGCACTTCTTACCCAAAAAAATGTGAGACAATAAATTTATTCTGTTTAAACCACCCAGTTTCTATTCTCGTACTTTGTTAGTGGTCTCTTACTTTTTTTTAAATGTATTTATTTATTTATTTTATTGAAGGATAAATGCTTTACAGAATTTAATTCTTTTCTGTCAATTCTCAGCATGAATCAGCCATGGGTATACATATATCTCCCCTGTTTGGAACCTCCCTCCCATGTCCTTCCCTATCCCATCCCTCTAGGTTAATACAGAGCCCCTGTTTGAGTTTCCTGAGCCATACAGCAAATTTCCATTGATTATCTATTTTATATATGGTAATGTAAGTTTCCATGTTACTCTTTCCATACATCTCATCCTCTCTTCCCCTCTTCTCATGTCCACAAGTCTATTTTCTATCTCTGTCTATTTCTCATTTCTGCCCTGCAAATTAATTATTCAGTACTACTTTTTCTATATTCTGTATATATGCATTAGAATATTATATTTGTATTTATCTTTCTGACTTATTTCACTCTGTATAATAGGTTTTAGATTCATTTACCTCATTAGAACTAAGTTCCTTTTTATGGCTGAGTAATATTCCATCGAGTATAGGTAACACTACTTCTTTATCCATTCATCTGTTGATGGACGTCTAGGTTGCTTCCATGTTCAAACTATTGTAAATAGTGGTGCAATGAACAATGGGATACATGTTTTTCAATTTTAGTTTCCTCAGGGTACAATAATACCTTTGACTGCAAGGAGATCCAACCAGTCCACCTTATAGAGATCAGTTCTGGGTGTTCATTAGAAAGATTGATGCTAAAGCTGAAACTTTGGCCACCTAGTGCAAATAACTGTTTGAAAAGACCCTGATGCTGGTAAAGATTGAAGACTGGAGGAAATGACAGCAGATGAGATTGTTGGATGGCATTAGAGACTCAATGGACATGAATTTATGTAAACTCCGGGAGTTGGTGATGGACCAGGAGGTCTGGTGCACTGTAGTCCATGGGGTCACAAAGAGTCGAACATGGCTGAGCGACTCTACTGAACTGAACTGAATATCTGTCTCTTATACACATCTAGATGTGTATAAGAGACAGATTCTGACTAGTGTGATGTGATCTCATTGTAATTTTGATTTACATTTCTGTAATAATGAGTGATGTTGAGCATCTTTGCATATGTTTGTTAGCCATCTGTATGTCTTCTTTGGAGAAATGTCCGTTTAGGTCTTTTCCCCACTTTTTGACTGGCCTGTTTGTTTTCCTGTCATTGAGTTGTATGGGTTGAAAATTAATCCTTTGTCAATTGTTTCATTTACTATTATTTTCTCCTATTCTGCAGGTTGTATTTTCACTTTGCTTATAGTTTCTTTTGCTGTGCAAAAGCTTTAAAGTTTAAACAGGTCCCACTTGTTTACTTTTGTTTTCATTTCCATTACTCTAGGAGGTGGATCATAGAGAATCTTGCTTTGATTTATGTCATCCAATGTTTGGCCTATGTTTCCCTCTAAGAGTTTATAGTTTCTGGTCTTACATTTGGGTATTTTATTTATTTTGAGTTTATTTTTGTGTATAGTGTTGAGAAGTGTTCTAATTTCATTCTTTTACATGTAACTATCGAATTATCCCATAACCATTTATTGAAGAGGCTGTCTTTGCTCCCATTGCATATTCTTGGCCCTTTTTTAAAAATAACGTACACATAGATGCATGGATTTATTTCTGGGCTTTCTCTCTTGTTCTATTGGTCTATATTTCTGTTTTTGTGCCAGTACCATACTGTCTTGATGACAGTAGCTTTGTAGTATTACCTGAAGTCAGGAAGCTTGATTCCTCCAGCTCCATTCTTCTTTTTCAAGACTGCTTTGGCTCTTCAGGGTCTTGTGTGTTTCCATATGAATTGTTAAATGTTTTGTTCTAGTTCTGTGAAAAATGCCATTTGTAATTTGATAGGTATTGCATTGAATCTGTAGATTGTGTTTGGTAGTATATTCATTTTTACAATATTGATCCTTCCTACCCAGGAACATGGAATATCTCTCCATCTGTTTATGTCATCTTTGATTTTTTCAATTAGTGTCTTATAATTTTCTATTTACAGTTATTTTTGTCTCCTTAGGTAAGTTTCGGGGAAGGCAATGGCACCCCACCCCAATACTCTTGCCTGGAAAATCCAATGGACGGAGTAGCCTGGTGGGCTGCAGTCCATGGGGTTGCTAACAGTCGGACAGACTGAGCGACTTCACTTTCACTTTTCTCTTTCATGCATTGGAGAAGGAAATGGCAACCCACTCCAGTATTCTTGTCTGGAGAATCCCAGGGATGGGGGAGCCTGGTGGGCTGCCGTCTATGGGGTCACACAGAGTCGGACACGACTGAAGCGATTTAGCAGTAGATAAGTTTATTCCTAGATATTTAATTCTGTTTTTACAATGATGAATGAAGTTGATTCCTTAATTTCTTTTTCTGATTTTTCAGTTAGTATAAAGAAATGCAAGTGATTTCTATGCATTGATTGTGTACCCTGAAACTTTGTTGAATTCACTGGTTAGCTCTAGTAACTTTCTGCTACTATCTTTAGGGTTTTCAATGTACAGCATCAGGTCGTCTGCAAACAGTGAGAGTGTTACTTCTTTTCTGATCTGGATTCCTTTTATTTCTCTTTCTTCTGTGGTTGTTGTAGCTAAGACTTCTAGAACTATATTGAATAATAGTGTGGAAAGTGTACACTCTTGTCTTGTTCTTGTTCTTGCTTCTATTTTAAGTAAACTCTTATTGAGGCCCTCGTAGCCAAGACCAGGAGAAATTCAATACTGTATTTGAACAGAGTTTAGGTTCTTGGCTCCTTAAAACAGAATACCATGGACCATCTGGTGTCATTTTGGTGCAAGGGTTTATTATGGTATTGGGGTTTCTGTTTTGAAAATTTGGAGATGTTTCCAGGAATTTTGGGGTTTTAGTCTACAATGAGTGTTGTTACCAAAAGGGAGTATTTTTTAAATACTTAACATGAAACTTGGAAGAACAGATCAAGCTAAAGGTATAATTTCCAAGATGCGGCAGAAAAGACAGGAAAAGGTGTTCAGTTCAGTTCAGTCACTCAGTAGTGTCTGACTCTTTGTGACCCCAAGGACTGCAGCAGGCCAGGCTCCTTGTCCATCACCAACTCCCTGAGCTTGCTCAAACTTATGCCCGTTGAGTCAGTGATGCCATCCAACTATCTCATCCTTTGTCATTCCCTTCTCCTCCTGGCTTCAGTCTTTACCAGCATCCGTTTTTGTTTTTTTTTTTCCCCAATGAGTCAGTTATTCACATCAGGTGACCAAAGTATCGGAGCTTCAGCCTCAGTACTAGTCCTTCCAATGAATATTCTGGGAGTGTTTAGCAATATTGTAGTTGAATAATGTTCTTTTGTGAATGGACAGACATGAGCTTGGAAGGATCTAATTTTTATCTCATAGACATAGAGAAACACTGTCTGATAACAGTGTTTCTGGAAATGAGTTACTTAAGCAGGAGAATAGCACAGCAAGAATGTAGAGTCAGTTCAGTCGGTCAGCCCCAGCCAAGGGCAGCTTTGTTCTCTCTCCCTTTTATAACTCACAAAATGTTTTATTAATGTTTATAGATGATAAAATAATTTTGTTACATATATAATATAAAATTGCAAAGCTAAACATGGATTTTACTACTTCATTCATCCCTACTTGAGGATATATTTAAGGTGTGTTTCATTATTTTAAAGAATAATGAAAACTCTGAAGAGAGTCAATTAAAAAACTAAGCTGAAAATAATTGAATTGATATGCTTGAATTCAGCTGAAGCAGCAACCTGTTTACTTAAGTAAAAAATAAAATAAAAAAACTCAGGCAAAAGAAATACAATAAAGTGGACTAACTCAAACTAAATAGTTTTCACACAACCAAGAAAACATACAAAAAAAATGAAAAGGCAAGCTATAGATTAGGAGAAAATGTTTTGTTAACCATGTATCAGAAAAGCTTAGCAATACATGCATTAGGAATACATGCATTCATTAAAATAAAAACAAACGATCCAATTAAAAATGGGAAACGGGATGGACATCTTGCAAAGAAGACAGTTGTTGTTGTTTCTCAGCTGCTAGGTTGTGTCTGACTGTGATCCCAAGGAGTGAAGCACACCAGGCTCTTCTGTGCTCCATTGTCTCCCAATGTTTCCTCAAATTCAAGTCCTTTGAGTCAGTGATGCTACCCATCTCATCATCTGATGCTCCTTCTTTTGCCTTCTTGCCTTCAATCTTGCAAACATCAGTGTCTTTTCCAATGAATCAACTCTTTGCATCAGATAGCCAAAGTATTGGAGCTTCAACTTTAGCATAAGTCCTTTCAATGATCATTCAGGGTTGATTTCCCTTACTATTGACTGGTTTGATCTCCTCACAGTACAAGGAACTCTCAAGAATCTTCTCTAACACCACTGTTCCAAAACATCTATTCTTTGATGCTAAGCCTTCTTTATGGCCCAACTTTCACATCCATCCCAGGGTTTTCCTGTAGCTCAGATGATAAAGAATCTCTGACAATGCAGTAGGTCTGGGTTGAGAAGATCCCCTGGAGAGGAAAACAACTATCTACTCCAGTATTCTTGCCTGGAAAATCCCATGGATAGAGGAGCCTGGCAGGTTAAAGACTATGGGGTCGCAGGGAGTCAGACAAGACTGAGTGTCTAACACACTAATATCCATACATGACTACTGGAAAAACCATAGTTTTGACTTTAGGAACCTTTGTTAATAAAATGATAACTTTGTTTTTTAATAAGCTGTCTAGGTTTGTTATTGCTTTCCTTCCAAGGAGCAGGAATCTTTTAATTTCATGGCTGCAGTCACTGACCACAGTGATTTTGGAGCCCCAGAAAATAAAATCTGTTATTGCTTCCACTTTTTCTCCTTCTATTTTTCATGAAGTGATGATTGGAGCCAGATACCATGATATTCGTTCTTTTGCATATCAAGTTTTAAACCAATTTTTTCACTCTCCTGTTTGACCCTCACCAAGAGGCACTTGACTTCCTCTTCACTTTATTCACTTAGCGTGGTATCATCTGCATATCTTAGGTTGTTAATATTTCTCTTCCAGGTTGTAATTCATCCAGCCTGGCACTTTGTGTGATGTACTCTGCATATAAGTTTTCCAAGTGGAAAGCAAAAAGAAGACATATAAACGGTCAACAGGAACACATAAAAATGTGTTCAACATTACATATCATCAGAAAAAATGCAAATTAAGACCATGAGATAGCACCTCACATCTGTTAAGGTAGAAACTATCAAAACTAATAAAAGATAACAAACATTGGCAAGAATATGGAGAAAATGGTGGGAATGTAAACTGGCATATTTCCACTGAGGAAAACAGAATGGTGGGTCTTAAAAAAACGAAAAATAGAGCTATCATATGATTCAACAATTCTCTTCTGGGTATATAATGGAAGTAAAATCAGTACTTCTGAAAGATATTTGTAGTCCCATGTTCACTGAAGCATTATTTACAATAGCCAAATTATGGAAATAGTTTAAGTGCCTGTGAAATGATGAATAAAGAAATTATAGCTTATATGTGAAAAAATATATTTAACCTTAAGAGGAAGAAATTCTCCTTTTGCAGATTTCAAAATTTGTATGAGTTTACTTCCATATTATCTCTATAATGAATGAAACTGTGCCTTTATTATTGTCAAATCCACTTCCTATATGACTTCTATAAGACTATAAGTAGATGTTTTATAAAAATGTGAAGAAGCTAAAGATGAGTCTTGTGAGTCTAGTGGGTTAGCCCAATAGAAAGATAGCTCTTAACCTATTATTTAATAACATAACACTGACACATTTCTATAAATATCTGAATTCTGCTATCACTTTAAAACTTTAAACATCAGTTTCCTTCTAGTTTACCTAAATTACCATCAATTAATATGCAATACTGAAAGAGGAACTCCCCAGGTCAGTAGGTGCCAAATTTGCTACTAGAGATCAGTGGAGAAATAACTCCAGAAAGAATGAAGGAATGGAGCCAAAGCAAAAACAATAGCCAGTTGTGGATAGGCCTGGTGATAGAAGCAAGGTCAAATGCTGTAAAGAGCAATATTGCATAGGAACCTGGAATGTTAGGTCTATGAATCAAGGCAAATTGGAAGTGGTCAAATAGGAGATGGCGAGAGTGAACATTGACATTCTAGGAATCAGTGAACTTAAATGGACTGGAAAGGGTGAATTTAACTCAGATGACCATTATATCTACTACTGTAGGTAGGAATCCCTTGGAGAAATGGAGTAGCAATCATGGCCAATGAAAAAGTCTGAAATGGAGTACTTGGATGCAATCTCAAAAACAGCAGAATGATCTCTGTTCATTTCCAAGGCAAACTGTTCAATATCACAGTAATCAGGGTCTATGCACCAACCAGTATTGCTGAAGAAGCTGAGATTTAATGGTTCTATGAAGACCTACAAGACCGTTTAGAACTAACACCCAAAAAAGATGTCCTTTTCATTATAGGGGACTGAAATGCAAAAGTAGGAAGTCAAGAAACACCTGGAGTAACAGGCAAATTTGGCCTTGGATTATGGAATGAAGCAGAACAAAGACTAATAGAGTTTTGCCAAGAAAACACACTGGGCATCACAAACAACTTCTTCCAACAACACAAAAGAAGACTCTACACGTGGATATCACCAGGTGGTCAACATCGAAATCACATTGATTATATTCTTTGCAGCCAAAGATGGAGAAGCTCTATATAGTCAGAGAAAAAAAAAAAAAAGAGAGAGAGAGCTGACTGTGGCTCAGATTATAGCTCCTTATTGCCAAATTCAGACTTAAATTGAAGAAAGTAGGGAAAACCACTAGATCATTTAGGTATGACCTAAACCAAATCCCTTATGATTATACAGTGGAAGTGAGAAATAGATTTAAGGGCCTAGATCTGAGAGATAGAGTGCCTGATGAACTATGGACTGAGGTTCATGACATTGTACAGGAGACAGGGATCAAGACCATGCTCATGGAAAAGAAATACAAAAAAGCAAAATGGCTGTCTGGGGAGGCCTTACAAATAGCTGTGAAAAGAAGAGAAGCAGAAAACAAAGGAGAAAGGGAAAGATATATGCATCTGAATGTAGAGTTCCAAAGAAGAGCAAGGAGAGATAAGAAAGCCTTTCTCAGCGATCAATGCAAATAGAGGAAAACAACAGAATGGGAAAGACTAGAGATCTCTTCAAGAAAATTAGAGATACCAAGGGAACATGTCATGCAAAGACAGTCTCAATAAAGGATATAAATGGTAGGGTCCTAAAAGAAGCAGAAGATATTAAGAAGAGGTGGCAAGAATACACAGAACTGTACAAAATAGATCTTCACAACCCAGATAATCACGAAGGTGTGATCACTCATCTAGAGCCAGACATCCTGGAATGTGAAGTCAAGTGGGCCTTAGG
>SJYX01007808.1:46279-60759 GCA_006410675.1 Oreotragus oreotragus | reverse complement strand
AGGATTGGGGGCAGGAGGAGAAGGGGATGACAGGATGAGATGGCTCGATGGCATCACTGACTCTATGGACGAGACTATGGATGAGAGTTTGAGTGAACTCCGGGAGATGGTGATAGACAGGGAGGCCTGGCGTGCTGCATTTCATGGATTGCAAAGAGTTGGATACGACTGAGGTCATGAACTGAAGTGAAAATTTAATCCACTAAACTCATAAGACTCATCTTTAGCTTCTTTACATTTTTATAAAAATTTACTAATACATCCTCTTAAACCGTTTCAAAGCTGTATAAATTTATATTTTAAAAAAGAAAACAGTATTATCCTTTAAGAATTTTAACAGTGTCATAAAGAACTTGATCCTGAAAGTTATGTATAAACTCGAAAGTAACAGACCTATTTGATTGCTGCAAATTTCAGCCAGAGGAAAAACAGTCAGTAACATACACATTTGTACAAACATTAAAATTTCAATGGAAAGTTCATAATTTGCAATTTTTCAAGTTGAACAAAGTATTATAAAAAGAAAACTTATGGAAATAAGTTTTTACTTTTTCATACCAATGATGTATGCAAATAAAATGTATACTATATTTGTTCCTCAATTTTAAATTAGGTCAAAAGGAGTTTTCAGAAAATAAAATGTTAGGGAAAATAAAGAGCATATATTGTAAAAATATAATGTAAATAAAATGTGATTCTCAGTATGAAAAGGCCAAGCCTATTACATTAACACTTTTTAAGGTGTATTTTAAGGTTTTAACAGTTTTTCAATGTGTACAAATTCAATCCTGTGCATCATAAAACATTTATTGATCCCTTAAATAACAAAATATTTATTTCAGGTTAGTGAAATATATTTAAAACATTCTCAATTTTATCACATATTAGATAATATTATCAAATAATAACAATAACACTTCAGTATACTTGCCTTGAGAACCCCATAAACAATATGAGAAGCCAAAAAGATGAGACACTGAAAGATTCACTCTCAAGGTTGATAGGTTCCCAATATGCTACTGGAGATCAGTAGAGAAATAACTCCAGAAAGAATGAAGCTGCTACTGCTGCTGCTAAGTCGCCTCAGTCGTGTCCAACTCTGTGCGACCCCATAGATGGCAGCCCATGAGGCTTCTTAACAATATGAGAAGCCAAAAAGATGAGACACTGAAAGATTCACTCTCAAGGTTGATAGGTTCCCAATATGCTACTGGAGATCAGTAGAGAAATAACTCCAGAAAGAATGAAGCTGCTACTGCTGCTGCTAAGTCGCCTCAGTCGTGTCCAACTCTGTGCGACCCCATAGATGGCAGCCCATGAGGCTTCTCCATCCCTGGGATTCTTCAGGCAAGAACATTGGAGTGGGTTGCCATTTCCTTCTCCAATGTATGAAAGTGAAAAGTGAAAGTGAAGTCTCTCAATCGTGTCTGACTCTTAGCAACCCCATGGACTGTGGCACACCAGGCTCCTCCGTCCATGGGATTTTCCAGGCAAGAGTGCTGGAGTGGGGTGCCATTGCTTCTTCCATATCTCTCTGTAAGATCTAACAATTACTATCATACACACACCTGAAAGTGGAGCCTGAATCTTATGAAACAAAATAAGAGATTGAAAGAATAAATAAACAATTCAACAATAATAATTTTAAAGTTCAATATCCTATTTTGGTAATGGATAGGACGTCTTGACAGGAGACAAAAAGGATATAGAATGCTGGACCAACTGATACCCACCAGGACTAAAAGAGAAACTATGTGACACTTTATTCAACAATAATACCTTTGACTGCAAGGAGATCCAACCAGTCCACCTTATAGAGATCAGTTCTGGGTGTTCATTAGAAAGATTGATGCTAAAGCTGAAACTTTGGCCACCTAGTGCAAATAACTGTTTGAAAAGACCCTGATGCTGGTAAAGATTGAAGACTGGAGGAAATGACAGCAGATGAGATTGTTGGATGGCATTAGAGACTCAATGGACATGAATTTATGTAAACTCCGGGAGTTGGTGATGGACCAGGAGGTCTGGCGCACTGTAGTCCATGGGGTCACAAAGAGTCGAACATGGCTGAGCGACTCTACTGAACTGAACTGAATATCTTGCCCCTTTTTTTGGAGAACTCTTGTGATTTTTCTCTTTCAGTTCTCTCTCAGGACCTACATGGTAAACCAGTATAATCTCAACATATCAAGATCTAATTTAACCACACCTGCATATCAATGTTTTTTAGATAAGGTAATATTCACAGACTCCAGGAATTAAGGTCTGGATACCTCTGTGAGGAGGCATTATTCAACTTACTACACTACACTTAGGAGAAGTTAATGGCACCCCACTCTAGTACTCTTGCCTCGAAAATCCCATGGGCAGAGGATCCTGGTAGGCTACACTCCATGGTGTTGCTAAGAGTCACACACAATTGAGCGACTTCACTTTTACTTTTCACTTTCATGCGTTGGAGAAGGAAATGGAAATCCACTCCAATGTTCTTGCTTGGAGAATCCCAGGAACAGGGGAGCCTGGTGGGCTGCCATCTATGGGGTCCTACAGAGTCGGACATGACTGAAGTGACTTACCAGCAGCAGCAGCACACTACACTTATTTTTTTTTTTAATAAGCGGCCTCTCATAATTAATGAAATATGGTAAAGCATTTATTTATTGATTCGTTTTGCCTTGGGACTTATTGGATTTCAATTTCCTGAACTTCTCTTATTCTAATCTTCATCTTCTCTAGAATTCCCTTTCCATTCCTCTATTTGACATGCCTTGTCTTGATAATGTATGTCAATTTTTTAAGACTCTTCAAAAAATATCAGAATAAAGCTGATTTAGAATGTTGTGTTAATTTAAGGTGTACAACAAAATGAATCAGTTATTCAGAAACATATATCCATTCTTTAGTTTCCTTTCTCATATAGGTCATTACAGAGTGTTGAATAGAGTTTCCTGAGCTATACAGTAGGCCCTTATTACTTTATTAGTTATCTATTTTATACATAGTAGTGTATGTTTTTGTGTGTTTGTGTATATATAAATCTCAATCTCCCAATTTATCTCTCCTACCTATTCGCCCTGGTAACCATAGTTGTGTGTTTTTTTTTTTTCCTACATTTTAACTCTATTTTATAGATAAGTTCATCTTTCTTTATTTTAGATTTCACATATAAAAGATACATAATATTTTCTTTGTCTGTCTGATTTACTTCACTCAGTATGACAATCTCTAGGTCCATCCAATATTTCTCTTCAGGAAGCTTTCTATCACCAGTTATGATGCCTTAGTCACCTTTATACTTGATTGTATTTGTTTTGTATGTGCATAACAAGTTTTGACAAACTTAGCAGTTAGAACTCTGATCTGTCATACGATGTCTGCAGGTCGGAAATCTGGATGTGACTTCATCGTTTTCTGCCCCTGGTCCCACAGGGCTGGAGTCAAATGTCTGTCAGGCCTGTCAGCTGACTAGAGGCACAGATTCCTCCCCCAAACTCTCTGGTTGTTGGTAGAAATTAGAAATTGAGAGTCCTTTGCACTGCAAGGAAATCCAACCAGTCCCTTCTAAAAGAGATCAGTCCTGGGTGTTCTTTGGAAGGAATGATGTTAATGCTGAAACTCCAGTACTTTGGCCACCTCATGCGAAGAGCTGACTCATTGGAAAAGACACTGATGCTGGGAGGGATTGGGGGCAGGAGGAAAGGGGACAACAGAGGATGAAATGGCTCGATGGCATCACCGACTTGATGGACGTGAGTNCATGCGAAGGGTTGACTCATTGGAAAAGACCCTGATGCTGGGAGGGATTGGGGGCAGGAGGAGAAGGGGATGACAGAGGATGAGATGGCTGGATGGCATCCCTGACTCAATGGACGTGAGTTTGAGTGAATTCCAAGAGTTGGTGATGGACAGGGAGGCCTAGCGTGCTGCAATTCATGGGGTTGCAAAGAGTCAGACATGACTGAGTGACTGAACTGAACTGAAATGCATAAAAATGTAAATGCATTATTTAAATATGTATTACTTTAATATTTTCCAAATAGCTAATATCCACATATTTCAACTATGATTGGGAAACTGACACTTGAAAATAATTTAGTTTTGATGCTGTTTTGCCTCACTTTTGTTTCTTATGAATTCCCTTGGTTAAGTCGGTTTATTTCTTATCTCCAAATACTTGTGTTTATTTCACCCAATCACAACAATTTATTTAGTGTATTTTCTGAGTAAAACTTAAAATTTAGTTTCAGGACTGAGGTGTTACTCTTAAAATTGAAGGCCTATTTCAATAATATTTTTCATCATTTATTTGTTTTGATAATTGCAAGAAATCTGTCAAAGAAAGCTTATCACGATTGCAACCTCTAGGGTACCAGAAATAAAACATAAGGAAGCATCAGAGCATTGATAATGTACTTTCTTAATTGCAATGTCTTCAGAGAACATTATTGAACAAGAAGTGAGAAATATGGGGAAAAATATTATTTTAAAAAATGCTGTCATTTAAGATTGCTGCCTGTTGGTACTTTGTTAGATGAGGCACAGAAGTCATAAATAGCATTTCATTCTTAAATTGCAATGTAGAGGAGAGAGAATCACAGTGATAATGTGGAAGAGAGTTTTAAGTCATTGCCTAGAGACTAAATTGAATGTGTTTATGCAGAAATATGCCAGTAAATGACAGCAGTGTTGGGGAGACTTGTTCACTGGATAAACACTGACACTCTGATTCTTTCCTTTGAAGTTCACACTGTAAACTTGGACTTTGTGAAGTTAGTAATCCTTGTGAGAATGGAGCTGTTTGTAGAAATAAAGTGAATCTGGGATCACTTCCCCTTGGGTGCCAGTGCCAGTGTGGCAGGGCTTCTCAGGTCCTGCTATGAGATCACTGTCAGCCCCCCTGCATGGGCCTGGCTGTCACCTTGCACTCATTCAGCCACAGCAATTCTTGTAATGCAGTCAGCTTAAGGTCTAATGGAGGAATGGAATAGATCAGGATGCAACCCTGGTTATCTAGTGATTAATTCTGTCTTCAATATCAAAAGTAGAGGCAATTATTTTAACAAAACACACTGATGCTGGTAAATGTATTTATATTTTTGTGACTCATAATAATAGCAAATGATAAAATTTAGCAAAACATGACTTCTATGTTCTGGTGTCAGAATTAATCTTTTTAATTAAACATTTAATTAGATCTCTTGGAGGAGGGAGGGGGGTTCAAGATGGGGAACACGTGTATACCTGTGGTGGATTCATGTTGATGTATGGCNCATAATAATAGCAAATGATAAAATTTAGCAAAACATGACTTCTATGTTCTGGTGTCAGAATTAATCTTTTTAATTAAACATTTAATTAGATCTCTTGGAGGAGGGAGGGGGGTTCAAGATGGGGAACACGTGTATACCTGTGGTGGATTCATGTTGATGTATGGCAAAATGAATACAATATTGTAAAGTAATCAACCTCCAATTAAAATAAATAAATTTATATTAAAAAATAAAAAATGTAAAAAATTAAATTAGAGGATAATTACTTTACAATAATGGATGGTTTTAGCCATACATCAACATGAATTAACCATAAGTATACATATGTTCCTAAATTCTTGAACCCCCACCCCTGGCTTGTCTCTCCATCCCACCCCTATAGATTGTCACGGGTGCTCTGAGGCATTCATCAAACTCTCATTGGTTATCTGTTTTACATATGGCAATGTATATGTTTCGATGTTATTCTCTCAAATCACCTTACCGTCTATTACCTTACTGTATTCAAAAGTCTATTCTTTATGTCTATGTCTCTTTTGCTGCCCTGCAAGTAGGATCATTGCTACTATCTTTCTAGATTCCATATATGTGTGCTAATTATACAATATTTGTCTTTCAGTTTCTGACTCTTCATTCTGTATAATAAGCTCTAGGTTCATCCACCTCTTTAGAACTGACTCAGAATTATTCTATTTTATAGCTGAGTAAACTGAACCAACTTAGCAGCAGCAGTAGCAGCAGTGGTATTACACTGTGTATATGTACCACAACTTCCTTTTCCACTTATCTGCCAATGGACTTTTAGGTTGCTTCTGTGTCCTAGGTATTGTACATAGTGTTGCAAGAAACACTAGGGTACATGTGTCTTTTTCAAATATAGCTTCCTTACAGTATATTCCTAGTAGTGGGATTTCTGGGTCTTATGATATTTTTATTCCTGATTTTTAAAGGAACCTCTACACTGTTCTCCATAGTGGTTATAACAATTTGGAGATTTTTTTGATGAAAAAAAATTCTCACATTCTAACTAGTGTGAGATGATACCTCATTGTAGTTTTGATTTACATTTCTTTAATAATAAGTGATGTTGAGCATTTTTTTTTTTTTTTTAGTCATCTGAATGTCTTTTTTGGGGAAAAGCATTTATTTATAGATATGGGAAATCACTCTGTTTACAATTATTTTTTTAAATATTTTAGCTAATTTATTAACTACACACACAGATACTTTTTACTACTGTAATATGTATTCCTGAAAGAATGTAAATTTATAGAGCAAAAAGAAGGAGTCAGGAAGAAAAGAAACAAATTAGATGGGAGGAAAGTGGAAAAAGAAAAAAAAAGATAAATATTAGCTGTCAGACTGTGAATTTTTCTGTGGAAAAGCATGCCTAAAATGGATAATGTTTGTTAAGATACAGGAAAATTAGGGCATGAAATAGCCCTGTGACCAAGGATATGGCTAAAAGCCATGGAAAGAGGAAAATAAGAAGAGAGTGAGTTAGAAAGAGTGGGGGGAAAATGCCTTTCTTATTTTGCCTTATTTTACCTCCTTTAAAATATTATTTTACAATTTTTACATGATCCCTAAGTAAATGAACAAATGGTTAAAATAACGTAATGTGTGAAAAATATTTTAATAGAAAATTACTTTGTTTTGGAATGGTATTACTTAAATGAATTTATAATTTTTAAGCAAATTATTCACAAATGCATGTCCATAAGAAGTGTATTTTTTTTTAAACTGGGTATAGAAGCCCAGGTTTAAAATAATAGATAGTCATGGGACCCTGGCAAACTGGAGTATCTACATATATATTAACATGGAATTAGTTGTTTCAATGGGTGTCATCTATACAAGTATATTTGAGGCTATGGGCCACCTCGTCACTGCTTCTGATTTAAACTGACATTACTATGTCTTTTTTCTTTTTTTCCTTCAGATTTTGGTACTTAAAAGATTGTGTTTTAAAATATGCGAAATTCTCAAATTACCTTGAATAAGTCACACTTATCTTATTTCTGAGTTCAAACCCAAAGGGATTTGAAGATACTAGGAGAGGCTTTCAAATTTGTGGGATTCACTAGAAACAAGGAAGTATGGATTTTATGCCTGAAAGGGAAGCCGGCAGACTTTTATGGATCTAGGTAGCCCTAGTATAAATGACCACTTATTTGTTCTGATGGCATAAAATATATATATATATATATATAAGTTTATATAGTCTCTGTAAATATTTTAATTTTTAAACTTTTATACTATAACAAAACACAATGTCATAATATGCTACTTCCAATGTAATGCTAGCTATTAAATGTTTTGAGAAAAACAAATGTATGAAATGTAAATTTTGGATACCTGATATATTGATATGTTTTGAAACAAAATTATCCATAATATATTTTGGATTCTATACAGAAAGACTTAACTACTAAAGGACTAAAACATTTATTAAAGTTAGATTATATGTGTAAATTGATAGCAGCATAACAATGACACTGTATTCTTGGTATTTTCTCAAAAATAAAATAGTTTGGGGAGCCACATTTTTTAATTCACTTTAGTAGTATTTATTATATGATTATATGTACAAAAATATTATTAACATGTGTAATGTGACATGCATATGTGAATTTGTAAATATCAAACATTATGTGGTTATTCATCACATTGGCAATATGTTACTAAAATAGTCAATTCTGCATTTTAATCACAAAATTTTATATAATCATAAACTTTGACAGAGCACAACTAAAGTATAATGTTTCATGTTTATTTAAGTATAAAATGAATAATATATACAAGTTAATAGAAACCTCATCTGACAACATTTTCAATTCAAAATAGTAGTATAGGTGTTTATAAACAAAAATATATACAAATACAATGACTGTATTTTCTGGTAAAATTAGTAGCAACAAAATAAGATAATATGTTTAAAAAGTATTTTCTGATAAAATAGTGGTTAATTATCACATTGCCATAGTTAACAAATTAGATGTGATAAAAATAATTGCTTCTTTGTTTTAAATTTTAAACAAATTATGTATGTTTATTTTCCCCATGGTATTTATTTATTTTTTTATTTTTTTACATGAACTCCCAAACATTAACCCCCCTCCCACCTCCCACCCCACATCATCCCTCCAGATCATCCCCGTATTTAATTTAATTCTTCAGGTTTTCACTGGACCTGTAGCTCATTTCTAGTCAACATTCAGAAAGAAAACTCTGTTTTTCAGAACTTCTGTTAATTCCTATTTATCATTTGCTTCATTTTTTCCTTAAAATAACTTATCATTTATCTACACACTGAACGTCTTCAGCTATACTGACATTAGTTTGACTCTAGCTATTTGTTACTTGCCAGTTTGAATCAGTATTCAACATGAGTTGTAATCATGAGCATTTTTTAAAATATCAGTATGATTAATGATACCCCAGTGTCTTAATTACACATTGTATTGCATTTGGTTTTAATTTGTTAATATATCTAATTCTATATATATGATATATAGGCTTCCCTGGTGGCTCAAAGGGTAAAGAATCTGCCTGCAATCAGGAGACCTGGGTTCATTACCTAGGTCAGGAAAATACCTTGGAATAGGAAATGACAAGCCACTCCAGTATCCTTGCCAGAGAATTCCATGGACAGAGGAGCCTTGTGGGCTATAGTACATGATGTCACAAAGAGTCAGACACAACTGAGCAACTGCCACACACACTTGTCCCTAAAGTTCTCTAGCTATCTATTCAAGAAAAAAAAAAAAAAATGAGAACATATATACTAGCCACCCCCTTAAATACATTGTGGATATTAGATATATTATATACATGATGTAAAGATACACAGTGCATTGCCAAAGCTGCTTCCACCTAGGACCTACATGATTAATGAATGTCAGATCAGGCACAGGCACAGAGGTAGTGTGGCCATGTGATGGGTCTCAGAGATAGAGATGAGTTTCAATTCAGCCTGCTCCAACCTCGACCAAGCTGTCATCATGTCCTTGAGATACTTCAGAGCCTATTTTTTCCATCATTAATGGTAAAACAGAGAATGTATTTAGACCATACCTGTGGCAGATTCATGTTGAATTATGGCAAAACCAATACAATATTGTAAAGGAATTAACCTCCAATTAAAATAAATACATTTATATTAAAAAAAGATTATGGTGACATGTAAAACTTCTTTAACTAAGACTTAGTAGTTCTGTCAACTTCCGATCACCATGCACTTTAATGTACCCTGTCACACAAAGAACTGTGTAAACCAGTTAACTTCTTGTTTGTTAAACTTAAAGCAATCTGGAAAAATGTAGTTGATACAAAAATGACTTATTTATCATAGATACTGGTTACTCACAAAGCAAAAGAAATGGAGAGAAAGAAAACTGGATATTTCTTATTGTTGTTTTGCAAATTGTTACCACATACATGGTCATTGTGATTGTTCTTATTTCAAATAATTCAAGTTTTTAAGTTAATAAAACTGAACAACATAGTTACTTAGAAATATTGCAAATGGTTGTGTTATTGAATACAAAATATAAAAACTCATCGCTCTTTTTGGTTAAAAGTGAAATGGATTTAGATAAATACACCATTTTTAGAGTAATTAAAATTACCTACACCATGATTAAAAGAATGTTTAGAGTTCCTCTTTCTGTTGCTTACAGTGATTGATGGCTTCTCCTGTTTGTGTAGTCTGGGCTCTGCTGGTCTGAAATGTAAAGAGGACTTTGAGGACTGCATCCTGAATGCTCATGAGAAAAATTATTTACCTGTGAAGATCTGCATCCTGTTAGTATTCATAATTATTATTAATATATCTGAGTGTAGGCTAACAGAAATTAACCTTATATGGTTAATATTTGGCTTTGCAGCATGTTGCTATGTGTATATATATGTATGCATTCTTATTTAGATTAGAAAACAGAAACAAGCAATATTTTCTCAACATAGTTATAAAAAATGTTCTCTCCACCACTATACATAGGTTGATATAAATATTATAAAATCAGTGATTTACTCTTTGGTTTCAAAACACTTGATGATAGTGAATTTCTGTAAAATTTCAGAAATTATTCCAGAAAGCTATTAGTCCTATAGTCATCACTTTCACCTAACTCAAGATATTATACACACACATGCTATATATTTCCTTGTCATTTGTAATGTTGCATTTACTTTGATTTCTGTCAGTTGCTGTACCTCCGTCACTTCTTTCATGCATCTACACTGGTGCTGTTCCTTCAGTACATATCCATTTGTCATTTCCTTTGCCACAGCATGTACCATTCTGCCTTAAATGGACTGTGGCACAGTTGGCAAATCGATGGGATCCCTTCTGGCTCCTCATTTATTAGGAAGCCTGATATATATTAAAAAAAAAAGTCTACTCAAGGTGGATTCAGTGACTGGCTTCAGAAAATATGTAACACACAATACAAGTAAGTGCTGTGACACTGGTGTAGGCTCAGAACTGGTCATAGCAGCAGTGCTAGCTTTCACTAAAGGACTACACTAGATGAAGTTAGGGAAAAACTGCTTTGAAAAACAGATCTATTCACACCAACACATTTTGACTACAGTGTACTAACACTGCTTCACAATAAAATGATAATTTGTATATTTCCCTGGTAGTCCAGTGGTAAAGATTCTGCCTGCTAATGCAAGAGATACAGGTTCAGTCTCTGGTCAGGGAAAATCCCTCATGCTGTGGAGCAACTATACTTGTGAGTCACAACTACTGAAGCCTGTGTAGCCTAGAACCGGTGTTCTGCAACAACAACAACAACAAGCCCAAGTAATGCAATGAGAAGCCCAGGCACTGCAACCAGAGAGTAGCCATCATGAGCCACAACTAGAGAAAGCCTGTACACAGCAAGGGAGGCAATTGGTTTGTGTGGGGTTGTTTTGTTTTGTTTTGCACAAGGAATACAGACACCTAAATGAAGAAGTTTTGGGCAGCTGTGACCAGAAGGAGGGATGGCCAGGGATTATCTAGTCACTGTTGGGTGTGTGTACTACTCAGTTTCTTTGGTTTTACTCACCACAGATGCTTTGTCTAAGTAAGTCAATCCCATCCCATTTTGGGGATGGGGTTCTTATAGCCCAGGGTGTGTCACTGTATGCTGGTATTTGAAGTAATCGTAAAATTCCTCCCAGGGATAATTGTCCTTGCCTGCATATAGGATGTATGTAAACGGGAATGACCTCTTCCAGACTTTCTAACATCTGGGTTTTATGCATGTAGTTGTTGTATTTTCAGACCCTATGGGGAGGACCAGGTGATGTCTAGTGATGAGTGACCTTGAAGACAGGAGAGCAGAGACAGGAAATCACTGTTGATCTCCTTACTGAACCCCCAGCTTCTTGCCTATTTCTAAAATCTAATTATGTGAGATTACTTATGGTCTATTTTTAAGTATAGCTTGATTCAGAGTTTCCTTGGCTTGCAGGTAAATTATATAATTTCCATAATGTGATTAAACTTTATTTTAGTCTACAATTTCAGCCATAACTTCAGGAATAATAGGGCTTTATTATAGTAGAAAATGCTTCATACCCATAATCATAAAATTCCATTTCTAGACCTGAACTTCCAACAAATTATGTGCATGACAGTAAGACAATCATTTGGCAAATCAGACACTGCAACTTTAAGAGCTGTATCATATATCAAATATCAAAATTTTAAATATAGTATTCTTTCATCTATTCATCTTATAAATTTCCAATAAGAAGTTAATCAGACTAACTTTAGCTTAAAATCTTGACTCATATTTCCAGAAATTGTTGAAATAAGGAAAAATAAGAATTAAAAAAAATGAAACTTGCAAAAATGGAGAATAAAATGGTAGTTATCAGAAATTGAGAGTTGATGGAAATTGGGAGATTCTAGACAAAAAGTACAAGTCTTCAGTTATAAACTGAATAAGTTATATGCATCTAATGTATCTATTGGGCTTCCCAGGTAGCTCAGTGGTAAAGAATACACCTGCCAATGCTGGAGACATGGGTTTGATCTCTGGGTTAGGAAGAATCCCCGGAGAAGGAAATGGCAACACACTCCAGTATTCTTGCCTTAGAAATCCTATGGACAGAGAAGCCTGGCAGGCTCTAATCCAACAAAAGAGTTGGACATGACTTAAGGACTAAATAGCAACAATGTAACTATAACCTAATAATGACGTGACTAATAATACTGGGGTGTATACTTGATATTTGCTAAGAGTGGATCATAAGCATTCTCATTACAAACACTAAAAAGTAGTTATGTATGGTGGTCAATATGCTAATTAATTTCACAGTGTATACATATGTCAAATGACCACACTTTATTTGTCAGTTATATTTCAATAAAACCCAAAGGTGAAGAACAAATTAAAAGTAAAAAGCAGAAAAGATAATAAAATTCTCAACCTGTAATTCACTAACTATATTATTGTATTTTATTAGTTAATTTAAATGTTTTAGAATACTCTAGGAGATCATTGAAATTACTTAATTCTTAACTATGATTTTGGAGAAAGAAAGGGCCACCCACTCCAATGTTCTTGCCTGCGAAAACCCACGAACAGAGAAGCCAAGCAGGCTACAGTCCATGGAGTTGCAAAGAGTTGGACACGACTGAACACAGCACAACATCTATAATTTATGTATTAATTATAAAAGGAGAAGGGCTTCAGGGGCAGCTCAGCTGGTAAAGAATCCACCTATAATGCAGGAGACCCTGGTTTCATTGCTGGGCCAGAAAGATCCCCTGGAATAGGGATAGGTTACCCAATCCAGTATACTTGGGCTTCACTGTGGCTGAGACAGTATAGAATCTTCCTGTAATATGGGAGACCTGGGTTCAAGCCCTGGGTTGGAAAGACACCCTGGAGGAGGGCATGGCAACCCACTCCAGTGTTTTTGCCTGGAGAATCCCCATGGACAGAGGAGCCTGNCCCAATCCAGTATACTTGGGCTTCACTGTGGCTGAGACAGTATAGAATCTTCCTGTAATATGGGAGACCTGGGTTCAAGCCCTGGGTTGGAAAGACACCCTGGAGGAGGGCATGGCAACCCACTCCAGTGTTTTTGCCTGGAGAATCCCCATGGACAGAGGAGCCTGGCAGGCTACAGCCCATGGGGTAGCAAAGAGTCAGACACAACTGAGTGACTAAGCACACACACATAAAAAGAAATACCATTGGATTGGTGATATTCTTCCAAGGGAAGATGTTACAGACATGAGAGATGGTTTAAAAAAGAAAGAAAGAATGTTCAAAGCATTTGAGGGGTTTTAGATATAGTGTGTGGGGCCCAAAGTTTGGTGGTGGTTGGTGGCTTAGTCGCTGTTATGTCTGACTCGTGCGACTCCACAAACTGTAGCCCACAAGTATCCTCTGTCCATAAGATTTCCGAGTCACAAATGCCGGAGTGGGATGTTATTTCTTTCTCCAGGGGATCTTAACCCAGGTATCAAATTCGAGTCTCCTTCATTGAAGACAGTCTCCTGTATTGCAGGCACATTCTTTACTGTTTGAGCCAAAAGACAAGTTCTGAAATGCTCTTTGAAGGCTTTAAAGTGGAAGAGAGATATATAGTTTCTATAAAATGTTTAATATTTTTGATAAACAAAAGGATGACTTTATATAGTCTAAGTTACTCTTATTTGACTTTAAGAGTCAGCACCTACTTGGTGTGCAGCTAGGACTCACTAAACCAATCCAGGCAATGCCTCTGACATGAGTCTTGTTTCTTCTTTGAATGTGATATGGCTATAGATTTTTTTCTTTTCCTTTTTATTTTATTTATTTTTAATTATTTTAACTGGAGGATAATTATAATACTGTGATAGTTTTTGTCATACATCAACATGAATCTGCCACAGGTATACATGTGTCCCCCAATCCTCAACACTCTCCCACCTGCCTCTCCACGCTTTCCCCCTGGGTTGTCCCAGAGCACTGACTTTGGGTACCTTACTTCATGCATCAAATTTGCACTGGTGATCTATTTCACATATGGTAATGTATATGTTTCAATTCTATTCTCTCAAATCATCCCACCCTCATCTTCTCTCACTAGTCCAAAAGTCTGTTCTTTACATCTTTGTCTCATTTGCTGCCCTTTAGGATGCCCTGTAGGATCATCAGCACTGTTTTTCCAAATCCATCAGTTCAGTTCAGTCGCTCAGTTGTGTCCGACTCTTTG
>SJYX01007808.1:25692-41945 GCA_006410675.1 Oreotragus oreotragus | reverse complement strand
AAAAAAAAAAAAAAAAAGAAGTGAAAGGAGTAAAAAAGAGAAAACTTTGAATATATGGCACATGATAAGATAAAATACTGTTTGGTTAGAGTAAGCGTTATTCCTTCATGTAAATTTCTTAGGTATATTTAAGAAAGACTATCTTTTTATGCTCACTTATATATAATCAAATTATTCTAGTATTTCCCTCCCATTTTACTTTTAATTTTCTTTGCATCCTATATGAATACTGGATGCTTAATCATCAAATGGAAGAATTGGACTCAATTGTTCTGAACCAGGAGCTTGACTTTAAAAGGATATTTGGTTAAAATTCTGATTCAGTAGCTGAATCCAGGCACCTGGATAAGTTGTGATTCCTTGTGACTTTGATTTGTACTTGCACCTGAAAATCGCTAGACTAGGTATCTAGATGGCACTTTCTAGCACTAAATTTCATTCATATTTGGAGTAGAACAAAGATGTTAGATGAAAAGATGTCCTTTTCATCATAGGGAATGGGAATATAAAAGTAGGGTGTTAAGAGATACCTCAAGGAACAAGCAAGTTTGACCTTGGTACAAAATGAAGGAGGGCAAAGATTTCCTGTCAAAGATTGTTAAGAGAATACTCTGGTCATAGAAAATATCCTTTTGCAACAACCCAAGTGAAAACTCTACATAGGGACGTCACCAAATGATTAATACTGAAATAAGATTGATTATATTATTTGCAGCTGAAAATGAAGAAGCTCCATACAACAGTAAAAACAAGACATGCAGCTGACTGCAGCTCAGAACAGGAGCTTCTTATTGCAAATATCACGCTTAGATTGAAGAAAGTTGGGAAAACTACTAGGCCATTCAGGTATGACCAAAATAAAATCCATTATGCTTATATAAAGTGGAGATAACAAACAGATTCAAGATATTAGTTCTGGTAGAGTGGCTGAAGAACTGTGGACACAGGTTCATACATTGTAGATGAGGTAGTGGCCAAAACCACCTTCAGAAAAAAAAAGACTCAAGAAGGCAAAATGCTTGTCTGAGGAGACGTTACTAATAGCTGAGGAAAGAAGAGAAGTGAAAGGCAAAGGAGAAAGGAAAAGATGTACCCATCTGAATATAGAGATTCAGAGAATAGCAAAGAGAGATAAGGCCTTCTTAAAAGAAAGAGAAGAAACTAATAGAATGGACAAGACTAGAGATTTCTTTAAGGAAACTGGAGATATCAGGAAGCATTTCATGCATGAATGGGTATGATAAAAGACAGAAACAGTAAGGACAACAAAGAAGCAGAAGACATCAAGTGACAAGAATACACAGAGAACTGTATAAAAAAAAAAGTCTTAATGACCTGGATAACCACGATGGTGTAGTCACTCACCTAGGGCCAGACATGCTTGAATGTGAAATCAGGTGGGCCTTAGCTAGTGGAGGTGGTGGAAATCCAGTTGAGCTTTGTGTAGGGTGATTTGGGGGAATGTCATAGAAGCATGTGTAATATCATATAAGAAACGAATCGCCAGTCCAGGTTTGATACAGGATCCTTGGGGCTGGTGCACTGGCATGACCTGGAGGGATGGTACGGAGAGGGAGGTGGGAGGAGGGTTCAGGATGGGGAACACGTGTACACCCATGGCGGATTCATTTTGCTGTGTGGCAGAACCAATACAATATTGTAAAGCAATTACTCTCCAATTAAAATAAATAGAAATTTTTTTAAAAAGATGATGCTGTTAAAATGCTGCACTCAACATGCCAGCAGTAGCCACAGGACAAGAAAAGGTCAATTTTCATTTCAACATCCAAAAAGAACAATGACAAAAAATGTTCAAACTATCATACAGTTGTACTCATTTCACATGCTAGCAAGGTTATTCTCAAAATCCTTCAAGCGAATCTTCAGCAGTATGTGAACCAAGAATTTCCAGATATACAAGCTGGTTTTAGAAAAGGAAGAGGAACCAGAAATCAAATTACCAACATTCATGGTCAGAGAGAAAGCAAGGGGATTCTAGTAAAACATGTACTTCTTCTTTATTGATTAGACGAAAGCTTTTGACTGTGTAGATCACAACAAACTGTGGGAAATTCTTAAGGAGATGGTGATACCAGACTACCTAACCTGTCTCCAGAGAAATTTGTATGCGATCAAGAAGCAACAAGTAGAACTGGACATGGGAAAAATGACTGATTCAAAATTGGGAAATAAGTATGACAAGGCTGTATATTGTCATTTTGTTTGTTTAACTGATATGCAGAGTACAGCATGTGCAATGCTGAGCTGGATGAATCACAAGCTGGAATAAAGATTGCCAGGAGAAATATTAACAACTTTAGATACTCAGATGGCACCATCCTTATGACATAAAGTGAAGAAGAACTAAAGAGCCTCTTGATGAAACTGAAAGGGGAGAATGAAAAAGCTGGCTTAAAACTCAACATTACAGAAACTAAGATGATGGCATCCGGTCCCATCATTTCAAGACAAATAGAGGAAAATGTGGAAGCAGTGACAGATTTTACTTTCTTCATCTCCACAATCACTGTGGACAGTGACTGCAGCCATGAAATTAAAAGTCAGTAGTTTCTTGGAAGGAAATCTGTGTAAATCTACACAGCATATTTGGATGTTATTTTGCTTAGGACAAATCAAAATGTCCCTGTTGTCAAAGCTATGGTATTTCCAGTAGTCATGTATGGATGTGAGAGTTGTCCCATTAGGAAATCTGAACACTGAAAAAGTGATGCTTTCAAACTGTGGTCCTGGAGAAGACTTTTGAGAGTCCCTTGGAGAGAAAGGAGCTCAAACCAGTCAATTTAAAGGAAATCCTGAATATTCACTAGAAGGATGAATGCTGAACATAAAGCCCAAACTTTAGCCACCTGATGTGAAGCGCTAACTCACTAGAAAAGACCCTACTGCTGGGAAAGAGTGAAATCACAGGGAGAAATGCTGCCAGAAGATGAGATGGTTAAATAGCATTGCTGACTCAGTGGAAATTAATTTGAGCAAACTCTGGAAGATAGTGAAGTACAGAGGAGTCTGGCATGTTGTAGTCCATGGGGTTGCAAAGAGTCAGACACAACTGAGCAACCAAACAATGACAATTGTGGTTACCATTTCAAGTGTAGTGATAACTCACAGTTTAGCACCTTATATGAGAAATAAAAGATGACCTTAAAAATAAAGAGATTTATCCCGGTGTTTTTGACAGTTTATTTCATTGCATCTTCCATTTAAACATATGATTTCTCTTTTGCATTCTTCAGTGCATTTTATTTTACACAAAGGGCATAAATGTAGCTTTTTAATCCCAATTCTTTTTTCAAGGACATAATAATATTGTCAGGGAATGTTTAACAGGAGGATTCCTACGTGCTGTTTCTCAAAAGTCCTTTGTTTCTTTTTAAGTGGAACAGCATGCTGCTCCCAGGAACTGGGTCATTGTGTGAGACAGGCTTGAATCTCCTTTTCTAAACATTCTGTTTACAACAAAACTGCTAAGTCTTCATCCCCTTTCTTGAGATATGGATTGTCTCCTGAGCTTGTGACCATCATCATTCCTTGTTTCCTTTGTAATGATTACTGTACATTTGGTTTTCTGATCTTTATCATTTATGAAAGAAACTTATTGCCAGTTCAGTTCAGTTCAGTTCAGTCGCCCAGTTGTGTCCGACTCTTTGTGACCCCATGAATCGCAGCACGCCAGGCCTCCCTGTCCACCACCATCTCCCAGAGTTTACTCAGACTCACGTCCATCGAGTCCGTGAAGCCATCCAGCCATCTCATCCTCGGTCGTCCCCTTCTCCTCCTGCCCCCAATGCCTCCCAGCATCAGAGTCTTTCCCAATGAGTCAACCCTTCACATGAGGTGGCCAAAGTACTGGAGTTTCAGCTTTAGCATCATTCCTTCCAAAGAAATCCCAGGGTTGATCTCCTTCAGAATGGACTGGTTGGATCTCCTTGCAGTCCAAGGGACTCTCAAGAGTCTTCTCCAACACCACAGTTCAAAAGCATCAATTCTTCAGTGCTCAGCTTTCTTCACAGTCCAACTCTCACATCCATACATGACCACAGGAAAAACCATAGCCTTGACTAGACGGACCTTAGTCGGCAAAGTAATGTCTCTGCTTTTGAATATACTATCCAGGTTGGTCATAACTTTTCTTCCAAGGAGTAAGCGTCTTTTAATTTCATGGCTGCAGTCACCATCTGCAGTGATTTTGGAGCCCCAAAAAATAAAGTCTGACACTGTTTCCACTGTTTCCCCATCTATTTCCCATGAAGTGATGGGACCGGATGCCATGATCTTCGTTTTCTGAATGTTGAGCTTTAAGCCAACTTTTTCACTCTCCTCCTTCACTTTCATCAAGAGGCTTTTTAGCTCCTCCTCACTTTCTGCCATAAGGGTGGTGTCATCAGCATATCTGAGGTTATTGATATTTCTCCCGGCAATCTTGATTCCAGCTTGTGTTTCTTCCAGTCCAGCGTTTCTCATGATGTACTCTGCATATAAGTTAAATAAGCAGGGAGACAATATACAGCCTTGACGTACTCCTTTTCCTATTTGGAACCAGTCTGTTGTTCCATGTCCAGTTCTAACTGTTGCTTCCTGACCTGCATACAGATTTCTCAAGAGGCAGGTTAGGTGGTCTGGTATTCCCATCTCTTTCAGAATTTTCCACAGTTTATTGTGATCCACACAGTCAAAGGCTTTGGCATAGTCAATAAAGCAGAAATAGATGTTTTTCTGGAACTCTCTTGCTTTTTCCATGATCCAGCGGATGTTGGCAATTTGATCTCTGGTTCCTCTGCCTGTTCTAAAACCAGCTTGAACATCAGGGAGTTCACGGTTCACATATTGCTGAAGCCTGGCTTGGAGAATTTTGAGCATTACTTTACTAGCGTGTGAGATGAGTGCAATTGTGCGGTAGTTTGAGCATTCTTTGGCATTGCCTTTCTTTGGAATTGGAATGAAAACTGACCTTTTCCAGTCCTGTGGCCACTGCTGAGTTTTCCAAATTTGCTGGCATATTGAGTGCAGCACTTTCACAGCATCATCTTCCAGGATTTGAAACAGCTCAACTGGAATTCCATCACCTCCACTAGCTTTGTTCTTAGTGATGCTTTCTAAGGCCCACTTGACTTCACATTCCAAGATGTCTGGCTCTAGATTAGTGATCACATCCTCATGATTATCTGGGTCGTGAAGATCTTTTCTGTACAGTTCTTCTGTGTATTCTTGCCACCTCTTCTTAATATCTTCTGCTTCTGTTAGGTCCATACCATTTCTATCCTTTATCGAGCCCATCTTTGCATGAAATGTTCCCTTGGTATCTCCAATTCTCTTGAAGAGATCTCTAGTCTTTCCCATTCTGTTGTTTTCCTCTATCTCTTTGCATTGATTGCTGAAGAAGGCTTTCTTATCTCTTCTTGCTATTCTTTGGAACTCTGCATTCAGATGCTTATATCTTTTCTTTTCTCCTTTGCTTTTCGCCTCTCTTCTTTTCAGTGCTATTTGTAAGGCTTCTCCAGACAGCCATTTTGCTTTTTTGCATTTCTTTTCCATGGGGATGGTCTTGATCCCTGTCTCCTGTACAATGTCACGAACCTCATTCCATAGTTCATCAGGAACTCTGTCTATCAGATCTAGGCCCTTAAATCTATTTCTCACTTCCACTGTATAATCATAAGGGATTTGATTTAGGTCATACCTGAATGGTCTAGCGGTTTTCCCTACTTTCTTCAATTTAAGTCTGAATTTGGAAATAAGGAGTTCATGATCTGAGCCACAGTCAGCTCCTGGTCTTGTTTTTGTTGACTGTATAGAGCTTCTCCATCTTTGGCTGCAAAGAATATAATCAATCTGATTTCGGTGTTGACCATCTGGTGATGTCCATGTGTAGAGTCTTCTCTTGTGTTGCTGGAAGAGGGTGTTTGCTATGACCAGTGCATTTTCTTGGCAAAACTCTATTAGTCTTTGCCCTGCTTCATTCCGCATTCCAAGGCCAAATTTGCCTGTTACTCCAGGTGTTTCTTGACTTCCTACTTTAGCATTCCAGTCCCCTATAATGAAAAGGACATCTTTTTTGGGTGTTAGTTCTACAAGGTCTTGTAGGTCTTCATAAAACCGTTCAACTTCAGCTTCTTCAGCATTACTGGTTGGGGCATAGACTTGGATAACTGTGATATTGAATGGTTTGCCTTGGAAACGAACAGAGATCATTCTGTCGTTTTTGAGATTGCATCCAAGTACTGCATTTCGGACTCTTTTGTTGACCATGATGGCTACTCCATTTCTTCTGAGGGATTCCTGCCCGCAGTAGTAGATATAATGGTCATCTGAGTTAAATTCACCCATTCCAGTCCATTTTAGTTCGCTGATTCCTAGAATGTCGACGTTCACCCTTGCCATCTCTTGTTTGACCACTTCCAATTTGCCTTGATTCATGGACCTGACATTCCAGGTTCCTATGCAATATTGTTCTTTACAGCATCGGATCTTGCTTCTATCACCAGTCACATGCACAACTGGGTATTGTTTTTGCTTTGGCTCCATCCCTTCATTCTTTCTGGAGTTATTTCTCCACTGATCTCCAGTAGCATATTGGGCACCTAATGACCTGGGGAGATTCTCTTTTGATGTCCTATCATTTTGCCTTTTCATACTGTTCATGGGGTTCTCAAGGCAAGAATACTGAAGTGGCTTGCCATTCCCTTCTCCAGTGGACCACATTCTGTCAGACCTCTCCACCATGACCAGCTGGCCTTGGGTTGCCCTGCAGGCATGGCTTGCTTTCATTGAGTTAGACAAGGCCCTGGTTCTAGTGTGATTAGATTGACTAGTTTTCTGCAAGTATGGTTTCAGTGTTCTGCACTCTGATGCCCTCTTGCAACACCTACCATCTTACTTGGGATTCTCTTACCAGGGGCGTGGGTTGTCTCTTCACGGCTGCTCCAGCAAGGCACAGCCACTGCTCCCTACCTTGGACGAGGGATATCTCCTTACCGCCGCAGTTCCTGACCTTCAAGGTGGGACAGCTCCTCTAGGCCCTCCTGCGCCTGCGCAGCCCCTGCTTCTTGGGTTGCTCCTCCCGGCCACCTGCTGTGGCCTCGGGTGTGGGTGACTTCTCCCAGCTGCCGCCCCTGGCCTTGGGCTCAGGATGGCTCCTCAGGGTCACCACCCCTGACCTTGGGCGCGAGGTGGCTTGTCCCGGCCGCCCCTGGTCTCGGACGTGGGGTGTCTCTTCCTGGACCCCCGACCGCGGACACAGGGTAGCTCCTCCCGGCTGCCGCCCTGACCTCAGTTGCGGGGTGTCTCCTCCCGGCTACCACTGACCTCAGACACGGGGTGTCTCCTCCCGGCCGCCACTGACCTTGGATGAGTGCTAGCTCGTCCCAGCCTCCACTGACCTCAGACACAGGGTAGCTCCTCTCACTAAGCGCGGGCCACTTGCAAGAGCCGGGCCAGCGCACTAAGCGCGGGCGAGAGGAGCTACCCCACGTCTGAGGTCAGGGGCAGCAACCTAGAAACTTATTGTACTACAGTCTATATATGCTCACAGAAAAATCATTAAAGCACGTTTTTTCCATCAGAGCTTGGGTCCCTGTGTCTTTCTTTCTCTCTCTTCCGCTGATTCCCTGGAGCTCAGAGACTGGTCTTCCTCACTCTGCTGCCCAGGCTTCTAAGACTCTATCGAGAAGGCATTCTGTGCCTTCACCCCCTTGAGAAGGCACCTGGTACCTTCGTGAGAGATGTGAGAGTCCAGTGTCATGGACTTTGTTGGTTTTCTGCTTAAACCAGGGAATATCAGCCTCTTTCTCTCTTTCACTTTCTTATCATCACCTCCAGATCACCAGGTCCTGGTCCATTAAAGGACTCCAACATAATGTATTGTTTATGCTCCTTATAATAATTTAGTGAAGTGTTAGGGAAGCCTGGCATGCTGGAATCCATGGGGTCACAGAGTCGAATGTGAGTTAGTGACTGAACAGCAACAATGTCTTTATGTTTTGCATTTGCTAAACAGAAAATTTTGCATGAATTTATACCTTTGCATAAAGGTTGGATATAATTATTCAAATAATTTCAAGAGTATTAGAAAATAATCAATAGCTAATTGATTGTAAGGTCATCCCAAAATTCAATCAAGTATTTTGAACAAATTGATTAGTTACAACATCTTCAGTAGTGAATATATAGCAAAAAGCTCAATCTAAATCATGATGCATTAGCTAATAGTCAAGTTCATGGCTAAAATGGTTATTTGTTGATACCAATTAAAGTCCTTTGATCATGTATATTCTTAACAGCCTATTTTTATGAAGAATAGAATCTGCTTAGAACATTTTTTACTCATATCTCTAATTTTCATTACACAGATTTTTACTCTAAGAATTTATTGAGAATAATTTAACATTACATTTATTAAAGTGGTTCCATGCAATGGGTGTAATTTTTCTTTCCTTTCTCTAACACAGTAATTATATAATTATTTTACTTGTATAATCCATGGGGAGCATAGAATTTTAGTTCATTTATCTGATGATTTGTATAATTCTTTCAATAAATTCCCCTCAGTTCTCAATTCTAATCAACAAATTTCTCTCTGAAGCATTCATGTCTTCACCTCCTAATATGTTGTTTTGAGTCTGTCTTGGCACTGAAATATATAACCAAATTTGTTAGAATATTATGCAAAGCCAAAGCAAACAGAACCTGAAAACTTATGCTGACCCACTTGAGTCAAAAAAATGTACGAGCTTTAATACTTTGGACTCATGAAATCTATTTTGGAAAGTCAGACATATATTTCCTTCTTTCTTATTCCAAGATTTATTACAAACAAGTAAGATTTACAGATGGTTGAATTTTGAGGTTTAGAAATCTGAAAGCAGTACTGAATTTCATAAATATTGTCTGAAAGTGTAGCTAATCAGAGGGAAAATTTCCATTTTCAGAGTCTCTAGTAAAAGTAGACAGTTCCTAGATATAGTTCAGCTTTTAAAAAAATGATTTAGAATTGGTTGCATACAATTTCCATTGCCAACATTAGGCAAATACATCAATAAATGGGCTTACTTTTAAAACATTATGAGACAGATTAAGCTTAAAAGGATTTTAATACCAGCATTATACTGTTTTTTTAGTATATATTTATTTTAACTGGAGGCTAATTACTTTACAATATTGTATTGGTTTTGCCATACATTGACATGAATCTGCCACGAGTGTACATGTGTTCCCCATCCTGAACCCCTCTCCTGCCTACCTCCCCATACCATCCCTCTGGGTAATCCCAGTGCACCAACCCCTAGCATCCTGTATCATGCATTGAAACTGGACTGGTGATTCGTTTCACATATGATAATATACATGTTTCAATGCCATTCTCCCAAATCATCCCACCCTTGCCCTCTCCCACAGAGTCCAAAAGACTGCCCTATACATCCGTGTCTCTCTTTCTGTCTCACATACAGGGTTATCATTACGAACTTTCTAAATTCCATATGCATTAGTATACTGTATTGGTGTTTTTCTTTCTGGCTTACTTCACTCTGTATACTAGGCTCCAGTTTCATCCACCTCATTAGAACTGATTCAAATGTATTCTTTTTAATGGCTGGGTAATACTGGGTAATGGCTGGGTGTATATGTACCACAGCTTTCTTATCCATTCATCTGCTGATGGACATCTAGGTTGCTTCCATATCCTGGCTATTATAAACAGTGCTGCAATGAACATTGATGTACACGTGTCTCTTTCAATTCTGGTTTCCCCCATGTGCATGCAGTTATTTTATTGTTTGTTGTACTTACATCACTATGACTAGGGCTCAACTCTAGGCTTCAAAATTTATTTCTGAGAATTTAATGAAAAGGTCCCAGTAATTTGTTTATTTTTTTTCCCTAAAAATAACCCAAGTTTTCTACTCCTTACATGGATGCTAGTTTTAAGTGGTTGCACCATATAAGGCTGTTTTCAGAACGCTTTCATGCTGTGTTCAAATACTGTTTTTAAGATAATAATGAGAGAAAAAAGACATGCTTCCCTTCAGAAAAATAGGTTGACTTAACAATATATATTAACTAACAGAAGCAGTGACCAAAGGACCCTAAGTCCTTCACCTCCATCAGTAAAGAGACCCACTATGTTCTAACTCTCTGTCATCCCATTTGCTATTTGTCTATAAGAAATTTACCAATCATGAATGCAGGAAAATTTTAATTAAGAAGTGGATATATATATTTGTGAAAACAAGCATATACTTGAATGTGATCCACCTTATTCACCTGATCCACCAGATCCACCTGATCTGTTTCTTTTTGTACATTAAGCCTTTAATCTAGCTAACTCAACCTGATTCTTAGTACCATAGTCTTCTTATTGAGTTCCCCTGATTATAATTGTAAAGCAAGAAAATCTGTCATCTAAGTGCTGCATTTAAAGGACTAAGATGAAAAATCTATCCTCTACACTTAAAAAAAAAAAGTATGGAACAAACACTTAAGAGAGTCCCATGTGATTGATGTAAATGTAAGCGTGAATGAGTATACAAATATAAATACTGACTATATATATATAGTCAGACTCCGGTTTGATTCCTAGGCCGAGAAAAAAATCCCCTGGAGATGTGATAGGCTACTCACTTCAGTATTCTTGGGCTTCCCTAGTAGCTCAGATGATAAAGCATCTGTCTGCAATGCAAGAGACCTGGATTCAATCTCTGGGTGGGGAAGATCCCCTGGAGAAGGAAATGACAGTCCACTCTAGTACTCTTGCCTAGAGAATCCTGTGGACAGAGGAGCCTGGCAAGTCACAGTCCATGGGGGTCAAAAAGAGTCGGACACAACTGAACAACAAAACACATACACACAATGTGGGAGACCTGGACTTGACTCTTGGGTTGGGAAAATCCCCTTGGAGGAGGGTATAGCAATCCACTCCAATATTCTTGCCTGGAGGATTCTGGAGAGAGGACCCTGGAGAGCTACTGTCCATGGGATCACAAAGAGTCAGGCATGACTGAGCAACTAACCACAGCCCAGCAAAGCACATGTGTGTGTGTATAGAAAATGTAAATCCCACTATTTGCTGTTGTGTGGTGTGCCTTTTTAGGACTCCTTTTTCAGTTTACTGGTATATCATAGAAGATGTATTTTACAAAGAAAAGCATAAGGCTTGTAGAAACAAACCAGTTTCTTCCAATCACATAGTGAGGTAAGCTGTGCCAGAACAGCTCTGCCAATGCAAGCACCTCTCATATTCTCCTTCTTCCCTAGGAAAGGCTGAGCCACTGCAAGTATCAGAACTTGAGCTCAGTTGTCCACAGGATTCACAGAACTAAAAAGGATGAGAATCTTGAGATCAACCAGTATTTCAGAGACTCCATAATATACCAACACCACGTGTATCCTTTCTGAAAATGGATGCTTATCAGGGCTCACTTCCTGGGAAATCTAATTTTGTAAATATGAATAAGGTCTGAACATTTGTGTTTTTAAAGGACATCACAGATGATTCACAAGCCGAGTCATAGTGCATAAATGCAGGCTGTCTGTGCTCACTGGGCTGCCTTTCCCATACAGCTCTTAGCATCCAGCCAGTGCTCACATGGTGGAAGCCTGCACCCAGAGGGCATGTCCTTTCAGGGAATGGGCTCTTAACAGGTGATGGGATGCAGCTAAAGAGACTACAGTTAGTGTCAGTTTCTTATCTACATTTTAACTGTAATCGAGGAGAATGTAGAGCTAGAATTATAATAAGTAAATTGAGGATTAAAATAAAGACTTAGAAAGCTAATCATTGCTTTCTCTCTCAAGTGTGAACTTTCTATGGAAAAAGTGATCTCCTTAGCTGGTTTTAACAAGCAAGTCCAGAGGAGGTCCTAGCTATCAAAGACTGCCTATTAATTCTCTAATAGCCATGTTTGGAAAGAGAAGTTTGACCAGTTAAGAGGCATTGCTTATGACTGACTTACAGATATTTTTGCTCAGGATACACTGAATTCCCCTGTATACACAGGTTCTGCACTAGTGGGATCAAGCAACTTTAAATGGAAAATATTCAGAAAAAAAATCCAGACATTTCCAGAGAGCAAAATTTAAATTTGCCTCACGATAGCAGCTACTTACAAAATTTAGTGTTTACAACTTTTTGCATAGATTTCCACCATATTAGGGATTATAAGTAATCTACATATGGTTTAAAATATACAGGAAGATGTGTGTGAGCTATACGCAAATATTGTATTCAATAAACTATATGTGATACTACATCCTTTTTAATATAAATGTGTTTATTTTAATTGGAAGTTAATTACAATATTGTATTGGTTTTGCCATACATCAACATGAATCTGCCACAGGTATACACGTGTTCTCCATCCTGAATCCTCCTCCCTCCTCCCTCCCTGTACCATCCCTCTGGGTCATCTCAGTGCACCAGCCCCAAGCATCCAGTATCATGCATTGAACCTGGACTGGCGACTCGTTTCATATATGATATTATACAATTTTCAATGTCATTCTCCCAAATCATCCCACCTTCTCCCTCTCCCACAGAGTCCAAAAGACTGTTCTATATATCTGTGTCTCTTTTGCTGTCTCACATAGAGGGTTATCATTATCATCTTTCTAAATTCCATATAAATGCATTAGTATACTGTATTGGTGTTTTTCTTTCTGGCTTACTTCACTCTGTATAATCGGCTTCAGTTTCATCCACCTCATTAGAACTGATACAAATATATTCTTTTTAATGGCTGAGTAATACTCCATTGTGTATATATACCACAGCTTTTATGTAAGGGACTTGAGCATTTATAGATTTTAGTATACATATGTGTTTTAGAACCTATCCCATATGAAAACCAAGGGATGGCTATAAATATGTCCTACTAAATTATGATTTGATGCTTGCAAGATACTTGGAGTTTCAGAGTGTGATGGTAGACTCTTGCTACACTACTGAGATTTTCCTCCAAGATTTAGATGGTAGCTTCAGATCCAAATTCTATACAAAGAAAACTGGACCTTTAATGCTACAAGCAGCTTGGCACAGACTGAGAACAATAGTTCATTGGTCTTGCTAAGCAGAGAACCAGAGCTGTAGAGGGAATATCAGTCAAGAAAGATGTAGTCATTCCATCAGTAAACACAATAAGACAAACTTACAGTACCTGAGTACAGTCACATTGGACCAACAAAGAGGCAATGAAACACAAGAATGCCATTCTCTAGGCTTAAAAGAAGGTTACTAGAGCAGGATTTACTCTTGAAATATAGTATGTGGAAATAATTTGCAATCTTATTATAATCAATAGCTTTTCTCTTTGGTAGGATAAGCCTCCTGGTAAATCCATTTAATGGCTATAGAACTAGAATGAGTTATAGCCTTGTAGCTGTGGTTCAATGTATTTTAACACTTGGTATGATATTTTATATTTGGTAAGTGAGAGATCAGCTGAATCAGAAACACCCAGGCCACAGAGCATAAAAAGCACACATAGAATGGTGTGAAAAACTAAGGAGGATTTTAGCAATAGAAACTGAGAAAAGTGAGAGTTGGTAATAGTGTCATGAGGAAATATTCAGTAGAACACTACTGTCCTTATCTCTTAAAGCAGGTATTTATTGCCTTGCCAGAGATGTTTGATCACCCTTCAGATGACTGGGAGTATGTCAAGTGAATAACTTCAATTCAGAAATGATCCAATGTGATAGCACAAGGATGTATTTACACAAGTTAAAGCTTAAATATTAGAGGTATTTAGTGAAGATATGTTTTCACTAAATGAGTTAAATTTCAATTTTGAAAAATAAAATNTTTTCTTTTTTCTCCAAAAATGTTCATAGAAATTTTTAATTAAGGTATATTCATTTTATAACTGAAAAGTCTATTATACTTGGGGGTTTATATAAAATTAAAATAGCAAAAAATATATTTTTATAATGCTAAAAATTAACCATAATTTTTAAAAAGTCACAATAGTGATCAAGAATTTATGTATAATACAAATATTTGAAAATGGGAACTTTCATAAAGTTTCTCAAAATGGCTCTTAGTCACCTTCTAAGACCTGCCTTAAAGTTTTGTTGGCATATTTTAATTCTATTTCAAAATATGTGTCTTTGCTTTTTGTTCATTGAATATATTCCTAGCATTTTTTCATCTGGGTGTTTTCCAGGGATAGACTTCTTTTGATTTACAGATAGAAAGCAATGTGTCTCCCTTAAATTTATATGGCAAATTCCTAATCTTTGGAATGTGACTGCATTTGAAGATAAGACATTTAAAGAATTAATTAAGGTAAAATGAGATCATATGAGTGAGACCTAATGCAATATGACTGATGTCTTTACGAGCAGAGGAGCTGAGGACACGGAAGGAAGATCAAGTGAAGATACTGGAAGAGGACAGCTTACTACAAGCCAATGAGAGAGTCCTCAGATGAAATCAATGCTGCTGACACCTTTATTTTGAACATCTAGATTCCAGAATTGGAGGAAATGGATTTCTGCTTTTAAGCCACACTCTCTGCAATACTTTTGTTAGCCCCAGCAAACAAAATGGGCAGGCAAAAAATGTGAACAAGAAAGAAAATTCTTGAAGCTACCAAGGCACTAATAAAAACATAAAATAATTTAAGACAAATTAGTGGACTTAATACATTGGTAATGACAACATTAAATGACATTTGGTAGGGAACTAAGAACACTTCCATCATGTTCTTAACATCCCTAAAACCTCAAGAGTGAAAGATGTGTTCAGAGAAAATTGCTTGAAAAAAATGATTTCAATTTTACTTTGAGGCTATGGCTTTACACTCCTACCCACAATACGAAGTATTTAATAGCAGAAGCTGTCAAGGAGGGTGTTTCGGGCCCAAAGTAAAGATAGTCTAAAAAACATACAGGCTGTATAGCCTGTCTCAAGAGTGAAAGATGTGTTCAGAGAAAATTGCTTGAAAAAAATGATCTCAATTTTACTTTGAGGCTATGGCTTTACACTCCTACCCACAATACGAAGTATTTAATAGCAGAAGCTGTCAAGGAGGGTGTTTCGGGCCCAAAGTAAAGATAGTCTAAAAAACATACAGGCTGTATAGCCTGCTCCTTCTAAAGATCTCTCAAAATGTGAAAGTTAAAGAGAACATGAAAATTGGAGGGAATTTCCTTGAGGCCAGGCAGAAACTGCTTCTTGTGGAGGAAGAGTAGCCAGTTACATGATATTTAACATATTGTAATAATTATAATTAAAACAGGAAATATTTATTGAGTTTAATGAATACCTAAATTTTCTAATTTTTGCATTTTGTTATAAACCCACAGTTGACATTCTCACTATTTCAGATATAATAGAGAATCTGGTTAGAACTTCTGTATATACACAACATGGAGCTGTCTATAACTAAATTCATTTCAAAAAGAAGCAGACTCTGCTAGAAGTTTGTCCCTAAATGTATATTTGCATTAATATTTGTAAAGCACTTATACATATTGTGTTCTCAGAGAAAACTGTACTCAATATTAGAAATAAAAATGGAAACATAATACAGTTATTTCATGGCAAGGAGGTTTATAGAATTCATAACATAGTTCTTGCTACCCATCATTTGGATCAATGTGACTCTAATATGAAAATCAGTTTCTGTAACTGGAGCACAGATTTGTTCTTTCTCCACTCAGTTTTCTAATAATATAAGTACAAACTAGAAAGAATGATCCTAAGGAAAAGTACAGTTTGGTAAATAGGTCAAAGTCGGAATAGCTAATCAGCCTTTTAATAAGTCTAATAGAAGCCTAGATTCTCTGGGAGAAATAAGTTATCTTGCTATCAACAATCTTAAATGTATGTCTTAAAGTTCAACTTATGCAGTGATTTATTAATTATGAGATGATTTAGGCTGATGAGTGGCCTGTTACATTTAATTCACTTTTATTACATCATGGAAAATTATAGAAGTATCTATGTCTTATGTTAGAGAATCCCCACCATATAGGCTTTATCATTAATAGCAATAAGGTTAATCACAATTAAAATAATTTCAAAAATTTCTGATTTCATACTGAACTAGAATATACAAATATAATCAAATATTACCTTAAAATTAAAGTAAACTCCATAAATAGAAGAAATAACAGTTATTGAGAGAGAAATATATGTTATACATTTCCATTTCTCTGCTCTGCCTTATAGTAAGATGAAAAAAATGTCATGATTAATACTTTGTATTTTGGTTTAATCACATGAATAAAAACAAAGA
>SJYX01007808.1:0-24868 GCA_006410675.1 Oreotragus oreotragus | reverse complement strand
GATGATTTAGGCTGATGAGTGGCCTGTTACATTTAATTCACTTTTATTACATCATGGAAAATTATAGAAGTATCTATGTCTTATGTTAGAGAATCCCCACCATATAGGCTTTATCATTAATAGCAATAAGGTTAATCACAATTAAAATAATTTCAAAAATTTCTGATTTCATACTGAACTAGAATATACAAATATAATCAAATATTACCTTAAAATTAAAGTAAACTCCATAAATAGAAGAAATAACAGTTATTGAGAGAGAAATATATGTTATACATTTCCATTTCTCTGCTCTGCCTTATAGTAAGATGAAAAAAATGTCATGATTAATACTTTGTATTTTGGTTTAATCACATGAATAAAAACAAAGACATTATAGAAGTACAATAATTTTCAAAATATATTATATACCATTAATTAAGTATAAGGGATCTCTTTGCCCCTTCAGTATTTGTTATTTAGTGCTAATCTTTCAAATTTTGCTGCTGTAGGAATGTGTTGCAACTTAAAAAGTCCCTTTGAATATTAATCCCATCTCAAACATACCTCTATTAAATACCATATTGAGGAATCAGGAATCCAGCCCTTGACAACTTGCAAAAAATATAATATAAATACAAAAGAAATTAAGAAGATAAAATAAAATAAAATAAAAATATAACCAAAGATATGGGATCCCTTGAAACTGACCACATTTCTTTTGGGGAATTTCTTCAATCACACTCTATGCCTGTGGAGATTGAACAGAGTTAGGTTGCTTAAAATTGAAGAAGAGAAATCAATAAGAAAATCAATAACAGGACCATTTAAAGGATAGTCTTTTATATATGAAAGATTAAGAGAGACATTTGGAAATCTGAGGAAACTTTAATTTCATTAAAATATCTTTAGTCAAAGGAGAAATAAATGATTCAATAAGACAATATGGTGTATGTTGAGGATGGAGTTATGACAGAAACCACGAAACATCATTTTTAAAGTGTTTCTGTGAAAGCTCAGATAAACTTTTGAAATATGTATATTTTAATGTTTAAAAATATTTTTTTTTGTTCTTTTTTCACCATTTAAAGTAAACTCCTGGTCCCCTTTAAACTTGGCTTTGTTATATATTGTATAGCCTCCTGAGAACCTTCATTTCATGTACATATATGGCTTCCCAGGTGGCACTAGTGGTAAAGAATTTGCACACAAATGCAGGAGACACAAGAGACACCAGTACAACCCCTGCTTAGGAAGAACTCCTAGAGAAGGGAATGGCAACCTACTAAAGTATTCTTGCTTGGGAAGTTCAATGGAGAGAGGAACCTGGTGGGCTACAGCAAATGGGGTAACAAAGGGTCATACATGACTGAGCATACACACACACACACACACACATATATATATATATATTTAAGTTGCTTAGTCACGTCCGACCCATTGCAACCCCAGGGACTGCAACATGCCAGGCCTCCCTGTCCATCACCAACTCCCAGAGCTTGCTCAAACTCATGTCCATCAAGTCAGTAATGACATCCAACCATCTTATCCTCTGTCATCCCCTTCTACTGCTTTCAATCTTTCCCAGCATCAGGATATTTTCCAATAAGTCAGTCCTTCACATTAGATGGCCAATGTATTGGGGTTTCAGCTTCAATATCAGCCCTTCCAATGAATATTCAGGACTGATTTCCTTTAGGATTGACTAGTTTGATCTCTTTGCAGTCCAAGAAACTCTCGAAAGTCTTCTCCAACATCACCGTTGAAACATCAATTCTTCGGCGCTCAGATATCTTTATGTTCCAACTCTCACATCCATACATGACTACTAGAAAAAACCATAGCTTTGACTAGACAGATTTTTTGTCGGCAAAGTAATGTCTCTGCTTTTTAATATGCTGTCTAGGTTGGTCATAGCTTTTCTTCCAATCAGCAAGTGTCTTTTAATTTCATGGCTGCAGTCACCATCTACAGTGATTTTAGAGCCCCCCAAAATAAAATATGTCATTGTTTCCATTGTTTCCCTATCTATTTGCCATGAAGTGATATGATTGGATTCTATGATCTTGTTTGTTTTTTTTTTTTGAATGTTGAGTTTTAAGCTTCCTTTTTCACTCCCCCTTTTCACCTTTATCAGGAGGCTCCTTAGTTCCTCTTTGCTTTCCGCCATAAGGCTGATGTCATCTACCTATGTGAGGTTATTGATATTTCTCCCAGAAATCCTGATTTCAATTTGTGCTTCATCCAGCCTGGCAGTTCTCATGATATACTCTGCATATAAGTTAAATAAGCAGGGTGACAATATACAGCCTTGATGTACTCCTTTCCCAATTTGGAACCAGTCTTTTTTTCCATGTTCAGTTCTAACTGTTGCTTCTTGACATGCATACACGTTTCTCAGGAGGCAGGTAAGGTGATCTCATATTCTCACCTGTTTAGGAATTTTCCACAGCTTGTGTGGAAAATTGATCCACACAGTCAAAGGCTTTAGCATAGTCAATAAAGAAGAAGTAGATGTTCTTCTGGAAATCTCTTGCTTTTTCTATAATCCAATGGATGTTGCTGATTTGATCTCTGGTTCCTCTGCCTTTTCTAAATCCAGCTTGAACATCTGGAAGTTCTTGGTTCATATACAGTTGAAGCCTAGCTTGGAGAATTCTGAACATTATTTTACTAGCATATGAAATTAGTGCAACTGTGCGGTAGACTGTGTAAAAAGGGTCATACTTTCAGCTTTAAATCTCACTTACACAATTCGCTAGAGTCAGATATAACTGAGTGACTAAGCATGCATGCATGTAATTTGCCAGTGCTATGACCTTAGAGATGTAACTGGTGAATACATTCTCAGTGTATTAGCTATTATAAAAGTTATCCAAAACTNTCTCTGGTTCCTCTGCCTTTTCTAAATCCAGCTTGAACATCTGGAAGTTCTTGGTTCATATACAGTTGAAGCCTAGCTTGGAGAATTCTGAGCATTATTTTGCTAGCATATGAAATTAGTGCAACTGTGCAGTAGACTGTGTAAAAAGGGTCATACTTTCAGCTTTAAATCTCACACAATTCGCTAGAGTCAGATATAACTGAGTGACTAAGCATGCATGCATGCAATTTGCCAGTGCCATGACCTTAGAGATGTAACTGGTGAATACATTCTCAGTGTATTAGCTATTATAAAAGTTATCCAAAACTATAAAATGTTTTTAACCTTGCATTATTTTATACTTTTTCACCAGCATTACCCAGACTACCCTCACACATTATACGTCAGTCATTATAACTATTTGCAATAATGTAGGCACTCAGTAAAGATGTAACTCTCATGAACACTACTTTTTAATCAATGTTTGTAGATCCTTTATAAGTTCTTGGACAATGGATTGACAATGGACATCTAAGGGTCTTGTATAATATAACCCTAATGAAAAGTATGAAAAGGAATTAAATGAGCAGACACATATAATAATGTCAATTTCTATATTAGTTTCCTAGGGATTATGTAACAAATTATCCAAGTTGGGTGGCTTAAAACAACAGAAATTTATTTAGTGATAGCTGTGGAGATCAGAAATCTAAAATCAAGGTGTCAGCAAGGCCATACCCTCTGGATGAGGTAAAGGCATTAGTATAAACAATGCATTCTACATATACACGTGTATATGTACATTATGTGTATATATATATATGAGTGTATGTATGTAAATATATGTATATGTGTGTGTATATACATATACAAAAAGTGAAAATGTTAGTTGCTCAGTCATTTCCTACTGTTTGTGAGCCCATGGATTGTAGCCTGCAAGTCTCCCCCGTCCATGGAATTCTCCAAGCAGGAATACTGGAGTGAGGAGGAGCTTATATCTTTACTTGAAAACCATGTTAGATTTCTTATCTTTGACTTTTTATAAATTAAACTCAGCAGTTTCATGTAAATATGGTGCCCAATGTACAACAGTTTGACTTAGTGATTTTTTGATCATGCAAAAGTCATACACATTTAACAGAAACCACACTCAAAGTTTTAATATTGATCTTTTCCCATATGGGGCTTGATTTCCCAGGTAGCCTAGTGGTAAAGAAAACTCTGCAGTGCTGCAGACTGAGGAGAGGTGGGTTCATTCACTTAGTGAGGAAGATCCCCTGGAGAAGGAAATGACTACCCACTCCAGTAATCTTGACTGGGAAAGCTCGTAGATAGAGGAGACTGTCAGGCTACAGTCCATGGGGCTGCAAAGAGTCAGACATGACTGAACGCCTGAGCATGAATGCACACATATGGGGCTATCCATGTGGGGTACATAAACTCTCATGGTGAGCAGTGGCAGTGAGCACAAATATACATATATATATATAATGCATGTATGTATATGTATTACATATATTTATGTGTGTGTAGTTTTTTGAAAGATCTTCCATGTTGCAAGTATTCCATTCAGTAAATATGTAACTGTCATTAACATTGAATATTTCATGTATTATTACATATACATTTTATGTGTATATATTTAACAATCCTACTCTTATACCTCCCAAAAGCTCTTTACACTCCCTGGCTTGGGGCTGTGTGGCAACAAGCATAGCCTTCTTTTCTGTATCCCTGTGGTTCCTCTTTCAAAGGACATTTGACTTTGGATTTAGGAAGACCTTACCCAATAAATTCACTGTGAAGTCATCTCAAGACCCTTAACTTGATAGCATCTGCAAAGACCTTTTTGTCCAAATATGGCCATATTCACAGGCACTGAGTGATAGAAGTTAGGCACACAGTTTAGGAGCCACAGTTCACCCCTTTATCCTCTCAAAGGAGAGTCAGAGCTACATGTTTTTGGAGCTCTGAAAATGCATCTGAATGAGAGATTTCCAAGGTGAAAGGTGATACTTCTATCAAACAAGAATGAACACAAGCAGTATTTTAAATATTCTATTACATTATATATCACTTTCAATTACATGCTTAATTTAAAATAAATTTTTAATAAATTTATGTAAGTATGATCAGGTTTGTGGCTAAATGAGATCACTAAGCAATCATTTTATAATTAAATATTTGTGAAATAACTGTATATAATTGTCAAACTTGCCCCTATCTTTAAGAGTTTACTGACAGTGTTCTAATCAACTTTAGTCAATGTTTTATATAGTTGTATGCACAGGTATTATAATAGTACATATACATATACATGCATACAAACAAAGATATATTTCAAGCTATTGATACATATGTTTAAAGTAGAATGGAAACAATAAAATCTACAGTGACTTTAGCTCTATGATGCTTGAATCTTTGTTTTCCCACTTTCTTTGTGGTTGTTATTCTTAGATCAATTGGTTTTTATTTCACTGAAAATGCTGATAGATATACATTAAATTAACACTTATAAATCAATTATCAGTTCAGTTCAGTTCATTTCAGTCTCTCAGTCGTGTCTAACTCTTTGCAATCCCATGAATCACAGCATGCCAGGCCTTCCTGTATATCACCAACTCCTGGAGTTTGGTTAAACTCACATCCATCGAGTCGGTGATGTCATCCAGCTATCTCATCCTTGGTGTTCCCCTTCTCCTCCTGCCCCCCAATCCCTCCCAGAATCAGTCTTTTCCAATGAGTCAATTCTTTGCATGAGGTGGCCTAAGTATTGGAGCTTCAGCTTTAGCATTAGTCCTTCCAATGAACACCTAGGACTGATCTCCTTTAGAATGGATTAGTTGGCTCTCCTTGCAGTCCAAGGGACTCTCAAGAGTCTTTTCCAACACCACAGTTCAAAAGCATCAATTCTAGCTGTTTTTGTAGTGATGCTTTCTAAGGCCCACTTTTCACATTCTAGGATGTCTGGCTCTAGGTTAGTAATCACGCCATTGTGATTATCTTGGTCATGAAGATCTTTTCTGCACAGTTCTTCTGTGTAATCAACTATACTAAATGACTATTTCATGGCTTAATTTTATTACTAATTTGAGAAATATTATGCCATATAGACTCATACTGGAGAAGGGAATGGCAATCCACCCTAGTATTCTTGCCTGGAGAATTCCATGGACAGAGGAGCCTAGCAAGCTATAGTCCATGGGGTTGCAAAAGAGTTGGACACAATTGAGCAACTACCAAACATAAACTCATATGTATTATATAGATATATGTATTTTCACTTTTTTTTTTTCTTAGATATCTCTCTGGATTTTCTGGGAAACTTTGTGAAATTAACATAAATGAATGTTCTTTATCAGCATGTCTAAATAGTGCAACTTGTGAGGATCACATCAGTGGATATATTTGCAAATATCAACAAGGTAATTATTTTAAAAGTAATAATCATGGGTATATCATATTTACCTTAATATATGTATATATAAGTATTGTATATGTGTGAATTTGTGCAACAAAGTTTTGACAGTCATCTCACCAATAATGTTGTTGACTATGAATCAGGTTGTAAGCAATGGTCACACTTAAAAATATGAAATTGTTGTTCTCTGATACTAGTAATCAATCACTTAGGCTATTAGCAGGACATTCTGGTTCTAAGATCAAGTAGTTCACTATAGACATTTTCTAAATTTATGCAAAATTCATATTCCTGATCTTTGTCTACATCCATTGAGTCTGGCACACAACATGTCCTTTATAAAAGATTATTGCTGCTGTTATTCAGTCACTAAGTCATTTCTGATTCTTTGTGACCCCATGGACTATAGAATTCTGGGCCCCTCTGTCCTTCACTATCTTCCAGAGTTTGTTCAAATTCATGTCCATCAAGTCGGTGATGCTACCAACCATCTCATCCTCCACCACCCCCTTATCTTCCTGCCCTCAATCACATGGCCAAAGTATTAGGGCTTCACTTCAGCATCAGTCCTTCCTATAAATATTCAGGGTTGATTTCCTTTAGGATTGACTGGATCAATCATCTTGCTGTTGGACAGCAGGGACTCTTAAGGGACTCTTAAAAGTCTTCTCCAGCACCACAATTTGAAAGCATCAATTCTTAGATGCTCAGCATTCTTCATGGTCTAGCTCCCACATCCTTATATAACAACTGGAAAAACCATAGATTTGACTATATGTATGGACCTTTGTTGGCAAAGTTGGCTTCTTAAACACTTTCTCTGTTTATGAAAGCTTTCCTTCCAAGGAGCAATTAAAAGTCTTCTCCAGCACCACAATTTGAAAGCATCAATTCTTAGATGCTCAGCATTCTTCATGGTCTAGCTCCCACATCCTTATATAACAACTGGAAAAACCATAGATTTGACTATATGTATGGACCTTTGTTGGCAAAGTTGGCTTCTTAAACACTCTCTCTGTTTATGAAAGCTTTCTTTCCAAGAAGCAAGTGGTTTTTTTTTTTGTTTTTTTTTTTTTTTTAAATTTCATGAATCGGGTTGTAACCATCTACAATGATTTTGGAGACCAAGAAAGTAAAATCTGTCACAGCGTCCACATTTTCCCCTTCTATTTGCCATGAAGTGATGGGAGCAGTTGTATGATCTTAGGTTTTGAATGTTGAGTTTTAAGTCAGCCTTTTCATTATCCTCCTTCATTTTCCTTCTTTATCAAAAGGCTTTTTAATTCCTCATCATTTTCTATCATTAGAGTTATATCATCTGCATATCTGAGGTTTTGATACTTCTCCAGGGACTCTTGATTTCAGCCTGATTCATCCAGCCTGACATTTATCATGATGTGCTTTGTATATAGATTGACTAAGCAGTATGACAATATACACCCTATTGTGCTACTTTCTTAATTTTTCCACTTTTTCTCAATCTATTTGCCATGAAGTAATGGGACCAGATGCCATGAGCTTCATTATTTAATGTTGATTTTTAAGCCGGCTTTTACACTCTTTTCTTTGACCCAATCAGGTTCTTTAGTTCCTCTTCATTTTCTGCTGTTAGAGTGGTATCATCTGCTTATCTAAAGTTGTTTATATTTCTCCTGGCATTCTTGTTCCCAGCTTGTGATTCACCCAGTCCACCATTTTGCCTGGTGCACACAAGTTAAATAAGTAATATACAGCCTTAACATACTCCTTTTTTCAATTTTGAACCAGTCTGCTATTGTATGTTCACTTCTAACTGCTGTTTCTTGACCCACATAAAAGAAAAGTAAGATGGTCTGGCACTCCTAACACTTTAAGAATTTTCAATGGTTTGTTGTGATCCATATAGTCAAAGGCTTTGACAAAGTCAATGAAGCAAAAGTAAAACTGTAATTCTTACAGATAAAAGAAGTAGAATAAAGTTTACAATTCTCTAAGAAATGAATATCATTTTTAAAGTTTTGCTTCTCTAAAACAAAAATATCTTTGTTGAGGTCTGAACATTTAAAACTGTATGCTAGACACCTTAAGCAATGAATATAATCATAAAAAATAAGAAAAATGCACATATATATAATTTTTACCATATCAATGCATATCTTACAATTGTTAGTTCCCTTTTTTATATTAATAGATTAGTTTTGATGCTCCAGGTGAAGATTCCACTTGTTTCAGATTCACTTGAAGCCTGGGGACTTCTCAAGCAAGTGGAGCATCAAATGAAATCCTGTTCTGAATGCCACATATCAGGTGCACAGTGGAAATGGAAGGTCTCAAAGTAACACCCATATATGTTGTTGAGTGTTTACTCAGAATATGCTGGTGCTTTTGACTTAAGACATTGATTCTTCACACCCTAGCCACAAGAGTAAAAATCTTATAAGCAACAAAACAAGCAAATGAATTCTTAGAAAATGCTATGGACCCCCTCTAAGACCCCTGTCCCTACCCCAAGGGCTGTCTCCAGCCAACACTTAACCAGGCCAGAACTTGCTACTTCTGAAGTTGTTTAAAGAATAATATCACTCTTGCTGTTCACCCTTCAGTCTTTCTTCATTTTCCTCAAGCATACTACATTATTTTTATTTGTTTGTTTTGTTGGGCTTTTTTTCAGTGGTTTTCCTAATCTGTATTTTGAAATTCACTCTCTGGCATACAGTTTTATGTTTTTTATAAATGGATAAAGTTGTGTAACTACCACCACAGCCAGTCATGTGACCATCCCCTCAAAGTGTGTTCACATGTCACCTCTTTATAGTCAATCTATTCCTGAACCCAATATAAACTGATTTTTATATCATTCTTATTTTTTTCATCATTTGTCCTTGTAAATTCTACCTATTGCTGAGCTCTTCCTTCTCTTGTATTTTGAATTTTAGATTGTGAAGGCTAACTGCTGGAGGCCTTAGGCATATATGTGTTTGGGAAATACTAACTATAGTAACAATAATAATATTAGAGCATGTCCCCTGTTATTTCATAAGGACTAACTTTCATATGGACTAACTTATACTTTTCATAATAAGCTTGAGGAGAAGGTATTATTTTCATCTCATTTTCCCAAAGAGGAGGTGGAGTTCAGAATCTTTGGGTAATCCCATTGTACCCATGTGTGTTATGTTCCCCAAAGAAGAGCCCACACTAAATAGCAAGTTACCATAAAGTTTCAGTTATGCAAGATGAATAAATTACAGAGCTCTGCTGGACAACTTTGTACCTATAGCTTAGTATGGTTTTGCATACTTTAAAAATGTAAAGGATTAATATCATGTTAAAAGCTCTTATGAATATTAAAAAAAATCAAATTGACATTTCCCCTGCCCCCCAAAAAAGGAACCTTCACCAATAAGATCGTTCAGGGTGTGACAGCTTAATCTGGATGTTAGCAGTTTTAACCACTGGGGGATTTCTTCTGGAAAAATGTCTATTCCGGTATGTCTGTTTATCCTCTGAACAGCTTCCATAACCAAAAACTGAAAACTTAACTACTTTTCTGAGTAGTTAATAGCAATTTGCCTTCTTCAAAAACTCATAAGGGAACTTAAAACCTGATTTATTTGGTTTATACTGGTCCACTCATCTCTCTCATCTGTGGAGAAAACCAGCTTGATGTATTGTAAAGTAAAAATAAATAAATAAATAAATAAGGTTGATAATTCTTTCTTATGCTTTGGTCTAAATCACACCATTATTCCTTTTTTTTTTTTTTTTTAAGGCTAACTGTTTTACAAAATTTTGTTTGTTATTTTCTGTTAAACTTCAACATGAATTAGTGAAAGCTATACATATACCCCCTCCCTTTTGAACCTCCCTCCTATCTCCCTCCCCATCCCACCCTCTAAGTTGATGCAGAGCCCCTGTTTGAGTTTCCTGAGCCATACAGAAAATTACCATTGGCTGTCTATTTTTCATATGGTAATGTAAGTTTCCATGTTACTCTTTCTGTACTTCTCACCCTCTCCTCCCCTCTCCCCATGTCCATAAGTCTATTCTCTATATCTGTTCCTTCATTGCTTTGGGCCCCTCTGTCCTTCACTATCTTCCAGAGTTTGTTCAAATTCATGTCCATCAAGTCGGTGATGCTATCCAACCATCTAATCCTCCACCATCCCCTTATCTTCCTGCCCTCAATCACATGGCCAAAGTATTAGGGCTTCACTTCAGCATCAATCCTTCCTATAAATATTCAGGGTTGATTTCCTTTAGGATTGACTGGATCAATATCTTGCTGTTGGACAGCAGGGACTCTTAAGGGACTCTTAAAAGTCTTCTTCAGCACCACAATTTGAAAGCATCAGTTCTTAGATGCTCAGCATTCTTCATGGTCTAGCTCCCACATCCTTATATAACAACTGGAAAAACCATAGATTTGACTATATGTATGGACCTTTGTTGGCAAAGTTGGCTTCTTAAACACTTTCTCTGTTTATGAAAGCTTTCCTTCCAAGGAGCAAGTGTTTTTTGTTTGTTTGTTTGTTTGTTTTTTGCTNTTCCTTTAGGATTGACTGGATCGATATCTTGCTGTTGGACAGCAGGGACTCTTAAGGGACTCTTTTCCCCTACCTGCTTTTGAAGTCAGTGCTCTGTTTTTCTGGGTGCCTGATGTCCTCTGCCCGCATTCAGAAGTTGTTTTGTGGAGTTTGCTCAGCCTTGAGATGTTCTTTTGATGAATCTGTGAGGGAGAAAGTGGTGTCCCCGTCCTATTCTTCTGCCATCTTGACCGGAACTCTCTCCTCATTTCTTATATTCACACTGATATATGAGTAGACTAACTGACATAATGCAGTGATGCATCTTTTTTTTATATTTTTACTAGAGAAGCAGTGTGTTCTGCTGAGACAGCTTCAGTTAAATAAGTCTGACTTACTTTATATTGTACATTATTCTGTGTAGGCAGCAAAAACTCTTGCTGTCATTTTGGCCACAGATGAACCCTTTTAGAGCTAAATTCAGTTATGGGCTTCCTAGATGGTGTAGTGGTAATGAATCTGTTTGCCAGGAGATACAAGAGATATGGGTTTGATTCCTGTGTCATGAAGATCCTCTGGAGTGGGAAATGATAACTCATTCCAGTATTCTTGGATGGAAATTACAATGGACAGAGGAGCCTGGTGGGCTACAGTCCATGGGGTCACAAAGATAAGAAATGACCAAGCACACACAGAACACAAACACCAACACACACATACACATAGAAACACAAATTTAGTTATAGTCTGAAACTAATTCAAAATGTGAAGTGCAGTATGAATAAATTATCATTTTAAGGATCCAAAATTTCAATGTAAAGAAAAAATATACCTGGCATGAAGTTCATAATGGTATAAAATAAGAACCATTTAGTCCATGATGACTATTTAATAGATTTATGCTTGTCATTTATTTCTCTAGTACTGACAATCAGTAAAAGGATACATTTAAACATATATATTTATATCTTGTCACAAAAAAGCTGAAAAACAAAGATTATATAAATCACATATAAACATATTATAATCATTCATTATAGTGATATTAATTATTATGTATTCTTTTAAAGATTATACATTATTANTTTAGTCCATGATGACTATTTAATAGATTTATGCTTGTCATTTATTTCTCTAGTACTGACAATCAGTAAAAGGATACATTTAAACATATATATTTATATCTTGTCACAAAAAAGCTGAAAAACAAAGATTATATAAACCACATATAAACATTATAATCATTCATTATAGTGATATTAATTATTATGTATTCTTTTAAAGATTATACATTATTAACAATTTAACTTGGCAGTTTTGCTAAAAACTTTATACTTTATTAAGTATAAATGCAACCCAACAAAGTTATTTGAAATTGTTTCTACAAATTACATTTATATATTTGCTAAGACATCTATAATTAACTTGAAATAATGAGATATCCACCTGAACAAAGACACAAGTTCCCCCAACCAGGAAATCTTCTCAAACTACTGGTCCAACACCACCCATGGGAAGGATACTCCAAAATTAAGAAGAATTATGATGAAGATAATCACGATGGAGTGGTCACTCACCTAGAACCAGACATCCTGGAATGTGAAGTCAAGTGGGCCTCAGAAAGCATCACTACAAGCAAAGCTAGCAGAGGTGATGGAATTCCAGTTGAGCTGTTTCAAATCCTGACAGATGATGCTGTGAAAGTGCTGCACTTAATATGCCAGCAAATTTGGAAAACTCAGCAGTGACCACAGGACTGGAAAAGGTCAGTTTTCATTCCAATCCCAAAGAAAGGCAATACCAAAGAATGCTCAAACTACTGCACAATTGCACTCATCTCACATGCTAGTAAAGTAATGCTCAAAATTCTCCAAGCCAGGCTTCAGCAATACATGAACTGTGAACTCCCTGATGTTCAAGCTGGTTTTAGAAAAGGTAGAGGAAACAAAGATCAAATTGCCAACATCTGCTGGATCATGGAAAAAACAAGAGAGTTCCAGAAAAACGTCTTTTTCTGCTTTATTGACTATACCAAAGCCTTTAACTGTGTGGATCACAATAAAATGTGGAAAATTCTTCAAGAGATGGGAATACCAGACCACCTGACCTGCCTCTTGAGAAACCTATATGCAGGTCAGGAAGTAACCATTAGAATTGGACATGGAACAACAGACTGGTTCCAAATAGGAAAAGGATTACGTCAAGGCTGTATATTTTCACCCTGCTTATTTAAGTTCTATGCAGAGTACCTCATGAGAAACACTGGGCTGGAAGGAGCACAAGCTGGAATCAAGATAGTTTGGAGAACTATCAATAACCTCGGATATGTAGATGACACCACCTTTATAGCAGAAAGTGAAGAAAAACTAAAAATACTCTTGATGAAAGTGAAAGAGGAGAGTGAAAACATTGGCTTAAAGCTCAACATTCAAAAAACTAAGATCATGGCATCTGGCCCCATCCCTTCATGGGGAATAGGTGGGGAAACAGGAAACAGTGTCAGCCTTTATTCTTTTGGGGCTCCAAAATCACTGCAGATGGTGATTGCAGCTATGAAATTAAAAGACATTTACTTCTTGGAAGGAAAGTTATGAACAACCTACATAGCATATTGAAAAGCAGAGACATTACTTTGCCAACAAATGTCCATCTCATCAAGGTTTTTCCAGTGATCATGTATGGATGTGAGAGTTGGACTGAGAAGAAAGCTGAGCACCGAAGAATTGATGCTTTTGAACTGTGGAGTTGGAGAAGACTCTTGAGAGTCCCTTGAACTACAAAGACATCCAACCGGTCCATTCTAAAGGAGATCAGCACTGGGTGTTCTTTGGAAGGACTGATGCTAAAGATGAAGCTCCAATAATTTGGCCACCTCATGAGAAAAGTTGCCTCATTTGAAAAGACTCTGATGCTCAGAGGGATTGGGGCCAGGAGAAGAAGGGGACAACAGAGGATGAGATGGCCTGATGGCATCACTGACTCAATAGACCTGAGTTTGGATGAACTCTGTGAATTGGTGATGGGCAGGGAGGCCTGGCCTGCTGCAGTTCATAGGGTTCCAAAGATTTGGACACAACTGAGTGACTGAACTGAAATGAAGACCATCCTGCCTGCAAAAGGAGACCCAAACACAGCAAACTAAACAGAATGAAAAGACAGATAAATATCTAGCAGGTGATGGAACATTATAAAAACCCTTCAAGTCAAACAAAAGATGAGGAGATAGGAAAGTAACCTGAAAAACAATTCAGAATAATGATAGTAAAGATGATCTAAACTCTTGAAAACAAAATGGAGATACACATAAATAAGGTAGAGAAAAAGACTGAGAAGATGAAAGAAACGTTTAACAAAAACCTATAAGAAATTTAAAAAAAAAAGTCAGTAGTGAAGAATGCAATATTTGAGATTAAAAACACTCTGGAGAGAACTAACAATAGAGTAACTAAGAAAGAAGAAAGGATAAGTGAGCTTGAAGATAGAATGGTGGAAATAAATGAAGCAAAACAGAAAAAAAAAAAAGAATGAAAATAAATGAAATAAATGAGGACATGAGATTTAGAGACAGTTGGGACAGTGATAAGCACCAAACATTCAAACTATAGGCATCCCAGAAGAAGACACAAGGAAAGGGCATTAGAAAATATTTAAGGAAACAATAGTCAAAAACTTGCCTAAAATGGGGAAGGAAATAGCCACCCAAGTTGAAGAAGTCCAGAGAGTTCCATACACTGTAAACACAAGGTAAAACACCACAAGATACATATTAATCAAACTAGTAAAAATTTAAAATAAAGAGCAAATGTTAAAAGCAGCAAGGGAAAAGCAGCAAGTAAAATACAAGTGAATTCCCAAGCGGATAACAGCTGATCTTTCAAAAGAAACTCTGAAGGTCAGATGGGAATGGCAAGATATACTTAAGATGTTAAAAGGGAAAAACCTACGACTATGATTACTCTACCCAGCAAAGATCTCATTTACCTTTAAAGGAGAAATAAAAAATCTTTAAATAAAGCAAAAGCTGAGAGTATTCAGCACCATCAAACCAGTTCTTCAATAAATGCTAAAGGATCTTCTCTAGACAGGAAACATAGAAGAGGTTTATAAAAAAATGAAACAGAAACAATAGAGTAAATGGTAATGGGATTATACTTGTAAATTACTACCTTAAAAGTAGACAAATTAAATGTCCCAACCAAAAGATAAAGACTGGCCAAATGCATATAAAAATAAGAACCCCTATATATGCTACTTAAAAGAAATCAACCTCAAATTTAGAGACATATACCAACTGAAAGTTAGGGATTGGAAAAAATATTGCATTCAAATGGAGACCAAAAAAGAGTGGGACAATTATTACTCAGTTCAGTTCAGTCACTGAGTCATGTTTGACTCTGTGTGACCCCATGGACTGGAGCACACCAGGCTTCTCTATCCCAGTGCTTAATCAAACTCATGATGATGATACCATCCAACCATCTTATTATTTAATAATATTATTAAATAAAGATAAAAAATAAAATATCTTACCGTTTTCCCATCTATTTTCCTTGAAGTGATGGGAAAATAGATGAGGAAACAATGGAAACAGTAAGATTTTTTTTTCTTTCTTCCTTTTTATTAGTATTATAATTTTTTTTTTTATGCTTTTGAACTGTGGTGTTGGAGAAGACTCTTGAGAGTTTCTTGGACTGCAAGGAGATCCAACCAGTCAATCCTAAAGGAAATCAGTCTTGAATATTAATTGGAAGGAATAATGCTGAAGCTGAAGAGCTTCAGCAAAAACTGATTCATTAGAAAACATCCTGATGCTGGAAAAGACTGAAGTCAGGAGGAGAAGGGGATGACAGAGGATGAGATGGTTGGATGGTGTCACCAAGTCGATGAAAATGAGTTTCAACAAGTTCTGGGTGTTGGTGATGGACAGGAAGTCTGGCGTGCTGCAGGCCATGGGGTCTCAAAGATTCGAACAACTGAACTGAACAACTGAACAACGACTGAACAACTGAACTGAACTGAACTGAAATCTGCATATGTTAAATAGGCAGGGTGACAATATGCAGCCTTGACATACTCCTTCCCAATCTGGAAAAAGTCTGTGGTTTCATGTCTGGTTCTAACTGTTGCTTCTTGACCTGCATACAGATTTATCAGGAAACAGATAATGTGATCTGGTATTCCTATCTCTTGAAGAATTTACCACAGCTTTTTATCTACACAGTAGATCTACACAGGCTTTAGTGTAATCAATAAAGTACAAGCAGATGTTTTTCTTGTATTCTCTTGCTTTTTAATGATCCAACAAATGTTGGTAATTTGTCTCTGGTTCCTCTATCTTTTCTAAATCTAGCTTGAACATATAGAATATATAGAAGTCCACATACTGTTGAAACCTGACTTGGAGAATTTTGAGCATTACTTTGCTACTGTTTGAGGTGAGTGTAACTGTTCACTAGTTTGAACATTTTTTGTCATTGCCATTTTTGAGGATTGGAAGGAAAACATCACGTGAAATGCTGGGCGGAATGATGCACAAATTGCAATGAATGTTGCTGGGAGAAATACCAATAATCTAAAATATGCAGATGACACCCCTCTTATGGCAGAAAATTAAAAGCTAAAGAACATCCTGATGAGAGTTAAAAAGCTGGCTTAAAGCAAAAAATTCAAAAATGAATATCAAGTCATCCAGCCCCTCACTTCATGGCAAATAGATGGGGAACAACGAAAATATTGTTTGGGCTCTTTTTTGGGCTCCAAAATCATTGTAGATTGTGATTGCATCCATGAAATTAAAAGACCTGTGCTCCTTCGATCAAAAGTTATGACAATCTAGACATCATTATAAATAGCAGAGACATTTTTTTGTCCACTAAGATCTACCAAAGCTATGGTATTTCCAGTAGTCATGTATGGTTGTGAAAGTTGGACTATAAAGAAAAGTAAGCACCAAAGAATTGATGCTTTTGAACTGTGGTGTTGGCAAACACTTTTGAGGGGCCCTTGGAGCACAGTTCAGTTCAGTTCAGTCACTCAGTCATGTCCGACTCTTTGCGACCCCATGAGTTGCAGCACGCCAGGCCTCCCTGTCCATCACCAGCTCCCGGAGTTCGCTCAGACTCACATCCATCGAGTCCATGATGCCATCCAGCCATCTCATCCTCTGTCGTCCCCTTTCCTCCTGGTCCCAACCTCTCCCAACATCAGAGTCTTTTCTAATGAGTCAACTCTTCACATGAGATGGCCAAAGTACTGGAGTTTCAGCTTTAGCATCATTCCTTCCAAAGAAATCCCAGGGCTGATCTCCTTCAGAATGCACTGGCTGGATCTCCTTGCAGTCCAAGGGACTCTCAAGAGTCTTCTTCAACACTACAGTTCAAAAGCTTCAATTCTTCGGCGCTCAGCCTTCTTCACAGTCCAACTCTCACATCCATACATGACCACAGGAAAAACCATAGCCTTGACTAGACTGACCTTAGTTGGCAAAGTAACATCTTCTTCAAGGAGATCCTAAAAGAAATTGGTCTTGAATATTCATTGGAAGGACTGATGCTGAAGCTGAAACTCCAATACTTTGGATGCCTGATGCAAATAACTGATTCATTAGGGAAAAACAAAACAAAACAAAACAAAAATTTAATCCTGGGGAAGAATCCTGAAGATAGGAGGAGAAGGCAACATCAGGGTGAGAAGTCTGGATGGCATCACTAACTCGATGGACATGAGTTTGAGCAATCTCCACGACTTGCTGATGGACAGGAAAGCTTGATGTGCTGAAGTCCATGGGATCGCAAAGAGTCATACATGACTAAGTGACTGAACTGACCTGAGAGCAACGAGAAAAAGAACAACATACCCCAAAGTTATAGAAATAAATAAATAAATAAAAATAATAGAAATAAATGAGAAAAAATGGAGACAATAGCAAAGATTAATTAAAATAAAATTATTTTTTTGAGAAAATAAACAAATTGACAAACTGTTAGCCAGATACATCAAGAAAACAAAGGAGAAGACTCAAATCAATAAAATTAGAATTGAAAATGGAGAAATTACAGCAGACACCACAGAAGTAAAAACGATCATAAGAGACTACTATGAGCAACTATATCCCAATAACATGGACAACTTGGAAGCAAAGGGAAAATTCTTATAAAAGTATAACCTTCCAACACTGAACCAGGAAGAAACAGAAAATTTGAACAGCCCCATCACAAGCTACAAAATCTAAACCATAATAAATCTTCCAACAAACAAAAGCCCAGAATGAGACGACTTCACAAGTGAATTTACCAAAAAATTAGAGAAGAGCTATCACCTTTCTTCAAACACTTCCAGAAAATTGCAGATGAGGGAAAACTCCGAAAATCATTCTACAAAGCCATCATCATCCTGATACTAACACAAAACAAAGATCCCCCCCAAAAAACAAAACAAAACATGGCAGTATCACTGATGGACATAGGTGCAAAAATCCTCAACAGAATTCAAGCAGACAGAATCCAACAGCATGTTTTAAAAATAATACATCTTGATCAAGTGGGTTTTCTTACAGGGATGCAACGATTCTTCAATATTTGCAAATCAATGAATGTGACACACTATATTAACAAATAGAAAGATTATATATATATATATTCAATTAAGCCCCAACACTTCATGGCAAATAGATGAGGAAACAATGAAAACAGTGAAAGACTTAATTCTGGGGGGTTCCGAAATCACTGACGATGGTGACTGCAGCCATGAAATTAAAACACAGTTGCTTCTTGGAGGAAAAGATATGACAAAACTAGACAAGACATTAAAAAGCAGAGACATTACTTTGCCAATTAAGGGTCTTCTAGTAAAAACTATTTATTTTCCAGTACTGATGTATGGAGATGAGAGTTGTATTATAAACAAAGTTGAGCACTGAGGAACTGATGCTTTTTAAGTGTGGTGTTGGAGAAGACTCTTGTGAGTTCCTGGACTACAAGGAGATCCAAACAGTCAATCTTAAAGAAAGTCAGTCCTGAATATTCATCGGAAGGACTGATGTTGAAACTGAAACTCCAATACATTGGCTATCTGATGTGAAGAACTGACTCATTAGAAAATACCCTGATGCTGGGAAAGATTGAGGGCAGGAGAAGAAGGGGATGACAGAGGATGAGATGGTTGGATGGCATTACTGACTCGATGGACATGAGTCTGAGCAGGCTCCAGGTGTTGNTATCTGATGTGAAGAACTGACTCATTAGAAAATACCCTGATGCTGGGAAAGATTGAGGGCAGGAGAAGAAGGGGATGACAGAGGATGAGATGGTTGGATGGCATTACTGACTCGATGGACATGAGTCTGAGCAGGCTCCAGGTGTTGGTAATGGACTGGGAAGCCTGGCATGATTCAGTTCATGGGGTCTCAAAGAGTAGGTTAAGTGACTGAACTGAACTGACTGTTTGAATAGATGCAGAGAAAGTCTTTGACAAAATTCAACACTCATTTATGATAAAAACTCTCCAGAAAGTGGGCATAAAAGGAACATACCTCAACATAATCAAAGCCATGTGTGACACATCCAGCAAAGATTATCCTCAGTGGTTAAAAACTGAAAGCATTTCCTCTAAACTCAGGAAAAAGAGAAGTGTACATACTCTCACCCCTATTATGCAACATACCTTTGGAAGTCCTAGTCACAGCAGTCAGAGAAGAAAAAGAAATAAAAGGAATCTAGATTGGAAAAGAAGCAGTAAAACTCTCACTGTTTACAGATAACATGATCATCAACATAGAAAACCCTAAAGGTGCTACCAAAAATTTTACTAGAGCTAATAAATGAATGTTATAATGTATCTGCATTTGAAATTAATACACAGAAATCCACGGCATACTATACACTAACAACGAAAATAAGAGAAATTAAGGAAACAATCTCATCCACCATTGCAATGAAAAAAATAAAATACTTAAGAATAAATTTACTTAAACAAAATACCTGTATACAGAAAACTATTAAACACTGATAAAAGAAATCAGATGACACAAATAGATGGAGAAATAGACCATGTTCATGGATCAAAAGAATCAATATAGTGAAAATTAGTACATTACCCAAAGCAATCTATAGATTCAACCAATCCCTATCCAATTACCAATGGTACCTTTCACAGAACTAGAACAAATTATTTCATAATTTTTATGGAAATACAAAAGAACTTGAAGAGCCAAAACAATCTTGAGAAAGAAGAATGGAATTGGAGATGTTAATTGAATTTTTTTTTTACCAAAAATTTTACTAGAGCTAATAAATGAATGTTATAATGTATCTGCATTTGAAATTAATACACAGAAATCCACGGCATACTATACACTAACAACGAAAATAAGAGAAATTAAGGAAACAATCTCATCCACCATTGCAATGAAAAAAATAAAATACTTAAGAATAAATTTACTTAAACAAAATACCTGTATACAGAAAACTATTAAACACTGATAAAAGAAATCAGATGACACAAATAGATGGAGAAATAGACCATGTTCATGGATCAAAAGAATCAATATAGTGAAAATTAGTACATTACCCAAAGCAATCTATAGATTCAACCAATCCCTATCCAATTACCAATGGTACCTTTCACAGAACTAGAACAAATTATTTCATAATTTTTATGGAAATACAAAAGAACTTGAAGAGCCAAAACAATCTTGAGAAAGAAGAATGGAATTGGAGATGTTAATTGAATTTTTTTTTTCTTTTCCTTGTATTTAGCTCTCTGTGGCTGTGCCACACTGAATTCTAACCCAGTGGGCCTACCGATCTTATTTCCCCACACAAGCTTCTCAAGGGCCAGGGTCATGGATCATTTATCTTTGAAGTTATAGCGTTTCTTACACCACTGGATAAATAGATGCTCAATAACTATGTGCTGAAGTGATGAACTGTAAAAAGGAGAAATTTTCATTTCTTAGTCAGCAGTCAATACAAAAGCTGTGTTCTGAAATTCAGTACATATGGAGATTTTTCTCAGAAATAATGGTTTTATGAATTTATAATAATTCTGTAGTTACTGATTCATCACTAAAACTTTTTGATTTGATTCTATGAACAAGGTATAGCATCTCATAAATGATCTAGGTGTGAGTTTTCTTGTTTCCATAATAAGAACTCTTCCTGTCTGTAAAGGTCTATGCTGCTTCAAGACCTATTCTGCTTCTAAATTAAGAATATCATAAGCCTCAGTAGAAGCTTCTCTTGTGTTCTTGGAAGAGGGTGTTTGCTATGACCAATGCATTGTCTTGTTCAAAATTCTATTAGCCATTGCCCTGTTTCATTCTATATTCTGAGGCCAATTTGCCTGTTATTCCAGGTGTTTCTTCACTTCCTACTTTTGCATTCCAGTCTTCTGTAATGAAAAGGGCATCCTTTTGGGGAGTTAGTTCTAAAAGGTCTTGTAGGTCTTCATAGAACTCTTCAGCTTCAGCTTCTTCAACATTACTGGTTGGTGCATAGACTTGGATAAATGTGATATTGAATGGCTTGCCTTCAAAACGAGCAGAGATCATCCTTTCATTTTTGAGATTGCATCCAAGTACTGCATTTCAGACTCTTTTGTTGACCATGATGGCTACTCAGTTTATTCTAAGGGATTCCTGCAAACAGTAGTAGATATAATGGTCATCTGAGTTAATTTCACCCATTCCAGTCCATTTTAGTTCACTGATTCGTAGAATGTTGGTGTTCACTCTCCTGTTTGACCACTTCCAATTTGCCTTGTCTTTTGTTGACCATGATGGCTACTCAGTTTATTCTAAGGGATTCCTGCAAACAGTAGTAGATATAATGGTCATCTGAGTTAATTTCACCCATTCCAGTCCATTTTAGTTCACTGATTCGTAGAATGTTGGTGTTCACTCTCCTGTTTGACCACTTCCAATTTGCCTTGATTCATGAACCTGACACTCCAGGTTCCTATGCAATATTGCTCTTTAGAACATTAGACCTTGCTTTTGTCACCAGTCACATCCACAAATGGGTATGGTTATTGCTTAGGCTCCATCTCTTCCTTATTTCTGGAGTTATTTCTCCACTGATCTCTTGTAGCATATTGGGCACCAATGGACATGAGGAGTTCCTCTTTCAGTATCCAATCATTTTGATTTTTCATACTGTGCATGGGGTTCTCAAGGCAAGAATACTGAAATGGTTTGCCATTCCCTTCTCCAGTGGACCACATTCTGGACATCACCAGATGGTCAACACTGAAATCACACTATGTTCTTTGCAGTCAAAGATAGAGAAGCTCTCTAAAGTCAGAAAAAATAAGACTGGGAGCTGACTGTGGCTTGGATAATGAACTTCTTATAGCAAATTCAGATATAATTGAAGAAACTAGGGAAAACCACTAGACCATTCTGCTGCTGCTGCTGCTGCTGCTGCTGCTAAGTCACTTCAGTCAGGTCCGACTCTGTGTGACCCCATAGACGGCAGCCCACCAGGCTCCCCCATCCATGGGTTTCTCCAGGCAAGAATACTGGAGTGGGTTGCCATTTCCTTCTCCAATACATGAAAGAGAAAAGTGAAAGTGAAGTCACTCAGTCTGTCCAACTGTTAGCGACCCCATGGACTGCAGCCCACCAGGCTACTCCATCCATTGGATTTTCCAGGCAAGAGTACTGGGGTGGGGTACCATTGCCTTCCCCGAGACCATTCTAGTATGACCTAAATCAAATCCCTTATGATTATACAAGGGAAGTGAGAAATAGAATCAAGGGACTAGATCAGATAGACAGAGTGCCTGATGAACTATGGACAGAGGTTCATGACACTGTAGAGGAGACAGGGATCAAGAACATTATCATGGAAAATAAATGCAAAAAAGCAAAATGGTTGTCTGAGGAGGCCTTACAAATAGTGCTGAAAGAAGACAAGTGAAAAGCAAAGGAGCAAAGGAAAGATATAAGCATATGAATGCAGAGTTAAAAAAAAAAAAACGAGAAAAGATAAGAAAGCTTTCCTCAGCAATCAGTGCAAAGAAATAGAGGAAAACAACAGAATGGAAAAGACTAGAGATCTCTTCAAGAAAATTAGAGATACCAAAGGAACATTTCATGCAAAGATAGGCTCGATAAAGGACAGAAATGGTATGGACCAAACAGCAGTAGAAGATATTAAGAAGAAGTAGCAAGGATACACAGCAGAACTGTACAAAATAAGATCTTCATGACCCAGATAATCATGATGGTGTGATCAATAACCTAGAGCGGGACATCTTGGAATGTGAAGTCAAGCGGGCCTTAGAAAGCATTACTACCAACAAAGCTAGTGGAGGTGATGGAATTCCAGTTGAGCTATTTGAAATCTTGAAAGAGGATGCAGTGAAAGTGCTGCACTCAATATACCAACAAATTTGGAAAACTCATCAGTGGCCACAGGACTGGAAAAGGTCAGTTTTCATTCCAAACACAAAGAAAGGCAATGCCAAAGAATGCTCAAACTACCACCCAATTGCACTCATCTCACACGCTAGTAAAGTAATGCTCAAAATTACTTCAGCAATACATAAGCTATGAAATTGAGATGGCTTCAGCAATACATGAGCTGTGAAATTCCAGATGTTCAGGCTGGTTTTAGAAAAGTCAGAGGAACCAGAGATCAAATTCCCAACACCTGCTGTATCATGGAGAAAGGAATAGAGTTCCAGAAAAAAACATCTATTACTGCTTTATTGACTATGCCAAAGCCTTTCACTGTGTGGATCACAATAAGCTGTGGAAAATTCTTCATGAGATGGGAATACCAAACCAACTGACCTGCCTCTTGAGAAACCTATATGCAGGTCAAGATGCAACAGTTAGAACTGAACATGGAACAACAGAATTTTTCCAAATAGGAAAAGGATTACATCAAGTTTGTTTACTGTCACCCTGCTTAATTAACTTATATGCAGAGTACATCATGAGAAATGCTGGGCTGGAAGAAGCACGGGCTGGAAAGAAGATAGCTGGAAGAAATATCAATAAGATATGCAAATAACACCACCANTAGAACTGAACATGGAACAACAGAATTTTTCCAAATAGGAAAAGGATTACATCAAGTTTGTTTACTGTCACCCTGCTTAATTAACTTATATGCAGAGTACATCATGAGAAATGCTGGGCTGGAAGAAGCACGGGCTGGAAAGAAGATAGCTGGAAGAAATATCAATAAGATATGCAAATAACACCACCATTATGGCAGAAAGTGGAGAGGAACTAAAAAGCCTCTTGATGAAAGTGAAAGAGAAGAGTGAAAAAGTTGGCTCAAAGCTGAACATTCAGAAAACTAAGATCATGGCATCTGGTCCCATCACTTCATGGGAAATAGATGGGGAAACAGTGGAGACTGTGTCAGACTTTATTTTGGGGGGCTCCAAAATCACTGCAGAAGGTGATTGCAGTGATGAAATTAACAGATACTTACTCTTTGGAATGAAAGTTATGACCAATCTAGAGAGCATATTAAAATACAGAGATATTACTTTGTCAACAAAGGTCCATCTAGTCAAGGCTATGGTTTTTCCAGTGGTCACGTGTGGATGTGAGAGTTGGACTGTGAAGAAAGCTGAGCACCAAAGAATTGATGCTTCTGAACTGTGGTGCTGGAGAAGACACTTGTGAGTCCTTGGACTGCAAGGAGATCCAAAGAATCCATCCTAAAGGAGATCAGTCCTTGGTTTCCATTAGAAGGACTGATGTTGAAGTTGAAATTCCAATACTTTGGCCACCTGATGTGAAGCGCTGACTCATTTGAAAAATGCCCTCATGCTGGGAAAGATTGAGAGCAGGACAAGAAGGGGATGACAGAGGATAAGATGGTTGGATGGCATCACTGGCTCAATGGACATGAGTTTGGGTGAACTCCGGGTGTTGGTGATGCACAAGGAGGCATGGTGTGCTGTGCATCATGGGGTCACAGAGTCAGACACGACTGAGTGACTGAACTGAACTGAAGCTTCAAGGATTTTTGTCTTAACTTGCTTAAAGGACTATTTCCCAGGTATGCTTCAAAGGAATTGAAGACTAGAAACTATCGCCCATCTACTATGGCCTTATGGCTATTAAAAAGTGATTAG
>SJYX01007807.1:245228-326183 GCA_006410675.1 Oreotragus oreotragus | reverse complement strand
CAAAATATATAGGGAAAAACTGATAACTTTGACTACGTGGAACTAAAGGTATGGGCTTAAAATAGAACAGCAAAGATAAAATTGAAGATGTGGGTAGATTGAGTGAAAACCTTTTAATTTCTGTAAATAACTAAGGATATCAAGAATACATGCAAATAAAATTAATGCAGCAAGAATAAAGTCAAGGAACTTTATGGAAAAGTAATGTAAAGATATGGAGCATATACAAAGAATGCTTATTTGGGCACTCATTATTAATTGACGGAACTACATAAACCTCCAATATTTGAGTGCCACTACTCTAAGTGCTTTTAAAGTATAACTGTTCTGTTCTGTCCTTAGAGCAACTCCATGAACTAGGCATCATTATTGTCTCCTTTTCCAAAATAGGAAACCAGGAACAGAAAGGTACACAAATATTTAGGGGTGGAAGGAGAATTTGAGGCCACACGTGCTTGCATGATCAGTCGCTTCAGTCTTAACCAACTCTCTGTGACCACATAGACTGTAGCCCACTGGGCTTCTCTGTCCATAGGATGGAGTGGGTTGCCATGCCCTCCTCCAGGGCATCTGCCAAACCCAGGGATTGAACCCACCTCTCCCATGGCTCCTGTATTGTAGGCAGATTCTTTACCGCTGAGCCACCAAGGAAGCCCTGATGTCACACTACTGCTGCTGCTAAGTCGCTTCATTCGTGTCCGACTCTGTGCGACCCCATGGACAGCAGCCCACCAGGCTCCGCCATCCCTGGGGTTCTCCAGGCAAGAACACTGGAGTGGCTTGCCATTTCCTTCTCCAATGCATGAGAGTGAATATGAAAGTGAAGTCGCTTAGTCGTGTCTGACTCTGCGCGACCCCATGGACGGCAGCCCACCAGGCTCTGCCAGCCCTGCGGTTCTCCAGGCAAGAACACTGGAGTGGGTTGCCATTTCCTTCTCCAATGCATGAAAGTGAATATGAAAGTGAAGTCGCTTAGTCGTGTCCGACTCTTCGCGACCCCCGTGGACTGCAGCCTACCAGGCTCCTCCGTCCATGGGATTTTCCAGGCAAGAGTACTGGAGTGGGGTGCCACTGCCTTCTCTGATGTCACACACATAACCTCTAAAACCGGTATGATTCCACTGCTGTTACACCGTCAGGTTGTTAAAAATTAGAAAGATAACATCAAAGGCTGGCAAGGATGTGAGGAAAGAATCTAATATAATATTGAGACGGGCAGTTCTAACACAATGGAACCATCTTGAGTGCAGTCTGGTAGTACTGAGTGAAAATTGTAGGCATATTTGTTATGCCTCCAAGTTCACTCCTGAGTGTGGACTTGAGTGATGTTCTTCACAGATGCTCAAGGAGACATGTACAGTGATGCCTATCAAAGTATATTGTGCTGGAAAAACTTGAAGGCAATCTAGGAGTTGAAAAATAGGTAAACTTTATAGGTATAAATAACACGCAGTGTATGAATATGCATGAGAGGAATCCTACGCTTGAGGCAGTGATTAGCATGGAAAAGATTTCACAACTATGAAGTAAGCCGATTTCATAACTATGAAGTTGAATAGAATAGCAAGAAACAGCATATGATGCCAGTTGTGACAACAAGAGCATATCTACATTAACAAAAATAAATTTCATGAATGCTCACATTGCAAATGACCACAAACCCCATGGAATGTGGATTGGAAGAGTGTACATTAACTGCATGTGAGTAGGAGCCTGGTGGGGTTTGGAGGGGGTTGATGATGCAGAAATGAATGTGAAAAATCATGAAATAAAACAAAAGAGAGAAGATGCACTGGTTGACAATAAAAATTTGCCAGGAACCAAGGAGTATAATCAATTCAGTTCCATGCACTTGAGATCCAAAATCCCAAAGCAAACAAAAATAAAAATAGCAACAAAAATTTAAAAATCTACCCATCTATCTATATACCTATCTATCCATCTATCCATGCATCCATTCATCCATCTATATGACTGAGTTTTTTAAAATGTTGGCATATCAATAAATAAAATTTAGATCTACTCTAATAAAAATTATGTAGTGTTTTAAAGAAATTCAGGGGCCTAAAGAATAGCACAGAGGGAATTACTGAAGATGAATATAGTAGTTCTTGTTGCATTTTTCCTGTATGTTCTTTTAGTTTGTGTGACAGAAAGAAAAATGTTTAACACAGAAAGTATTTCACATGAGTTGTAAAACCTGGGTTACTTATTTACTATTTTATTACAGTCTGGTTTAAGAATGTATAGAAAAATAATTGCTGCTATAACCTGAAATCATTCACCCTTATAACCTGTCATTACAAAAGCATTCAAAAAATTAAGAATTATATGCTTCATATTGCATTTATGTTGGCCTTCTTTTTTTAGTTTCTATGCTTATAATGACCCAGAAAACATATTTGCTTAATGAATCAAGGAAACTGGAAGAAGGAAACAGTATGGTAAGTACTTAAAGAGAAGGCAGAAAAAATGGGAAAAATTCGTTTCCTTTCAGCTACATTCTTTCCAGTGGCCTTAATTACTATACTCTTGCATTCATAACCTTTGTTAAGTAGTGCAATATTTAATTATTTAAATCAGGGCAATATTACAATGTATATCAGTTCAGTTCAGTTCAGTTCAGTCGCTCAGTCGTGTCCGACTCTTTGCAACCCCATGAATCACAGCACACCAGGCCTCCCTGTTCATCACCATCTCCCAGAGTTCACTCAGACTCACGTCCGTCGAGTCCGTGATGCCATCCAGCCATCTCATCCTCGGTCTTCCCCTTCTCCTTTTGCCCCCAATTCCTCCCAGCATCAGAGTCTTTTCCAATGAGTCAACTCTTCGCATGAGGTGGCCAAAGTACTGGAGCCTCAGCTTCAGCATCATTCCTTCCAAAGTAATCTCAGGGTTGATCTCCTTCAGAATGGACTGGTTGGATCTCCTTGCAGTTCAAGGGACTCCCAAGAGTCTTCTCCAACACCACAGCTCAAAAGCATCAATTATTCCACACTCAGCCTTCTTCATAGTCCAACTCTCACATCCATACATGACCACAGGAAAAACCATAGCCTTGACTAGACGGACCTTAGTCGGCAAAGTAATGTCTGCTTTTGAATATACTATCTAGGTTGGTCATAACTTTTCTTCCAAGGAGTAAGCGTCTTCTAATTATATTCCTTAGTAATAAGAAGTTAAAAAGATAAAAGCATCTCATTCTCATTTAGAGATATAGTAAAATATTTATGAATAAAACAACACAGTGTCTGGGATTTACACTGAGGTATGCCAGGAGGAAAGCAAGGGAAGCTTAGAGGAAATGAAACTGATAAAGTTCTAACAATGTTGTTGTTGAGTGACAGGAATATAGAAGTCTGCTATTCTCTTAAGTCAACTTTTGTAAAAGATTTAGATTCTTCTATTATAAAAACTTTTCCTTTAAACATTTTAAGCTTGAGCTTTGTAAGGTTTAAAAAGTCATTCTGCTATAATTGCCTTCTGAAATATTTATGAAATGAATAAAGCTCTTAGCACTGCATAGATACAGACATTTGAAAGAGTTTATAATGTCAGTCCAAAAGGCCAGCCGCTGCATTCAGGATGAAGCATGGCCTGACACACACCTCCCATTTCCGAAACAACTGGCAGGTGTGGGCTGCTTTTCCACATTTGTAGTAAGTATTGGCAAGACTTCTTTCTCTCTGAGTTTATGTGGGGCAGCTCCTGGCTGTAAAAATTGCTTTCCCTCTCATTGAGCAATTTCAAAATTTAACTGTCAAATAATAAATATTTATTATAATCAAGTAGCTTTGCAAAGAAAGAGAAAGGGGTTTTTGTTTATTTGTTTCATTTTTTGTTTATTTACAATTTCCAAAAGACAGTACAGGGAACGATCTCCTCAAAAGATTTTACTAACCTAAAATTGGCTAGTATGGATATGGTTTAAATTGATGAGTCATTTGTTTTAGGGAGAATTTTCTACACTAAAATACCCACTGAAAATTAGTGACATTTGGAAGTTCATAATAATTAAATATTCTAAGTTATGAGTACTAAAATCTGAAGGAGACTGTTGAGACGCTGATGAAACTCTGGAGGTTTCTGCCAAGCAGTCTTTCCGATATGACAGCATAACTCTTGGCTTCTTTACCTTTCAGATGTGGTTACCAGAGGTGGTGAGGGGGAAGGAGGAGGGGAACTGGATGAAGTTAGTCAAAAGGAACAAAATTCCATTTGTAAGATAAATAACTACTAGGGATGTAATGTTTAATGTGATAAATATAATTAACCCTGTCGTATGTTATATAAGAGAGTAAATTCTAACAGTTCTCATCAAGAAGAAAAAAAATTTTTTTTAATTTTGTATCTATATGAGATCATGAATGTTCACTAACCTATTGTGTAATCATTTTATGATGTATGTAAGTCAAATCACTATGCTGTATACCTTAAACTTACACAGTGCTGTATGTCAATTATATCTCAATAAAACTAGAAGGACAATAGAAATAAACTGTAAATAGCAATGCCTATGTATAACTGACAAAATAATTGTTTTGAAGACTTTTTAGAAACATATTTGCTGTACAGAATGATATAAAAATGCAGCACAATTGAGTGATTCTAAAAGTTGTCCTGAAATTCCCTGAAAGAGACAATTTTTTTTCTTGCTGGAAAACTACTTTCCGTGAGTTTTGAACTGCATCTGGTTTGAATTAGCTTTGGAAACCATTGCTGTGTTTTTCTAAAGTAATGTTGGATCATCTCCACGTGATCCTGATGAGGGCATCATTTTATTTTATTTTGTTTTTGATATTTACTTCATTCCTCAAAACTTTCAGAAAGAGAAAGGTAAGCAGCAGGTTAGTCCTGGGCCTTTACCTATTCTTAATGCAATTGGCTATTGATCATGAGCACAGGAGTAGGTCCATCTCTAGCTCACCACTGTTGTACAACTGTATGCAAATATAGAACATTTTCTCTCACTGTTTTCAACTCAATTATCAATACTCTCACCAACCTCAGAATTAAATCAATATTCTTGTGGTGCTAACATAAAGCTTCTTATCATACAGTGACAGTATTCTCTTCAAAAGCTATTTCTCACCTAGTAGGACCTTAATATTTTAAAATCACTAACCTTCCATCTTTTTCAGTAGAGGTATCAAAGACAGATTTCAGCTACATATTGCTGGAGAAGAAAAGGAGCCAGACTTTAAAAGATGCCCCAGAGCTCTCAAACTGCTCATGGATGACTCAGAGAAGAGAGGCTAGGGTCCTTGGGAGCCTACAAGACCATGTATCAGGCCATGTCGGTGGTCTACTGTCTTGTTTCAGGCCGAACTTGTTTACAGAAGTTCAATGAAAGGTTTAAGAGATGTGGGTTCTGGAGAACAACGGTTGAAATCAATTCCAGCTCTGTCACCTAATGGTGTGATTTGGGCAAATTGTTTGTGGTCTCTAAAAAGGGAGACTACTACTCTAACTCATTGGATAGTCTGAGGATTAGTTAAATGAATCCATGTGAAGCGCTTAGGATAGTGCCTAGCAAAAGGTAAGGACCTAGTAAATATCAGCTGCCATCAGTCATCCTCATCATCACCGTCATTATAAACACGCAGACTAAAGCATGTATAGATTTCAATATACAACTACTCATGTGCACACATGCATACACATACATATAAATATGCAATACATGCCAAAAGAGTATGCCTTTTGGTTTTATCTTGCAATTTTTACCTATCATGTATTACTTTTTCAGGTGAGTACATGTGTATTTCATTAAAAAATTGCCATCTTGTAACACATTATATTGATGCATTATTTTATATTGGTGTGTCTTTAATTTTTACCTCCAGGTTTCTTGGTTTATAAATAATACTTAAAGCTGCAGTGTTCTATACATAACTTTGTCTATAAATAGCACTCTTTCTGAAGAATAGATTCCTAGATGTGAAAGTGATTGTTCAAATTATATATGTGTTCAGTTCAGTTCAGTCGCTCAGTCGTGTCCGACTCTTTGTGACTCCATGAATCGCAGCATGTATGTGTATATATGTGTGTGTGTGTGTATGCTACAGCAGCATGTAGTCTCTTAATCCCCAGAGCAGAGTTCAAACCTGCATCCCCTGCATTAGAAGCTCAGAGTCTTAACCACTGGACCACCAGGGAAGTCCCTCAAATTATATTTTTATTTTTTAAATGATTCATTGACATTCTAAAGTGTTCATCAAGTATATTATGCCCACTTTATATTAATGGTTCTAAAAGCTGTTCACTATCCATTTTCACAGACCCTAGCCAGTATTTAATGTTCTTAATTTAATTATTATAAATCTCCTGGGTATGATATTTTATTATATTTGTTTTCATTTGCATTTCTTGGCTAAGAAGAAATTTGAGCATATTTCCTTATATTTATTGGCTGTCTATAGGTATTCTATGACTTTTATGTTCATATTATTTATATATTTACATATTGTATGGTTTCTATAATCTTTTTTTAATCTTTAATTCTTTAATCTATTTCTTTAATCATCATGTATATTAGGAATATTAACTCCTTGTCTTGTGTATGTGTTACAAATATTTTTTCCAAAACTGTTGGTGATTGTGTGTAGACATTTCTCCTCTTTAAGTGGGCCTTTGCACACTTAAAATACTTGAGCTTAAAATACTTGGTCATATTGTGTTCTAATAATCTTACAGCTTTGATTTTGCTCTTTAGTTATTTTATCTACATATAAAATAATTTTGTATTATTTTGGTGGTAAGTAGGTTTACATATGTTGGGTAGTGAATTTCCTCATAATTAAATAAATGTGAAATCACAGACAGAAACAGAAAGATGAAGAGGACTTTAAAGATTATTTAGTCCCTAGTCCCATTTTGTTAGTCAGAGGATTAAAGCCCAGTATGAAGAAAAGAAGTCATTTACTTCAGCTCTAAGGGTAATTTGATTTGAATGTTAAAGCTAGATGAAATTGTTTCACTTGGCCAGATCCTCTCTTCCCAGAACACTTCCTGCTACATGGGTCTGGGTTAAGCAGTCTGGCTGGCAGTATTTTCACAGTTCACTTCCCCCTCCACATATTTATTTCCTTCTCAGAAATCACAGTCCTTTATAGCATTATTTCAGATAGTAAGACTTATTTTTGAACTTTTTTTCTTTTAACATAATTTGTTTTCAAAACTCTTCCCAAAAGAGACAACTTTTGGTTTGGCTCAACTTTTCTGAAAATAAAGTTTAATATTCCACCTATAAATATCTACCAGGTATGAAAATATTCACTGCTCTAGGCCAAACTCAGGTAGGAAACATAAAATTTGATTCTTAAAATATGAAAATACTTGACAAAAATTTTAAAAGGACAATCTGTAGTACAAATTTGTTTTTGAGAAGGATGATTTTAGCTTGGTTTTAATTTTTATTAACATTACTTATTAGCATTTATTGTTTCTTTTCTACTTGCTAAAGTAATGCAAAAACTGAAGGAGATATTGAAAAATTTAGAAAATTTTGAAAAATTTAGAAAATATTTCTGAAATAAATTCAGAAATATTTTACATTTTCTACTCTGCATAATCACTGTAAACATTTTCATATATTTTCAAATCATTTATGGTTATATATGTGACATTTTGAACAAAATAAACCAGTCAATTCTATAGAAAATCAACCCTGAATAGTCATTGAGAGGACTGATGCTGAAGCTGAAGCTCCCATACTTTTGCCACCTGATGGGAAAAGCCAACTCATTGGAAAAGACCAAGCTTTTGGGAAGGATGAAGCAGGAGGAGAAGGGAACAACAGAGGACGAGATGGTTGGATGGCATCACTGACTCAATGGACATGAGTTTGAGCAAACTGCAAGTGGAGTTGAAAGAACATAATGAAGTATTATAGAATGTGAACTTCTCATTCTAGGAGACAATCCAAAGCTTATACAGCAGTGAATAGAGGAAAATGTATAGTTTTGAAAACATTGTTTAGAGTGTAAAAAAAAAAAAAAACAAACATTAAGTATCTAAGCTTTTAAATATCAAGGAGAGATAAGAAAGCCTTCCTCAGCGATCAATGCAAAGACATAGAGGAAAACAACAGAATGGGAAAGACTAGAGATTTCTTCAAGAAAATTAGAGATACCAAGGGAACATTTCATGCAAAGATGGGCTCAATAAAGGACAGAAACAGTATGGACCTAACAGAAGCAGAAGATATTAAGAAGAGGTGGCAAGAATACACAGAAGAACTGTACAAAAAAAGATCTTCACGACCAAGATAATCACAATGGTGTGATCACTAATCTAGAGCCAGACATTCTAGAAAGTGAAGTCAAGTGGGCCTTAGAAAGCATCACTATGAACAAAACTAGTGGAGGAGATGGAATTCCTGTTGAGCTATTTCAAATCCTGGAAGATGATGCTGTGAAAGTGCTGCACTCACTATGCCAGCAAATCTGGAAAACTCAGCAGTGGCCGCAGGACTGGAAAAGGTCAGTTTTCATTCCAATTCCAAAGAAAGGCAATGCCAAAGAATGCTCAAACTACCACACAATTGAACTCATCTCACACTCTAGTAAAGTAATGTTCAAAATTCTCCAAGCCAGGCTTCAGCAATACGTGAAATGTGAACTTCCTGATGTTCAAGCTGGTTTTAGAAAAGGCAGAGGAACCAGAGATCAAATTGCCAACATCCGCTGGATCATGGAAAAAGCAAGAGAGTTCCAGAAAAACATCTATTTCTGCTTTATNGCAATACGTGAAATGTGAACTTCCTGATGTTCAAGCTGGTTTTAGAAAAGGCAGAGGAACCAGAGATCAAATTGCCAACATCCGCTGGATCATGGAAAAAGCAAGAGAGTTCCAGAAAAACATCTATTTCTGCTTTATCGACTATGCCAAAGCCTTTGACTGTGGATCACAATAAACTGGAAAATTCTGAAAGAGATGGGAATACCAGACCACCTGACCTGCCTCTTGAGAAATCTGTATGCAGGTCAGGAAGCAACAGTTAGAACTGGGCATGGAGCAACAGACTGGTTCCAAATAGGAAAAGGAGTACGTCAAGGCTGTATATTGTCACCCTGCTTATTTAACTTATATGCAGAGTACATCATGAGAAACATTGGGCTGGATGAAACACAAGCTGGAATCAAGATGGCTGGGAGAAATATCAATAACCTCAGATATGCAGATGACACCACCCTTAGGGCAGAAAGTGAAGAGGAACTAAAGAGCCTCTTGATGAAAGTGAAAGAAGAGAGTGAAAAAGTTGGCTTACAGCTCAACATTCAGAAAACAAAGATCATGGCATCTGGTCCCATCACTTCATGGGAAATAGATGGGGAAACAGTGGAGACAGTGTCAGACTTTATTTTGGGGGGCTCCAAAATCACTGCAGATGATGACTGCAGCCATGAAATTAAAAGATGCTTACTCCTTGGAAGGAAAGTTATGGCCAACCTAGACAGCATATTCAAAAGGAGAGATACTACTTTACCAACAAAGGTCCATCTAGTCAAGGCTATGGTTTTTCCAGTGATCATGTATGGATGTGAGAGTTGGACTGTGAAGAAAGCTGAGCATTGAAGAATTGATGCTTTTGAACTGTGGTGTTGGAGAAAACTCTTGAGAGTCCCTTGGACTGCAAGGAGATCCAACCAGTCCATCCTAAAGGAGATCAGTCCTGAGTGTTCATTGGAAGGACTGATGCTGAGGCTAAAACTCCAATACTTTGGCCACCTCATGAGAAGAGTCGACTCACTGGAAAAGACGCTGATGCTGGGAGGGATTGGGGGCAGGAGGAAAAGGGGACAACAGAGGATGAGATGGCTGGATGGCATCACTGACTCGATGGACGTGTCTGAGTGAACTCCGGGAGTTGGTGATGAACAGGGAGGCCTGGCGTGCTGCGATTCATGGGTTCGCAGAGTCGGACACGACTGAGCAACTGAACTGAACTGAACTGCATATTCAGCAAACAGGGGCTTAGTTGCTCAGTCATGTCCAACTCTTTACAATCCTTTGGACTGTAGCCTGCCAGGCTCCTCTGTCCATGGGATTCTCCAGGCAAGAATACTGGAGTGGAGTGCCATTTCCTTCTCCAGGGGATCTTCAAGACCCCGGGATTGAACCGGCATCCTCTGTGTCTCCTGCATTGCAGGTATATTCTTTACCTGCTGAGCCATCGAGGAAGCCTAATTCCTTATTTTCACAAACTGATCCAAAAAATATAAAAAAGGGAAAAATGCCAAGCTATTGTTTTGAGACCACATGAATTTTCCTTGGCTGCCCTTTTTCAAGAAGACATCTTTTAAAAAATCATTTTGAAAAGAGGCTTTTTGGGGGGAGAGGGTAAATTGGTAGTTTGAGATATACACACTACTATAAAATTGAAAACTAAAAAGGACCTACTTTATAGCACAGGGAACTCTACTTAATACTCTGTAATGATATATATGGGAAAAAGCATCTAAAAAAGAATGAATATATGTGTATTTATAACTGATTCACATTGCTGTACACATGAAAGTAATACAACATTGTAAATCAGCTATACACTAATAAAAATTATTTTAACAAATAAAAAAAGAGCTTTTCCCTTTGGCCACTTCAGTTTCCATTTCCATTTTAATCTAAAATGTCTTCAAAACTAACTGTTATGATAGTGAGAATCAGAATTAATCTCTTGTATTATCTATCAAAAAAGAGAAGCTTCCAAGCCAAACCTATAAAGTAGGACTAAGATAGTCCTTAATTTTAATTTTCATAACAAATGTATAGTTATTCAGTCAATATGGGTTGCAAGAGTTAATTCTGAAGTCATCTCTGTATATTGCATATTGGCTAATGGCTCAGGCTTTGCTTTTAAGAAGCCTGGGTCTTATTTCTGGTCCCTCCTAAAAGCTATGTAGCTTTTGGCAAGTTAATGTAAACTCTCTTAGCCTCCCCATCTCTAAAATGCTAATAATATCTCAAGGAATTTTTGTGAGAATTGGATTAGATAATAAATATAGAGAGATTTAGAGTAACTGGCTCACAGTATCCTCAACACCTTTTAGTCACTATCTGTGCTATGATAGATTTTGTTAGAATAGTTCAATTATAATTTTAAGAAAGATTTTTTAGCCTAAAGTTTAAGCAACATAATGTTTATGATTGACAAGAAGTTTCTTTAAAATAACTTTTTTAAAAACTAATTTATTGTCCTAAATGAAGTAATGCTATAGAAAGATACTCTTTTTTATCCTTGAATGTCCTGACATCTAATAAAAGACTTAAATCCCCAGTTGGAAATATTAACTAAAATGACCCAAATAAAGCCAAAGAAGTATAGCATGACCTTTCAATATTATCCTAGGGCACTATTTAACAAGACCATCCAATACTACACTGTCCAATATGCCAGCCATTCTCCATGTGTGGTTACTGAGCACTTGAAATGTAGCTGGTCAGCATGAGATGGCTGTAACTCTGAAGTGGATACTAGATTTTCAAGACTTAGTGGAAAAAAGAATGTAAACTCTTTAAATAATTTGTTATAGTATGTGTTAAATTGATAATATTTTTGATATACTAAGCTAAACAAAACTTATTATTAAAATCCTTTCTTTTTAAAAATATGCCTACTGGAATATTTTGAATTACGTATGTGGTTGACATTTTATTATTATTGGATGGTGCTGATCTAGAGACTATAATCTTGTATGACTCCCCATTTACAATTAATTAAAGCCTGTAACCTGTGAAGTTTCATATTAACTGATATATCTCCAGTAGGGATATAAATGATTTCCCTCTGGTAGAAAAGATAACCTCACAGGTTATAACTTTATTGTCGTGAAGGACAGCAAGCGGTTGTGTAAATGACCCAGGAATCTTATTACATCATTTTTTAAATCATGTGAATCAATATCCAGAATCATGAAATGACCTTTTAACCAGCTCTACCATCTTCTTGGTTGCCTTACTAATGGAAGTAAAACTTTGCCAGGTGTTGACTCTGGAGGATTTAATAGATATGCTTTAGAAGAGTTCATTCCCAACTAAAAATATACATGAAAGAAAGCCTTTTAAAAATTTTTCTGAAAATTATATTGTGATGGAAAAATTCTTACAATATTGTAAAATCTTTAAGCTAGTTTCACTTTTATTTCTTTGACTGCATGATGTTTTTCTTAAAATTCAACTATGACATATGTAATTTAATATTCTTCTGAGAGTCACTCCACAATTCACAAAAATTCTCAGAAAAATTTAACCCATTTATAGCATAGTCTTTATCCACTGTTTTTTGCAAGGATATCAACACAGATATCGTAGAGGTTTATGTTAATTAGACTACTTTTGTTATTCACCCTTGAGCAGTTAATTGTTAATATTCTCAACAAGCCTTAATATTAAGCCAATACTTGTCTGGCGCTGATAGAGAAAAGACTTGCCAATCATTTAAACACAAGCATTTTCCCTAAGGGCTTCATTTCTTGCCTCATCAGCTGATATTTCTATTTCAACTGCAATATACAAGAATCTTAAATTTTTATTAACATTCCTGATAGTGTGTATACTTCTACACAAAAGTATTCATTTAGAAATCAAAGTTACATTTCACCTACTGTAAGCTAGAAGAGAAGTGGTAAATAACTTCAATGGCTAGTGGATAACTTTAGCTTCACTGACTCCTAAGAATGGGAATCAATAACTAGGTCTACTGTGCCTTATGCATCTCTCAGATTATTTTACTTAAGTCATTCATTCAGCAAATATTTAATAAGCACCTTAATAATATGTACTAACTTCTCTAATTGGCATTGCAGCATAACACGGAACACACTGCCAGGTTCTCTGCATTTATGAAGCTTCTCTATTAGTAGGAGGAGCCCAGTGGCTGAAGAAGTATAAATAAACAGAGCAGCAGATGAGGGGCCTCCCTGGGAGCTTAGCTGGTAAAGAATCTGCCTGCCATTCAGGAGTCCCCAGTTCCTGAGTCGGGAAGATCCCCTGGAGAAGCGATAGGCTACCCACTCCAGTATTCCTGGGTTTTCCTGGTGGCACAGTGGTAAACAATCCACCTGCAATGCAGAAGCTGCTGCTAAGTCACTTCAGTCGTGTCCGACTCTGTGTGACTCCATAGACGGCAGCCCACCAGGCTCCCCCATCCCTGGGATTCTCCAGGCAAGAATACTGGAGTGGGTTGCCATTTCCTTCTCCAATGCATGAAAGAGAAAAGTGAAAGTGAAGTCGCTCAGTCTGTCCGACTGTTAGCGACCCCATGGACTGCAGCCCACCAGGCTACTCCGTCCATTGGATTTTCCAGGCAAGAGTACTGGAGTGGGGTGCCATTAAGACCTAGGTTCAATCACTGGGCTGGGAAGATCCCCTGGAGGAAGGCATGGCAACCCACTCCAGTATTCTTGACTGTAGAATCCCCATGGACAAAGGAGCCGGGAGTGGGCGGGGCTACAGTCCATGGGGTCGCAAAGAGTCAGACACAACTGAAATGACTAAGCACAGCACAGCACAAGTGAGAACAGAGAAGTAATCAGGGCCAGAGAGCTACGGACCACGCAGGATACTGAGAGGACTTTGGCTCAAGCCGTAAAGATGCTGGAGGGTTTTGAACAGAGAAATGACATGACAGAAACTGCATTTTATAAAAGACAACTCTGCCGTTGTGTTGAAAGTGGGCTTCTAGAGAGGACTTCCAGATAGGAGGCTACTGCATAATTCAGGCAAGACATGCTGGGGATTTGTACCCGTGTATTTACTAGAAGTGGTAGAGTGGGTGCCTTTATGTTATAATGTGAAGTAAAAGGAACAAGATTTGCTGATAAAGGATGTAGAATAAAGAATAGAGACAAGAATAGATCCATTTAAAAATTGTTTTGCTTGAGCAAATGGAAGGTCACTCCTTGCTCTTTTTAATGAAATGGGCAAGACTGAGAGGATTGGGGCAGAATATTAGGACTAAGTTTTGGAAAGTCGGAAAGGCTATTAGACATCATGGGGGAGATGTCAAGTATGTTATCATACGTAGGAGTCTTAAGAGTTCAGGAGAGATGCCAGGGCTAGGAATACACATTAGGATAGGTATGTAGATGACATTTAAAGCAGTAAGAATGAGTGAAATCACTAAAGGAGTACATATAAACAGGAAAGAGATGAGGGCCAAGAATGAAGCTCTGGAATACTCCAGCCTTATTATTCACGTTCCCTAAGTAAATTCACCTAATATATTTAATCCAGTATTTGCTACATTTATTTTTCTAAGGAATACATTTTCTTTTCATGGATCACCTATTAACATGTCAAGAAACTTGAATTATGAAGAACATCCTTTGTGGAATGCAATAACTCATTGTCTCATCTTTCCACCTGATGTTGCTTATATAAAAGGAGCTATTAAATCCTTATTTGACTGTATTTCAATTAGTTTTAGCCACTTGGTGGCTCAGACGGTAAAGTGTCTGCCTACAATGTGGGAGAACTGAGTTCAATCCCTGGGTCGGGAAGATCCCCTGGAGAAGGAAATGGCACCCCACTCCAGTACTCTTGCCTGGAAAATCCCATGGATGGAGGAGCCTGGTAGGCTACAGTCCATGGGGTTGCAAAGAGTTGGACATGACTGAGCGACTAAACTTTTCAAATTTCAGTTAGTTTTAGAATTGGAAATTAGAAAGAAGATAGGATAATTCATTTGATAACAATGTCAGAGATATGAGGTTCTATCCTCATTTTGTCTTTTAAGATGATAATTATCAAAGCTTGATCAGAAAAAAGGAGAAGTTATAAGTGATTTCTTTTTCTTTCCTGCAAGATTTTTAAACAGAATTTTTGAAACTGATTTCAAACATTAAAAGAAAGACTATTACCCCTCTGGAACTATAAATTCTCCAAAGCTGATGATCTTCAAGAAGGACATATTTTGTCTCTGTTAGCTGAAGATCATCTGTCTTTTAATTTATCTGAGTTTCTCAAGTAAACTTTAAAAAACATATATTGAAAAAAGTGAAAAATAAAGATTCAGGTTTTGACTTAATATGCAGTAAACATAAAGTAAACTTTGACTGTTTTAATCTATATCACCTTGTAAATATGAACATGAAGTTCATACATAAAACTCTTGAATTTTTCTTTGAGAAATAAATACTATCACAGACCATCTGGCGTCTTGTGATTCCTGAAATAAAATCTACTTCTGGGAACAATTTAAGCTGTAGAAAAACATTGCTATGTCACAAATTAAACTTTTTTATTTTTCGGTCTTGGAATAATATTCCCCCCTGGAAAAGTGTCTTTTTTCTGTGTGGATTACNCATGAAGTTCATACATAAAACTCTTGAATTTTTCTTTGAGAAATAAATACTATCACAGACCATCTGGCGTCTTGTGATTCCTGAAATAAAATCTACTTCTGGGAACAATTTAAGCTGTAGAAAAACATTGCTATGTCACAAATTAAACTTTTTTATTTTTCGGTCTTGGAATAATATTCCCCCCTGGAAAAGTGTCTTTTTTGTGTGTGGATTACTTCCATCCTGGTTGCTACATTGTCTTCAATTTTTTTAGGTCAAAAATTTCTACCCTTAACCAGCTGACACGTTAGTTGCTCAGTTGTATCCGACTCTTTGTAACCCATGGACTGCAGCCCACTAAGCTCTTCTGTCCATGGGATTCTCCAGGCAAGAATACTGGAGAGGGTTGCCATGCCTTTCTCCAGGGGATCTTCCCAACCCAGGGATTGAGCCTGGGTCTCCTGCATCGCTGGCAGATTCTTTGCTGTCTGAGTCACCAGGGAAGTCTACCTTTAGCCAGCTATATGCCCCCAAATACTGTGACATTCACCCTTTAAAAGAATATACTCTATATGTTAGGAATTATTCTTGTTACTATGAAGGATACAAATATAAAATTTGCAATGCCTGCCTCAGGAAAGCTTGATGGTGAAAACTAACAAGGATTATTCTTGTTTATCTCACTTTTCTTAATCCGAGACTAGAACATGTCTTTAACTTTGGGCGTTACCAGAAAGTATAAGTTTTCTCGACATTTCCACTTATAGTTGAAAGATCTTTCACAAACAAAATCAAAACCCTGATGATATTCTTATCTCTGTTGTAACAAGGAACTTTCAAGTCAGATAATTTTTTAATTTGAAAATTTTGTCATTCTAAAACTTTAAACCACTGTTTTTCTTTTTGGCCTCTGAGAATGTGTTGCTGCTGCTGCTCCTGCTAAGTCGCTTCAGTCGTGTCTGACTGTGTGACCCCATAGATGGCAGCCCACCAGGCTCCACCGTCCCTGGGATTCTCCAGGCAAGAACACTGGAGTGGGTTGCCATTTCCTTCTCCAATGCATGAAAGTGAAAAGTGAAAGTGAAGTCGCTCAGTCGTGTCCAACTCTTAGCAACCCCATGGACTGCAGCCCACCAGGCTCCTCCGTCCATGGGACTTTCCAGGCAAGAGTACTGGAGTGGGTTGCCGTTGCCTTCTCTGCTGAGAATGTGTTGATTTCTCTCTAATCTGGTTGATCACAAAACCCATTAATGTTCTCATAAGGAAATGCACAGAAAATGAATATTCAGGAAGGATTTCAGGAAGCGCTATGTTGTTTTGGTTCATCTGCTGTCTAGTTGAACAAAGGAGAAATGTGAGCCAGGTTTTCCTGAATTAGCTTCTATAAAGGGTGAGGTATACCTGATGTATCGCTCCCAGAAACAAACTTGACTGTAAATGGTAGATGTCATCTGTTCAGTCCTCTTAACTCGTTATGGAGCTATCCATCTAGACCAAGTTCATACCTTCATGATAACACAAATGACTCCTTGAATAGGGCTATAGCTGTGATATGGAATAAGAACTATACTGTGTCAGCCAAGCACATTTATTTGGGGTTATTTATCAGAAAGGATGCACATGCTACTGTGATCTGCCACTCATTGTGTTTTGCAGTGACCTCATTTATAAATGTTATGAACATTAAATTTCTAATGGGACTTCAGTTTCCAGGTTTATAAAATTGCAATAATAGTAATACCTAACTAAACATTGCATGCTTTGGAAAGAACTGAGTGAAGTTACGTCTCTGAAAGTGATTGTACATTGCTGAGTTTGATTTGTAAACAAACTACTAAAGGATGCAAAAATCAAGGACTCATACATATATCCTATCTCACATAGTTAAGCATCTCCTCCATCAGCCACAGGAAGATAGTAGAGTGCTGAGGAGTGTAACAAAACAGAGCGCTTTATTTCTAATTCCTAGTAATCTATATCCATGTGTTACAATGACCCTCATCCCAGTTTCCTATATTCATTCAATGAGCAAAGTGTTAGAGTACTACATTCCAGGCACTCACACCTACAAAACAAAATCAGACAAGACCCTGTTTTTTACTACTTAGAGAAAGAAGCAGTGCATCACTTATAAGCATGTACATACCTGTCAGAATGGCTATCATCAAAAAGAACATGAACAACAAATGTTGGCAAGAATAGAAAGGAAAGGAACCCTTGTACTCAGTTTGTGAGAATGGTAAAATGGTGCAGCCACTGTGGAAAACATTATGAAGGTTTCTAAAAAAACTAACATTAGAATTACCAAATGACCCAGCAGTTCCACTCTTGGGTATATATCCTCAAAAAACCCAAATATTAATTTAAAATATACATTCACCCCAATGTTTATAGTAGCATTACTTATAATTGCCAAAATATGGAAGCAACCTCAGCATGCCTCAACAAATGAATAAATAAGGAAGATGTGGTGTATGTATATACATATATGTTATATATATAGGCTTCCCTGGTAGCTCAGTTAGTAAAAAATCTACCTGCAGTGCAGGAGACCTGCATTTGATCCCTGGGTCAAGCAGATTCCCTGGAGAAGGAAATGGCAACCCACTCCAGTATTCTCGTCTGGAAAATCCCATGGATAAAATTCCTGGTGGGCTACAGTCCATGGGGTTGAAAGAGTTGGACACAACTTAGCTACTAAACCATCACTATACATATCCAATGAAATACTACTCAGCCATAAAAAAGAAAAAATTGAAAATTGCCATTTGCAACACCATGGAGGGACTTGGAGCGTATTATGCTAAGTGAAATTAGTCAGACAGAGAAAGACAAATAGTGTATGATACCACTTATATGTGGAATCTAAAAAATAAACTAGCAAATATAGGAAAAAAGAAATGGACTTATAGAGAACTAGTGTTTACCAAAGGGGAGAGAGAAACGGGGAGGAGCAATAGTGGAGTGAGGGAGTAAGAGGTACAGATTACTATGTATAAAATAAATAAGCTACAATGATATGTTGTATACCACAGGGAATATAGCCTATGTTTTATAATCACTGTAAATGAACTAGAACTTTAAAAATTATGAATCGTTATGTTGTACACCTGAAACATACAATATTATACATCAACTATGTTTTTGCTGTTGTTTAGTTGCTATGTCACGTCCAACTCTGCAACCCCATGGACTGTCTGTCACCCGCCAGGTTCCTCTGTCCACGGGATTTCCCAGGCAAGAATACTGAAGTAGGTTGCCATTTCCTTCTCCAGGGGATCTTCCTGACCCAGGGATCGAACCTGCATTTCCCGTATCAGCAGGCAAATTCTTTACCAATAAGCCACCAGGGGTTACTTTAATTTTTTTAAAAAAGCTATGCTGGATAGAGGTATGCTCTGGGTAATGGTGGTGCCTGGATGGACTGCTGCTGCTAAGTCACCTCAGTCATGTCTGACTCTGTGCAACCCCATAGACGGCAGCTCACCAGGCTCCCCTGTCCCTGGGATTCTCCAGGCAAGAACACTGGAGTGGGTTGCCACTGATGGACAGGGGTATTCAAATAAGACTGCAGTTGGGAGGTGGGGAGGGGAGGCCAGAGGAAGGCTGTTGGGAGGATGACTCCCTTGAAATGACTGAAGCTCCCTGAGGAGTTAGAGAGCTGGTGTGCCTAGGCTCTCAGGTGATAGGAGGTAGAGTTCACTGAGGCAAGGAATACAAGGGTTAACAGGGTGTGGAAATGGGATGCTTCCTGTTGTCTTGAAAGGAGGCAAAAGCCCCAAAGCAGAGAACATAAGGAAATAAGTACTCCTGTGTTTCACAGAGAAGCTGCTAACAGACTTATTCCTACAGGGCTTTTTAAAAGGTGGACGAGCAAGACCTGTTATTCTCACACTTCATTCCATCCAAATTAAGTAAATGATTAAAACTCTGAAGGCCTTTTTAAAGAAGCAGGCATCATTATTTTGGGGGAGAAGCACTGCAGAATATCCATTCTGGTTCCTCTGAGGAAGGAGCCAGTTCAGAGGGGCCACAGTCATCATTTATAGAGCAAAGGGACTGAAAGTGCCTACAAGAGAGGAAACCGGCAGAAGGAGACATTTCAAGGATTCTAGCGAAGTCATGTAATTCCTCAGATGAAGGTAAGAACCTGGGCAGGTGATAAAGGAAAAGGAAGGAAGTCAACAAAGTGTGAATAATTACTGAGACAACGGGAGTTGAACCCCCTTGGGGAGCCCTGGGGAACACGGTAAAACAACCATCTCAGTTCTTGCTTCAGGGCTGCTGCTAGGAGATATAAAGCCAGTGGGCCCAAGGACCCGTTGTGCTCAGCTCCACAGCCAGAGATCGCCCTTGGGCAAGGAGATGCAGGTGTAGGCCTTTGAAAGTTAAGCACAAATTCTCTGGAATAATAAAGACTGAGGGGAGTTGGCTGGCACCAACAGTGTTTACAAAATTTGGATTTGTAACATGATCAATGGGTAGTTTTCCAGAATGATGCTGAAATCTAGGAAAAATCATGATTATTCGATCAAGGGACTGGATTCTTAAAATGGTTTAAGCACAACACAAATACTTCATTTATAATTCCTGTGGTAGTAGAGCTTCTGTAGGATAAAGTACATAGCAGTGAAAACAGTCATATGAGTAGTAATTCTCAAGAGTTAATCTAACTGTTCGACAAGAAATCTTAAAATTTTTGCCCATCGTTCTTGCATGCCTTATTAAACTTTTCTTCCACACGATCCATAAACGCACTGTATGCATCTCGCCGCCTTCTGTGTCTCTTAGGGAAGATGGTACAAAGGAAGTTAGTGAAAGCAAGCATACATCTACTTTAATTTTCATTTATCTTTTTAAAAATTGGTATTTAATAATCTTTGGCTTTAAAAACTTGCTCCATAGGCCAAACGCACATCTTGTTCTGTTTGTACATGCAAGACTATTCAAAGAAGCCTAATTTGTCCAGGGGAGAATTTGAGGCATAAAATGTATTTCAGCATCTTTTTCAGAGTGTTTGGGAGAGCCTTCTTGTCAGGCCTTATTTGAGTGCAATACACTCAAAATGGGCTGCTCCAAAAAAAAGTGGGAGTAAATTTGGGAAAGATTTCCCACAACATTTAGGGTTCAATCCACCATGTCAACTATCTTGGATATAAAAAAAAAAAAAAAAAAAAACCCTCAAATACTAGATAATCTGTTGTTTGCATTTTAAGTAAAAGCAGAAATCTGAATGCTTCACTTTTAAAGATAGGCATATCTTTCACTATAACAAATGAAAAATTCCTGCATTAAAGCAATTGTTAACAACAATGCTATATACAAACCGCAATAGCTATGGAAAAAGAGGCAGACTCACTGTGTATGAAGCAGATTTAACAGGCCAAGGGGCTTTTGGTAAAATTAGCTTTGAATCCCAGGTGCATTCACGAGGCTTGTAGGTGATAAATCTTTCTGTACTGTTGTGTTGACCATTTTTCAGCAATGGGCATCCACTTACTAGAGACAGGAAGACAAATGAGAAACTTAGCAGTGATATGAGTCTTTTGTTCATGAAGTCTCTCACAAGATGGTCTCATTTTTGGAGATCAGGACCCAGGAGCAGTAAATTGCTGGGCGATTTATAGGCGCAAATGTAAATTCAAAATTGCTTATCCTTTCTACTATTTCTGCTAGAATTAGTTTTGCCCTTCTCCAAACATCAGTTCAAATCCTACGTTATTTTATTTCCTTGGGAACCTCTTTAAAATTTTTTTTCTCATTAGTGGTTTTGACTTGAAGGGCATATTTTGCATTCTACCTTATATTTGACTTAGATGTTTCCTAACATCAAAGACTTGGTCTTATAAAATGTTTTTGGTGTTTCCTTCCATAGTGACTTAGACACGAGGACATTTGAGGTATATTAATCTAATTAGGTTCAATTATGTACCTAGACAAGGTCTTTTAAATTTAATCCATGCTAAAATGTGTACATTATTTGCAAATAAATTATCTTAATTTTACAATTATAAAATTATTTGCTACTCATTTTGAAAAAAAGAAAATAAAATTCAACCATTAGCCCACTATCCAGAAACAACCATTGGTAACACCTTATTGGTTTATAATTGATATGTAATTATAATAGTAAATACAGTATGTATTAGCCATATCCATATAAAAATACTGGATTATACAGATTAAGTCTCCATAAACACCATACAAATGGCACCATAATAACACTAATGGTATATATATTACCATGTGCTAGACAACATATGCTTTACATACATTATTTACATATGTTTGGGCTTCCCTGGTGGCTCAAATGATAAAGAATATGCCAGCCTTGCAGGAGACCCAGTGATTCAGTGCTCAGAAAAATTTTATGATGTAAATTCAATTATCATTCCCATTTATAGGTAAGGAAACCAAGATATAGACAGCTTAGGTAATTTAGGGCAGTGAGGCCAGGATTCAAAGCTATGCATCTTGCTTCTGGAATCTATTTTAACTCATTGGTTCTCCACACAGAACACACTGAGTTACAACTCGAGTTTCAGTAATTTTTAGTAATATATTAAAAGTTATGGATAACAAAGCATATGGATTTTTGCCATCAATGAACTGAGAATTTAAAAAATTTACTGTATCATTAAAGGTGATAAGTTAAAAAATACCTTTTTAATTACTTGCCTTTTAAAATATTCCTGTTAAGATATAATGCAGAAAGCTTATGTTTGCCACGTTTATAACTTTATAATAACAACTTACCCGTACTTAAGTGTTGTGACTTAAATTTTAATCCAAAAGGATCCTTTTCATAAGTTGTCACAAAATTTGGTAAATTACATTCATTCTAGACATGTAAAGAGAAGATTGTGCTATTACTAAGAAATATTGTTTCTTATTGCTAACATTCTACTTGGAATTCGGTTTCTCCAAATATTAAATATTTCACCAATAAAATGTATTCTGAGGATTTTGTTGTAGCATTTAAAACCTGCATATGAACAGTTGATGTAATAATCCAAGATTCCAGACAGTGTTTAACCAGTTCTTTTTATGATGACATGAGAACTTCACTTATCCTTCTGTGAATAACTTAGAAAAGATATTTTAAACAGGATAAAATTAAAAGAATCTATTCAGAATTTAGCAACACAATCTCAAATGCAAATAGAATTACATGTTTTATTTCTAGAGCTGAATTTATTTCGGGCAATAGGAAAAAATGTTGAATAAAGCAAAAAATTTGCTGAGACTGGAATAGAATAAATATTGATTGCTTTTAGTATATTATAAACAAAGTTTTTTTAATATGGCTTAAATGCACCAATATGAACTAAAATGGAATTTGTATACTTCCCAGAATCTAATCAAATAAAACAACACAAATGTCTCTGCTTGAAAGCTAAATCAGTGTGGCACAAAGAAGAACGGACTTGGGTTGTGATGCAGAAGTTAGATGAGGTTCTCTTCTTAGTGTTTCTAGTCCTGCCACAGCAAATAATAAAATATTAAAAGTCCCAAAGGAAACTCCTTAATACAACATTTTTTTCTTTCATCAAATCCAATGTGAAGCCAAGTTTAGAAAAAAATTGTCAGCTGTTTAAAGCTGTAACAATACTGACATCTGGTGGTTGTATAATTTATATCTTGCTGCCTCCCATTCACTCTTAAAAAGCAAATTAATTGACATAAAATTTAAAAATCCCAGATTGGGATTGACATAGGCACACTACTATGTATAAAATAGAAAACTAATAAGAACCTACTGATAGCACAGGAAACTCTGCTCAATGACCTATATGAGGAGAGAATCTAAAGAACAATGAATATATGTATATTATATATAACTGACTCATTTTGCTATACATCTGAAACGAACACATTATAAACCAACTATACGCCAATAGAACTTTTTAAAAAGTTCCTCATTCCTTGAACTTTTATTTCTCCAAGTCATGCAATTCTAATTTTCATTTCAGTTCAGTTCAGTCGCTCATTCGTGTCCAACTCTTTGCAGCCCCATAAATCATAAATTAAATAATTAAAATTAATTTAAATTAAATTAACCAATTGCACTTGATATTTAATTGACTACCCTCATTTACAAAGGTAATATGTTTCATTTACTACAAACATAAGCATTTAGATGGATAAATAAATAAGGTTATAGACCAAAGCTTTTTGAATTGCCCAACTTTTATCCTAATAGCTCCTAAAAGTTCACTTTTATTGAGTACCTCAATATTTCCAACTTTGTTGTAAGAAATTTGCATAGAATTGTCTCCTTCATTACTTAAAATAACCATATAAAACATGAAGTATTTTTATTCCAGTGTACAAGGAGAGAGCCCTAACAACTTGTACAAAATTATTAGAAAGTAAGAGAACTAGGGTACTCAGTGCTCTTAGCTGTTTTCCTAAATTTTCTCACCGGAATAAGCTTTTTCCTTTTTCTCTTTTTTAGATTTTCTGGTATTATCAGTCCTATTGCTTCTTGCTTTACCTAGCAAAAGTCATATTTATGTGAAGTATAGGATATATTCATGGTCTAATGGAATTATATTTTGACCTAATCATATCTCCTTAAATATTTATTTCCCACCACAATTTTAAATTAGAAATTCTTGCTCATATATTATTCAAAATATTAGAAAGACTCCAAACCTTTAAGACTCACTGAAGTAACACCATATCCCCTCTTTGTCAGTTTTCACTCACCCATCCCTTTGTTCCATGATTGATTCATTACTAGACAGTAAACTCCTGGAGACGGTTTTCCAAACATACTTCAGTCCAAGATCTTCTTGAACCCTTTCTTGAATGGCTTTCTAAAGCCATCCCTAAACTGGTCATCCCTTCCAGCAGATAAAACCCCATCAGAAACATCAACCAGGGTCTTGCCTTTCCTTTGTCATTCGTTTATTGCTGAATTTGAATTATATTGTTCCATGAGAAATACTGCTGCAACTTTATACACATTATATTCACATATATTTTTTAATTCACATAATAGTTGTTACAGTTAAGAAATGAATAAAAATAATGTATTTTCCCCATATCTGTTTTAAGTTATTTCGAATCAAATGCTTTTTTTGTACCTGTCGAAAGTCATGTGGTTTTGGATTGAGGTATACACCATTTGGATATTTTCCACTCTCCACAAACATTAACTTTGCTTTATGTGAATCCAGACGTGGAAATGTAGTTATAAATTTAGGAGATATGGCCTTCTTGGGAGGATTCCTTAGGCTGGGAAGGTGAACCATTTCTCCTGGAAAATCAGGGATTTTTCTTCTTTCTTCTTCTATGTTGGTCGTTGATGGCTTTTCTGCAAGCCTCAAAGATGTATACAGTTTATAACTAAAATCAGGAGGCTTTATTTCCCAAATGTTGACTTTTACTTCAGATTGTGTTGGTTGCAGTGCATTTATTTTCCATTTTGAGTTGCGATCTTGCATGAGACAGTGCAGCCTCTCTGCAGTATCCCTGCCTCTCCTACCTGTCTGGGACACAGGGGCGTTTTCACAGGTTGAAATCTGCAACAGATATGGAAACTGGTGAAGTATGTCACTGTAGCAATGGTGTATCAAATATTTTCTCTCTTGGCCAGGGTAAGCTCTAAAAGATTTATGAAGCAGGAAAAAAAAAAAAAAAGCTCAGACATGATAGGGAGTGTGTGTAGAGGTGAAGAAAGTATTGTGGTGGCTGCAAGTATTTATTCAACATGTTTGTCACAGCAGTTACTGAGCTAGGGGCTAGGAATTCAAAACAATTAACTTGAAATCCATATCCATAAAAAAGTGAGAGAAATTGGGAGAAAAGAATGAAGACAAAAAATAAAACCTATGTAATATGATAGATACCACAAGAGTTTTATGAATGAAGATAAAAAATAAAGCCTATGTAATGTGATAGATATTACAATAATGTTAAGAGAGGCCTGGGAGAGTGCACAGCTAGCTCTATCAGGAAAATAGAAGTGACATTGAAAGAAAAGTTATCATTTGCACTGATCTTGAAAAATAGGAGAAATAAGTCAGGGGGGTAAAGTAAGGAAATAGCATTTCACCAAGGCACAGACAGTATGTAAAACTTGTCATAAGCTATTTCTGAGGTATCTGTGGCCATCTAAACCACAATAAATGTATTGGGCTTCCTTCACAGCTCAGTTGGTAAAAAATTCACCTGCAATGCAGGAGACTCTGGTTCGATTCCTGGGTCTGGAAGATCCCCTGGAGAAGGGATAGATTACCCACTCCAGTTTGGGCTTCCTTTGTGGCTCAGCTAGTAAAGAATCCACCTGCAATGTGGGATACCTGAGTTAGATCCCTGGGTTGGGAAGATCCCTGGATAAGGGAAAGGCTACCCACTGCAGTATTCTGGCCTGGAGAATTCCTTGGACTGTATAGTCCATTGGGTCACAAAGAATCCGAAGTGACTGAGCAACTTTCAGCTTCTACTATTGGGATCTATAGATAAGAACTGGAGAAGACAATGACAACTCACTCCAGTACTCTTGCCTGGAAAATCCCATGGATGGAGGAGCCTGGTAGGCTGCAGTCCATGGGGTAGTGAAGAGTGAGACAAGACTGAGCGACTTCACTTTCACTTTTCACTTTCATGCATTGGAGAAGGAAATGGCAACCCACTCCAGTGTTCTTGCCTGGAGAATCCCAGGGACGGGGAAGCCTGGTGGGCTGCCATCTATGGGGTCGCACAGAGTCAGACACGAATGAAGCAACTTAGCAGCAGCAGCAGCAGATAAGAATCAGAGATTTCCTCTTTGTTGACCTGTGACAAGGAAATGGTTGGCACAATTCCAGGATTTAATGAATGTAAAGAATGTGCCTGCAATGCAGGAGACCCAGGTTCAATCCATGGGTTGGGAAGATCTCCTGGAGAAAGGAATGGCTACCCACTCCAGTATTCTTGTCTGGTGAATCCAATGGACAGAGGAGCCTGGCAGGCTACGGTCCCTGAGATCATAAAGAGTCGGTCACAGTTGAGTGTCTAATATGATAGTAGACAATGTCAATGAATTTGAAATCTCCATGGAAAGAGGGATAAAAATCAAACAAAATTTATCTGGCTAAGTGGAAATAAATAATGCTGGTGCCCAGGAAATAAGGCTCTGAGGTAGGTATGACTTTCTTTTGTGCTAAATTTTATGCTGTTTGTTAAAAACACCAAAACAGAGAAACTTCAAGATTCTAAGTGCTATTATGCAGTAATTTGAAATTGAGAACAAAGAAAAGCTACTTTGGAGAAACACTGACAATGTCAACTTAAAAAATTAATAATAAATATTTTGTAAAATAAAATGATAATTGTTTTTCAACTTCTAATAGAAATATTTTTAAATGACTATGATCCATTGAGAGAAAAGCAAGAGGCATGTGTAGCAAAAACACAGCATATGTATGTGAAGAGGTAGCAGAATACAAAGACTGAAAAAAAATCAGTTGCGGTTATATCACCAAAGGTCTTTTATGACACATCATTTTAACGAATCAAAGATACCACAAAATTTCTTAACCAAGATAAGAAATACAAGAGGAGGAACAGTTTATAGAAAGAAGTTATAATAACAAGCAGGTTTAAGCAAAATATATGTCCACTATATAACTCAAAGTATAGGCCTGTGGTTAACTCAGCTTTTGCTATAATAATGCTTTTTAACAAACCGCCCCAAAACTCAGTGACAAAAACTCAATGACTCAGCAGCAGATGGAGGTCCCTCATCCCCTCCTTGTCCTTAGAGTGCATGCCTCGCTTGAGTTTCCTAATCTAGAGGTTGCCCAAGGAAACAGCCTTGAGATAGTACTGTGTTGCTGAGGCTATCTGGACAGCATACATGACTTTAACCAGGGAAAGTGAAGTTGCTCAGTCGTGTCTGACTCTTTGCGACCCCATGGACTGTAGCCCACCAGGCTCCTCTGTCCATGGGATCCTCCAGGCAAGAATACTGGAGTGGGTTGCCATTTCCTTCTCCAGGTGATCTTCCAGACCCAGGGATCGAACCCAGGTCTCCCGCATTGCAGGCAGACGCTTTAACCTCTGCGCCACCAGGGCAGACCCCTGGGAACCAGGGAAGTCCTCTCTATAAACTTTCAAGATTCAAGCAGAGTGGGGAACCAGTGCAGAGATCTATTTGTCTTGCAGCTGCCCAAGACAAATCACATATGTAAGTTCCTTTGATTCTTAAACCTGCCTACCTCCCTATCTGCAATGGTCTACCTCTGTCTGTGGTCTTTCCTTGCCTTCCATGTACAGGGCCCAGGTTCAGATTACACCTGGGCAGCTCCTGAGGAGGTGGCAAACTAACAAATGGATGAAGAGCATGTTGTATACAGAAAATATTCAGCCTTAAAAATGAAGGAAATTCTACCATGTGCAACAAGATGAATGAACTTGGAGGTCATTATACTAAATGAAATAAGCCAGTCAGAGAAGGACAAATTCTGCATGATTTCACTTATATGAAGAAATCTAAAATAGTCAAACAGAAATGGAGAGTAGAATGGTGGTTGCCAGGACTTGGTGGGAAGGAAGAATGAGGAACTGGTATTCAACAGGTATAATGTTTCAGTTATACCAGTAGAATAAGTTCTAGAGATCTGCTGTACGATGGTGTACTATGTTAATAGTATTGTATTATACACTTGAAAGTCTATCAGGAGGCTAGATATTATGGTGAGGATTCTTACTACATTTTTTTTTTTTAAGCTGAATACCTACCTACCTACCTACCTACCTACCTAGAGTCGCTTAGTCGTGTCCTACTCTTTGCGACCCGTAGACTGCAGTCCACCAGGCCCCTCTGTCCATGGGATTCTCCAGGCAAGAATATTGGAGTGGGTTGCCATTTCCTTCTCCAGGGAATCTTCCCAACCCAGGGATCGAACCCAGGTCTCCTGCATTGCAAGCAGACGCTTTAACCTCTGAGCCACCAGGGAAGCCCAATAGAGACCAAAAAAAGAGTGGTACTTAATATCTGAGTGAGAAGATTAGAAATTTCCCCAAGTGTTCAAAAATATATTATCTTCTGTCGCTTAATAAATTATAAAAATAAAGGTGACTTGATGAATAGGAAGCCACTTATAATCTCTACAAAATTATTGCAAAATAAGTTAATCATTAAAGTATTACACTAATTAACAAAACATGGATATAGGATGTAGGTTTACCATTTCCTAAGCAATGCTAAAAATATGTTAAATTAAAATATCTTAATTTCATGTTTCTATATTATGCTGTTAGTTGTTCAGTCATTTCTGATTCTTTGCAACCCCATGGACTGCAGCATGCCAGGCTTCCCTGCCCTTCACTTTCTCCTGGAGTTTGCTCAGATTCATGTCCAAATAGTCCCAGCACCACATTGACAGTGGTGTCATCCAACCCTCTCATCCTCTGCTGCCCTCTTCTTTTGTCTTCGATCTTTCTCAGCATCAGGGTCTTTTCCAATGAGTTGGCTCTTCACATCAGGTGGTCAAAGTATTGGGGCTTCAGCTTCAGCATCAGTCCTTACAATGAATATTGAGTTAAAATTAACTGGTTTGATTTCCTTTCAGTCTAAAGGAGTCTTCTCCAGTACCATAATTCCAAGGCATCAGTTCTAGGGTGCTCAACATTTTTTATGGTTCAACTATCACATCTATACGTGATTACTGGAAAAACCATAGGTTTGACTATATTGACCTTGGTCAACAAAGTGATGTCTTTGCTTTCTAATATACTGTCTAAGGTTTGTCATAGCTTTATTATACAGTAAACAATAGGAATGTCTGCATAGAAATTAAAAGGGTTTGTAAATAAAGGAAGTTAAAAGAGAAAGGGTGAGAGTTTGAAAGTTGGCCATACCCTTCCAAGATTCTTCCAGAGGGGAGGGCACGCTGGCTAATTGGTATTTTTATTTCCCTTCTCATATCTATGCATAACTTTTTATAACCTGGGCCATTTAACTATATAACCAATAATTATTTATTATTCTTATCTAACCAAATCAATCTTAGATGATCATCTGGTTTCATATGCACAGTAGTCTACTGGAAGACAGTGAACTGGAAAGAAAATATGAGTTAGTTTGGTTTATTTTGCTCATAAACTAATAAATTTGCATGTTGTTTTCATGTTGGGTGCTTCTGAATCTGGTTAATGTGACTTCAACACTGACCCACCCACTCACTAAGAGATGATGAAAATAAGCCCTTGACAGTCAGTGGTTAATTTGCTCCCAGTTCATGCCTTCTTTTATAAGTCTCTTGCCTCACCTATGATCCTTCACATTTCTGCTGAAACGTATTTTTTAATTTCTGAGGCACACCGAAGGCTCAGTCTTGACTAAAATTGTAAATACACCCATCCCCTGCAGGGCTCAGATCTGGTTACATGAGCAAAGAAAACACATGAGATATTGATTCATGGCCAGGGTTTTGTAATCAGCTGCCATGAAAAGACATGGAGCTTGAGGGTATCGGTGAGACAGCAAAATGTCTGACCAGGATGTACAGCTAGGAAGAAACTAACCAGGAGGTTTATAAATTGGAAGAATAAGAACAGGTCTAATCGATATGGAAAACAAGTACCGTGGTAGTAAGAGAGTTAGACAGTCAAAAGATTAAGAAGCTCTAAGTGGAGAATTGGAGAAGGCGATGGCACCCCACTGCAGTAACTGGAGAATGCAGAGAGGTCTAGACTTCTTTTTGACTAGGTAGCTGAGAGTAGACACAAGCTCATCTGTCATCTTCTTGCCACTACTGCTCATTTCTGTCTCTGTCTGTATATGTCTGGGGCTTCCTGGCTACCAAAAACTGTAAGTATGCAATATATAAACCAGGGATAAATTATCTTTAATTTGTATGATACTTCATTGTGTCCTTATATTATGAAGTTATTGTTACATATTATTCAAAAGGATATTATGCGTGTAAAATTAAGCTTCTGTGATATACGAATCATGTGTTAGCATATATCATTGTGATCTCAGGTGGCCTCGGTCGGCAATGGCTTCGAAGGCTTTGGTTCCAGGATATTGTGGCTGGGTCACAGCAGTGAAAGCATCGGATCCTAGCCACTAGACCAATGGTCAGTGACAAGGGCCCTGGCCCTTCAGCTTTGCAGAAAAGAATTCCCACAAAGATGGAAAGTACTGAAATAAGTAAAGTATTTATTAAGAGGAATAAAAGAGTATAATTGAAATCAATTCTGAATATTCACTGGATGAACTGTATGATGCTGAAGTTGAAGCTTCAATACTTTGGCCACATGATGTGAAGAACCAACTCATTAGAAAAGGCCCTGATGCTGGGAAAGATTTAGGGCAGGAAGAGAAGAGGACAGCAGAGGATGAGATGGTTGGATGGCATCAATGACACTATGGACATGAGTTTGAGTAAGCTCTGGGAGTTGGTTATGGACAGGGAAGCCTGGCATGCTGCAGTCCATGGAGTCACAGAAATGGACAAAAATTATCAACTGAACAATAAAAACAATGCATGGAAAGACACATGGGCAGACTCAGGGCAAGAGAGAGGGGCTGAGTCACACCCTCATGGCAGTTTGAATTACTTTTATGGGACATTTCTTTCGGGTTTCCTTTGGCCAGTCATTTTGGTTTGTCTGGTTCCCTGTCCATATTTGGTATATCTCAGGATCCTCCCACGTGTGTGCATGCATCTCTAGGGTCCAGGCTCATCCCTCAATTGTCCTGTTATTCTCATCTTGGAGTTTCAGCCCATAGGCAATGAATCTCCAATTGCTTTACCCTTGGGGTGAGGGTGGCCCATCTGCCTCCTCCCTCAACTGCAGTCCTAGGATACCCCAGCAGAAAGAAACTAACTGGAGATCTGGTTGAATGATTGAAGCTTGTGATGGCAATATCACATTATGCTCCTCACTTTATGTGGAAAAAGCTAAAGCATAGAGAAATATGGTCATAAGATATGAGGTTGAGAAAGTAAGAAAAAATAAACTAGTAACCTCATTTAGTCAAAGATTTAGTGGTAAATGTTGATATTACAGAAGCAGTAATTTGCCAGTCAACAAGCCCGGTTATTCTCTATCTAAGAAATTACCTGGTCTTAAGGATTAGTTTAAATGCTGCTCCAATAAAAGCTTTCCCAGATCTATCAGGCTTCATATTTCCTTATGAATACAGCAGTGGAACTCAAAGTTACATTTTGCCTTGTTCCTTGTATTAAAGTTAGTTAATTCCAAGATTTGACCCAAATTAGATTGTAACATTGAGTCAAATCTACCTATTTTTACAAACACTATGTAAGATTTTGCATATTTTAGGTTGAGTCATGTGAAATTTCTTTCATTCAATGATTTTTCAACCTTACAAAAATGGTTCCATGATAAGAGGAATAATTTTATGTGCCAAATTCTGGAAATTAGAGAGATATATATTTTGAAACTGTATCTAAAAGCTCAAATATCTAATTACATTTTTTTCTAAATAATGAAAACTTCTAATAGTGGCAATATTTAAAAAAAAACTTTAAATTTCTTCCTCAATATTTTCTACTAGCTGTTAAGTTGCTTCAGTCGTGTCAGACTCTGTGCGACCCCACAGACGACAGCCCACCAGGCTTCCCCATCCCTGGGATTCTCCAGGCAAGAACACTGGTGTGGGTTGCCATTTCCTTCTCCAATGCATGAAAGTGAAAAGTGAAAGTGAAGTCGCTCAGTCGTGTCCGACTCTTCGCAACTCCACGGACTGCAGCCCACCAGGCTCCTCCGTCCATGGAATTTTCCAGGCAAAAGTACTGGAGTGGGGTGCCATTGCCTTCTCCGATTTTCTACTAGAATGTCACAAAATATTTTTGTTATCTGTTTTTTACAATCAGATTTTAAAATAAATGCATTCCTTAGGTTAGTAAATGTATGCAAAATTAAGCTTATGTTGCTCACAAATATGAGTTTAATTTTGCAAACTTAAGTATTTGGGAAGCTAGACAGACAGAGAGATAGTGATACAGATAGATACCTGATACCTAAATGCTGCCAACAAGCAAAGAGCATTGTGAAATAGTCTGCTATTAAGATCACAGTGAATTCCTTAGACCAGGAATTCATTTACATTTGTAGATTTATAAAGAAATTCAGCACTTCCAGGTTTCTCCTTCTTNCTCCCTCAACTGCAGTCCTAGGATACCCCAGCAGAAAGAAACTAACTGGAGATCTGGTTGAATGATTGAAGCTTGTGATGGCAATATCACATTATGCTCCTCACTTTATGTGGAAAAAGCTAAAGCATAGAGAAATATGGTCATAAGATATGAGGTTGAGAAAGTAAGAAAAAATAAACTAGTAACCTCATTTAGTCAAAGATTTAGTGGTAAATGTTGATATTACAGAAGCAGTAATTTGCCAGTCAACAAGCCCGGTTATTCTCTATCTAAGAAATTACCTGGTCTTAAGGATTAGTTTAAATGCTGCTCCAATAAAAGCTTTCCCAGATCTATCAGGCTTCATATTTCCTTATGAATACAGCAGTGGAACTCAAAGTTATATTTTGCCTTGTTCCTTGTATTAAAGTTAGTTAATTCCAAGATTTGACCCAAATTAGATTGTAACATTGAGTCAAATATACCTATTTTTACAAACACTATGTGGGGTTTTGCATATTTTAGGTTGAGTCATGTGAAATTTCTTTCATTCAATGATTTTTCAACCTTACAAAAATGGTTCCATGATAAGAGGAATAATTTTATGTGCCAAATTCTGGAAATTAGAGAGATATATATTTTGAAACTGTATCTAAAAGCTCAAATATCTAATTACATTTTTTTCTAAATAATGAAAACTTCTAATAGTGGCAATATTTAAAAAAAAACTTTAAATTTCTTCCTCAATATTTTCTACTAGCTGTTAAGTTGCTTCAGTCGTGTCAGACTCTGTGCGACCCCACAGACGACAGCCCACCAGGCTTCCCCATCCCTGGGATTCTCCAGGCAAGAACACTGGTGTGGGTTGCCATTTCCTTCTCCAATGCATGAAAGTGAAAAGTGAAAGTGAAGTCGCTCAGTCGTGTCCGACTCTTCGCAACTCCACGGACTGCAGCCCACCAGGCTCCTCCGTCCATGGAATTTTCCAGGCAAAAGTACTGGAGTGGGGTGCCATTGCCTTCTCCGATTTTCTACTAGAATGTCACAAAATATTTTTGTTATCTGTTTTTTACAATCAGATTTTAAAATAAATGCATTCCTTAGGTTAGTAAATGTATGCAAAATTAAGCTTATGTTGCTCACAAATATGAGTTTAATTTTGCAAACTTAAGTATTTGGGAAGCTAGACAGACAGAGAGATAGTGATACAGATAGATACCTGATACCTAAATGCTGCCAACAAGCAAAGAGCATTGTGAAATAGTCTGCTATTAAGATCACAGTGAATTCCTTAGACCAGGAATTCATTTACATTTGTAGATTTATAAAGAAATTCAGCACTTCCAGGTTTCTCCTTCTTAACATATCTCATGATTTCCCATTTATAATATTATATATAAAGAGATTGCTTCTCTCATAAATGAGTTCATGTCATATATTTTAACATAAAGTACACAAATTCAAAAGACTTAGATAAGTTGACAAACTGAAATAATTCAGAATAAACACACAAAAAGAGCATTCATTAGAAAATCAGTAACAACTCACCATTTAAAACTGCGAGTTTTAATAAAACTGTTTTTGGCAGTATGTCTCAGAAGATCTTTTCTGCAAAGCCAGATGAGACTAAACAAACAGATAGTTTATAAGGAAACATTTAGCCTTTGCTTTACAAAAGATCTCAAAGTGCATTTAAGTTTTACCCACCTGGGTTGCTAAGAAACTGAATTAATTTTCTAAAGGACTCAAGTCAGAATAGGAAAAAAAGAGTGAAAGTAGGACCTCTAATGTTCCCTAAAACCTAGCAACAAGGCAATAACTCCTGAGTTCTTTTTGGAAATGTTAGAAAATCAATATACTACAAAATGCAAAACTTAGTAAACATCAAGAGAGAAAATAATCCCACTCTAGAGCAGTTTTACTAAATAATGTCTTGACAATTCACTTTTTATATTTGTTTAGTAATCTTTTTGTAAGTCAACATGAGCTTAACATTTAATATAAGCACAGTTTGAAAAGCAGGTTCAGAAAATAAAAAATTAAAAAAAATTAAAAAAAGGAAAAAAAAAGAAAAAAAAAAGAAAAGCAGGTTCAACTCTTTTATTACCTTGGGCTTAAGAATGTTTGACTTAATTTCCTCAATATTCATTTTATAAGGCAAGTGAGGATTACAAGTTCTTCTTCCATAATTTACAGCTTAATTTATTGATTTTTGAAAAATAAATTATGGAGAAAGCTTTCTGTTTTCACTGGTCAAATTCTACACTCAGTGATCTCTTGGTGAGGTTAAAAAATAAAAAACACCTCCTAGAAAATTTCAAATGTGTACCAAAATAGACAGAATTGCATAGTGAATCTTCATGTTACCATCACCTGGCTAAAAAGTTGATCAACTTATAGCCCAAATTGCTTTAAATATCCTCCAATTTATCTCCTTCTCTTCTTATTATTATTTTGGTGCATCATATCAACTTATTGAGTTTCCTTGATGGCTTAGTGGTAAGAATTCTCCGGTCAATTCAGGAGATGTGGGTTTGACCCCTGGATTGGGAAGATCCCCTGGAGAAGCAAACAGCTACCCACTCCAGTATTCTTGACTGGGAAATCCCTTGAACTGAGGAACTTGGCTAGTGGGCTACTGGCCATGGAGTCACCAAAGAGTTGGACACTACTTAGTGATTATACAAGAACAAAACAATCAACTTATCAGTAATTATTTTAGAATGTTTCCACTAAAAGAGAAAACACTTAAAAAAAAAAAAAGCATAAGCATAGCACCACTATGAAACCTCAAAAAAGAACATAAATTCATTGATACTAATATCTAGGCAAAATTCAAGTTTGTAATTATTCCACAAAAGTCATAAATATTTTTGGTTTTACTTTTCTCTTTACAATTTGTTTGTGATTTGGGCTAGTTATTTACCCTCATTTAGTCCAAAAAATTCCTGTAACCTGAGCATTAGCTTCTCTTTTTCTCATATTTTTCTAATGAAATTAGGGCATCTCAACACACTCCAGTATTCTTGCCTGGATAATTCCATGGACAAAGGATCCTGGCAGGCTATAGTCTATAGGGTAGAAAAGAGTTGGACACAACTGAAGCAACTTGGCAAGCACGCATGCATAAAACTGCCTGAACCAAGATCCCTAATGTCTGGAGTCTTTCGACTATCCTATTATTTCATCTGAAGTGAAAGTTCACCCCTGGGTGGCAGTGAATTGCTTATATATAATTTTATCCCAGTTTATAAACTGAAGCTCAAACATCAACTTACCTGCACTGTTTTTCCCAATATTCAGTTTCATTGTGTTTTTTTTCCTTGGGGAAATGACAGTAGAGTTGGGTTTACTCAATCTCTTACAGTTTTGGAGTAAAATTAACCTGTCTTTATGCTATCTAACATGTGTCTGTCTCAACTCTCTGCATAGAGATGTATACGATTCTTTCTCAAAAGAATATGTTCAAAGTGCCTTTTTATATTGGCTCAGTACTATTGTGTAGGATGCGAAAATACACAGGGCATGACCTTAGATTTCAAGAAAATTATAAATAATTCACTAGAAAAGATACAAACCTATAAGAATACATCTTAAGACTAAGTACTAAATGCCAAATAATCAGTCCTGACAGTTACTCTCCTGGGAAATTAATGAGGGGGCAGGTCCGTGAAGTAAGAACATCTCTGAAATTTTCTTTAGAGCAACAAAGATCTATTCTGATCTTTCACAACAGCAAAGTTCTTAGTAAAAAGGAGAGGAAGGGAAGGTGGTTTAATGGGTAGACACCATAAAAGCTACTATAATTCTCTTTAATGCTTTTACGAACGCTTTTCGAGAAGTTTCTGCTAGGGAAATACTGTTTTGTGGTTAAGTGACTGAAGTTATATATAGAACCATTCAAAAACCTCCTGTTATGTAGATACTTTGAATGTATAATACATTTTTACTGCACATAAATATCTATGATATGTGAAAGGATCTGATGCTCAGCTTCCCTGAAATTAGGAAGGTAACCTGTTGTGACAAATAAAAATCTCCACATTCTGACTTTCATATCTCCTGGTACTAAGTGCTGACTGAGAAAAAAAAAAAAAAATAAGTGCAACCTGAAAATTGAGAGTTAGATTTTATTCAGTGGGAATGTTAGGACTTGAGCCCAAGAGACAGTATTTCAGGTGATCCCAAGAGAGCTACCTCCAAGGAGGCAAGGGAGGAGCCAGGCTATATACAAGTTTGCAACAAGGAGCAGGTAATCTGAATATTAAAAGATTACTCTTAATTAAGAAAAACTAAACCTCTCACATGAAGAGATTTAGCAATCTTCAATGTATGAGAAGATGCAAGCATCTGGGGTTGCTGAAATAATCTCTTTCATATGCATCTAGCTATCTGGGGCCAATCCAACTTTCTTTGTTGCTTACATACTTGTTCCTTGTTTACCATAAGAGATGGCAAATCTGTCTGATGGCTGCCTCACATATCCTCTCAACTCCTCAGCACTTACCAGAGAGGAAGTAGCNGGCAAGGGAGGAGCCAGGCTATATACAAGTTTGCAACAAGGAGCAGGTAATCTGAATATTAAAAGATTACTCTTAATTAAGAAAAACTAAACCTCTCACATGAAGAGATTTAGCAATCTTCAATGTATGAGAAGATGCAAGCATCTGGGGTTGCTGAAATAATCTCTTTCATATGCATCTAGCTATCTGGGGCCAATCCAACTTTCTTTGTTGCTTACATACTTGTTCCTTGTTTACCATAAGAGATGGCAAATCTGTCTGATGGCTGCCTCACATTTCCTCTCAACTCCTCAGCACTTACCAGAGAGGAAGTAGCTGATGGCTTCTAAATAGCCGGCTTTATTTCACCTGCGCTCAGAAATCTACATTTGGAAAAGGCTTGTTTACTGATAGGGCTTAGAGCAGAAAACGTTTTATTTTACATAAGCAATGTGCACATTTCTTAAAAAGCTACTTGAATAACATATTAGCATATGTTTATATTGATTCAAATAAATTAACAAAAAGTATTATAGTAATAATCTTATCACATAGCTGGCAACTGTAGTTCAAAATACTCCATAAATTAATAAGAAAGTAAAATAGGTTTTCAATTATGTTCAGAATTTTTTTAAAAAAGGATGGGAGTTTCTTGGGCAGAAGGAATAATATTAATGTATGCCATATGCAGCTAAATAGCTTTGTTTCTATTTTATGTCCTTCTCTATGAAAGGGAACAATTTCCATACTGAAAATAGCAAAGAAAAATAGGAACAAATTGAAGCTTGAGTTATGTGAAAAGACAATAAGATAGCATAGTTACTTATATGAATCTGGATCTACAAAACCATAGGGGTCACATTTCAGAGCAGTTAGTACTGGAAGCAGGAAATGAGGTGATACTCTTTGAATATTCTTCAGGAGGACAAAATTGTGTAAGAGTTGTCGGGGGAATGTGTAATTTCCTCAGTTCTGTCTCACCACAGCAAAAATTTGAAACAGTGGACCAGCTCAGTTTTATTTGGCAGACCAGTGTTATAGCTCAGTTTTACTTAGCAAGCAAGGAAAATACATGCTCCGAGGCGTGAGGGTGGGCCAACGCAAAAGAAGAGCTCGATTTTGGCTCCTCTTTTTATTGTTTTCTTTCTCCTCTCCCTGAGCCTGCCCTATGTAAACTGGCTAGCCAGGAGGGCTGGTTGTTTCACCTGAGGTTCCCACTCCATTTCTCGGATTTTCTTGTTCCATTTTTGCGGACTTATCCTTTCTTTGTCCTTCAGCCACCACCATTTTGGACTCCTTTGTCCTATTGTAACTATCTAACATTTCCCCCAGATATGAGAGGCCCAATTCTTTGGGAATAGGGACATCGAGGTCTCTCTGTCTTTCTGCTGAACTGGGATGGTGAGGGGCTTTGTGCCTCCCCCTCTTGCTAGTCTCAAGCCTCAGGGTCCTTACAGCAGTGTCCATTCAAGGATAAGTGATATTTCCCATAGTCAGGTGTAGTTTTATACATCCTTGTTGAACTGGCTCTACGTGTTGTAGCTTGTTGACCTGGGCAGAGATGAAATGGGTTAGAAAATTGATAATACAAGAAGCAATCATAAGCAGCATCAATATGAGGATAACAGGGATTAGTAGGGGTGTTTGCCAACTCTAAATTACCTCTCGCCAGGAGAAGGATTCCCCCAAAGGGAGATTGTAGTCACCCTGAGGACTCTCCAGCTCATTCTTTGAGATCCCATAGGATCTGAATGTTTTTCTTGAGGACTGTGAGACTTTTTTAAACTTAGCTGTAAGTATTTACCCAGAAGCAACATGTTTCATTCAAGATAGCTCAGGTTCCTCCTTGTTCAGGGATCAGGAGATCTACCTCCTGCCTATTTTGTAGTGTAACCCCTGCAAACCTGTGTTGGCTCTTTAGAGCTATCCTGAGAAATCTTATCCCCAGAAACTTAATTTTCTTGGTGTTCATACGAATGCCACTCATCTGTAGTCCTGAATGGGTATCTGAGATCTCCCAGGGCTTGTAGGTGTATAGACTGTCCTCTTCTGTTTCCTTTCACAGCTTGATTTGTGAGTAGTGAATCCAGGAGTCATGTCCTGGTACCTTGACTGCTGTGGGGGTAGACGTATTACAGGAAAGGGGCCCTTCCATGTGGGCTGGAGTTGAGCCTTTGGGGACCCATCTTTTCAGACTTTAATTAGGACTTGAGTCCCTGGAGCATATAGTGGTGGCTCTTTATAATCTTTTGGACCCTGGTTGATGCCCCCAAACATATATCTTGTTGGAATGGCCGTGGCATAAGACCGGACAGTCTGAGCCTCTGGATCTAGGAAAAGGTCACTGAGATAAACAAAATGTCTCCCATATAGAATTTCATAAGGACTAAGATTAACCTGTTCCTTAGGGGCAATATGGGTGGAGAGCTATTGGTAAAGCCTCCTTCCATCTGAGGGAGGTCTTCTGGGTTATCATTTTTATCACTGATTTTAAGAAATGGTTGGCTCTTTCTACTTGTCCTGAAGACTGAGGCCTCCAGGCACAATGGAGATAATAAGCAATACCCAATGCTTTAGAGATCACTTGGGTGACCTTAGAAGTAAATGATGTCCCATTGTCACTTTGTAATGACCTAGGCAGGCCAAATCTTGGAATGATTTCATGGAGCAGTTTTTTTTTTTTTTTACTACCTCCTCAGTCTTCTCAGTCAGGGTAGGAAAGTCTCCAGTCCATCCTGTGAATGTATCTGTCATGACTAATAGTTATTTATGCCCTTGAGAAACTGGGTGAAGTCCATCTGCCAGTCCTCTCCTGGCCACGTTGTTGGATGGGCTGGGCCAGCTGGGGTCTTTGAGCTCCTTGGGGGTTGTTTAATTGGCAAGTGGGCGAGAGGAGACCACTTGCCTTATAGTCGTCTGGAGACCTGTTCCTCTGAAGGACTTTTCTGGTAATCTCTGCAGGGCCTTTTCCCCTAAATGAGTGGTGGCATGTAAGGAGTTAACCAACTTCCATTGGAGGTTCCCAGGCAGAAAAAGGAGACCCTCCTTTTGAAACCACCCCATATGATCTTGAAATCTCTCACTCTCAGCTTTAAGAGTCTCGCCTTCGGTATATGAAGGAGTCTCTGGCAAATTAGTCTGTGGCACTAAGGTGGCAGCCCCTATTAGATCCTGGTTCTGTGATGCTGCTCTCCTAGCTGCCCGATAGGCTGCTTGCTTCCCTTGTACCACTTCTGTGCTCCCTTTTTGGTGACCTTTACAGTGTGAGACTGCAGCCTCGGCGGGCTGATGGACTACCTCCAAGAGCACTGTCTTCTCACCTCTTTCTGCCTCTTCTCACCCTTCAGCCTCTTGGTGCCTTCCTTCACTCCCATTTCAGACACTGGTGTCCTTTTGTCATCCTGCAGTGGTCGATAATTCTTGTTTTACCACCTCATTAGCTGCTGCCCTTCATAGCATTCTAAAATAATTGTTTACTCTCTTTTATGCCAATTAAAAACACTAGCACTGTTCATCATTTGTAAACTCGAGTATAATTTACTTCTTTTCTCAAAGTACTGATAAAAAGTTTTAGTTCTGTTAGGTAGTTAGAATGTGAAAAAGGAGTCCAAAATGGTGGTGGTTAAAAGACAAAGAAAGCGAAAAGCCCACAACGAGGTAACAAAGGAAAAATCCATGGACCAGAGGGAGAACCTCAGGTGAAAAAAACACACCCGATTCCAGGCTGGACCTAATTTGCATAGGGCAGGCTCACAGGGGAGGAAACAAAACATATAAAAAGAGGAAGCCAGGACTGGCTGTGGCCTCTCCTTTGCAGTTGGCCTGCCCTCATGCCTCAAGGGTATTCTTTGTTTATCAAATAAAACTCTGAGCTGTAACCAAGCTGTTACACTGGTCCACTATTGCAAATCTTTGTTGCAGCAACACAAAACCAAGGAAATTACACACTCTTCTGACAGTTCTGTTTGTCCAATTTCAAAACAGTACAAAACATACTAAAGAATAATCTACAGGCTTCCAGTTCAAGATTGTGGAGTAGGACATGCGCTCATCTCCTCCTGCAAGAATACCAAAATCATAACTAGCTGTTGAACAACTATTGACAGGAGGACTTGAAACCTACCAAAAAAAAAGATACTCCACGTCCAAAGACAAAGAAGAAGCTGCAGCCAGATGGTAGGAGAGGTACAATCACAGTAAAATAAAACCCCATACCTGCTGAGTGGGTGACCTACAGCCTGGAGAACGTTAGTACAAAAGAAGTTCTCCCGCTATTGTGAAGTTTCAAAACCCCACATCAGGCTTCCTAGCCTGGGGATCCAACAAACGGACTGGGAATCCACAGGAAATCTGACTTTGAGGGCCAGTGGGATTTGATTACAAGACTTCCACAGGACTAGGGGAAACAGAGACTCCAGTCTTGGAGAGCACAAACAAAATTTTGTGCATACCAAGCCATAGAGGAAAGGAGCAGTGACTCCACAGGAAACTGAACCAAAGCTGCTGGTGCTGGAGGGTCTCCTGTGGAGGCATGAGTCAGCAGGGGCTCACTATAGGGACCGGAGGACTGGTGGCAGCTGTCTGGGAAGGTCCGCTTTGGTGTTAACCATCTTGGATGTCACCATTAACCTGACCATAGAGCCATAGACTCAATTTATGGCTGAAATTATTACGGAAGCTTTAACACACTACAGTGCATATGTTAGAACACTTGGGAACACTGATAGAGCTACAGAAAACTTAATGTACATTTAAAAAGTAAAACTAGGGAATTCTCTGGTGGTCCAGTGGTTAGAACTCAGTGCTTTTGCTGCTAAGGGCACAGGTTCAATCCCTGGTTGGAGAATTTTGATAATGTAAGCCACACAGTGCAGCCAAAAAAAAAAAAAGATAATAATAAGCAAAACCAAAATCTATTAATGATTTTAAGATGATTAAAGAAAAATATTTGATCATTTTATTTTACTTCTGTGAAGCTAGGTAGTGAAAAAAACTATAACGGACCATAATGGGGAAGTGGAGAAGGCAATGGGACCCCACTCCAGTAGTCTTGCCAGGAAAATCCCATGGACGGAGGAGCCTGTAGGCTGCAGTCCATGAGGTTGCTAGGAGTCAGACACGACTGAAGGATTTCACTTTCACTTTTCACTTTCATGCATTGGAGAAGGCAATGGCACCCCACCCCAGTACTCTTGCCTGGAAAATCCAATGGACGGAGTAGCCTGGTGGGCTGCAGTCCATGGGGTCGCTAACAGTCGGACAGACTGAGCGACTTCACTTTCACTTTTCTCTTTCATGCATTGGAGAAGGAAATGGCAACCCACTCCAGTGTTCTTGCCTGGAGAATCCCAGGGACGGGGGGAGCCTGGCGGGCTGCCGTCTATGGGGTCACACAGAGTCGGACACGACTGAAGCGACTTAGCAGCAGCAGCAGCAGCAGCAATGGGGAAGTAAGATTTTTTAAAAAAGGGACGGAAGGATGGACTTAGCAACTTTTAAAATTATATAGTAAAACATGTTGCAAAAACTAAGGGCCTCTGAAAATTCAAACTTAAACTTGAAAGAATCACAGCAGAGCCCTAGAAAAAAAATTGCAAAGTTGATATGATATACCTTTATTTCCTGTCCTTTTTCTCATTCTATCCCTTACTGGCTCTCAAACGAGATTCATTCCATCCAAGTCAAGCATGCTGAGAGTTTAATTTTTAGAACTTACCACCTTATTGAAACTGACCTTATCTCTTTACTCCATGATCAGAGGTCAAGTAACTAACACACAATTAATTCATGCTATTATCAGAGTTCTCCCTTCTGATAACAAATCAATGTTTGGTGTCACTAGTACTATGAGTAACACAGTCATAACCCCAACTTAAAAAAAAAAAAAAAAGCTGCATGCATCTTTTCATCCTGAAATTACTTTTGTGTAACTTATTGGTAATTTCCCTATCTATCCCTTAGTAAAAGTTAGGAAGCTTGCTTAATAAAAGGGAAGCAGTTCTTAATAAAATTTTGTAATTCTTATTCTTTTAGGGAATTGAATAGATATGTGTGTGTATGTGAGGAGGAAGCTTTTAACTTTGAAAAGATTTACTATTTAAGCAGTGTCACACAGAAGAGGCACAAGATATTGGGGCTTAACTAGAAAAGTGTTCTCTCTACTAACTAATAGCTGAAACTGAAACTTTTAACTGATTAATCAAATATAAATTCTATAGTGTTGATTGGAGGAAGAGAGGGCTGTGACTATTGAGGGAGAAGCCAGAAGAAACAGAATAAATATAGATATCTTCAAATTCATTTTTAGGTTTGAATCAGCTGTGACTTGCCCAAGAGATGGAAACATAAAAACCTCTGCACCTTTCAGTATTGGCTTATTTCCTGAATAATGTATATGCAGTTTTATACAGTAAAGATCTCACCTGCCTATAATACAAAGTCTTTTTGGATACAACATTATCTAGAACACATTGGGAAGATAAGCCGAACTTCTATTTGCAGATTTTAAACACCTACTCCCAGTGACATACATGAAAAGTCTTTGTTGAATCTATGGGTACCCCTTGCTTTATCTAAGTCCTAAAAAAGTCCTATTCTGTATTTTTGCACTAAACATCTTTGCCTCAAACCATTTCAGTGCACAACTAATTGGCCATAAGGCTATTTCTCTGTAAAAGGTAAATAACTAGGTTGCCAGTTACATTACACTAGAAAAAAAAGTCTTTGAAAACCCTTAGGCGAGCTAATCCAAGCCAGATTGTTTACATTTTCACGAAACTTATCTGGAAAAGTAATCCTGTTTTTTGGTGGAATAGGAGGAGCTTGATTCTTCTTTTGCCTCCAACTTATAATATTGTGTGTTACCAACTTCTAAGTTTGGCAAAGAGAGCATTTGAGAATAAGCTATTGTATGTCAATTATCTAAAGAACATATTCATTAAAGCTTTTGAGAGCGACTGTGAAATGGTTGCTGTTTCTTTTATGTTTGAGATTGTTTGGTAAATGTTTGAATTTGACATGACTGTTCACTGAAGGATTTGCAAAATCTGACATGTTATTATACTGAGGTCGGAGTTATCCATGGAGAAAACTGTGGTAGAGAAAAGACACACATAGAAGGTAGAGACTGATTGTCTCTAGTGAGAGAAGGAAAATAGACAGGCAGAGAGAGCTGACTCAGTCATGGAGGAGCACTAGAGAAGGTTCCAGAAATTATGGCTATTGGGCACTATGGGCTGCCTTTGACTAGCCAGCATTGGCTTCTGTTTTTGGATTCCCATGATAGTATTTCTTTATCATTCTACATGCAATCCATATACTGCTACATTAGATAAACAAAATATAAATCAGTTCCTATGAACCAAAAGAGTATAAATGAAAGGGTGAGTTAAAACTTGAATGTTTTGTAATGGATAATAGTACTATTTAAATGCCATTAAATTTCTCCTAAAAAAGACTTTATTTTGACATGAATAAGCTCCAGTCAGTAGCACTGATATGCTGTGGTACAATAAGTTACAAACCTTGGTCCATAAAAAGTTGTATCAGAATTTTCTGGGGAGGTTTATTATGTACTTTGATTTTTTGGGTTCCCTCTCCAGAGACTGTATTCAGTATGTCTTAAGATAAGCCTGGGAATATACAATTTAAAAAATGCTTCCCAGGTGACTTTGATGTACAATTAACTTTAAGAAAAAATATGAAAGTTAGATTTAGAAGGTGAGACTCAAGTCTAGATAATTCTAGACCAATTCTATTGTATTTTCAAGTTAGATTTCCTCATCTTTAACATAGATGACAATATTCTCTATCAGGTTGCAAGGATTCCTGAAATAATATACACAAAAAAGGCAATTTTGGAATAGAAAATTAATTACTAACTACTAAAATTCCTTTTAAAGGCATTGATGGTTTGGTTTTTTTTTTAACAGATTTTATGAAATCTTAGAATGCTTGCAATGACACAGCCTCTTTCTAAAATATTCCCAGCCTGAAACCCATTCCGAGGAATTTCAAGCCCATAGCATCATCACAAAAGGTTCTCATGCCAACAGGCCCCATGCCAAGAGATTCCCAGGCCAAATTTTTCCAAGGCATTAGTACCAATTTGGTTACTCACGTATAAATATTATTAAGATTCTCCTCTTTTGATTGTAAACTTTTATTTCACATTTTATGTGTTTTGTTTTGTTTGGGTGAGCTTCTTTTTTTCCCCTTCAAGAATATAAACATTGTTTTCAACTCTATAGTTCTCTTTGTTAATAGAGATACAGGTTAATTATAGAAAAGTGGTTAAAAACAAAGTTACAACCACAAAATAAAATATTATTACGCTGTTGAAATATGCAAAATTTCACACATATAATTTAAATCAAAGGTAGCATAGAATATAAAGTATGTATATAGCAGCTTTCTCATAATATGATAAATTAAGCTGTGCTAGGCCTGTCTCTTATACACATCTAGATGTGTATTATATAGTAGAGGATGTAAATGGCCTACTGATATTAGACATCACTATGGAAATATATGCCATAATTCCCTGGATAATTTAGACGCTAGCATGAGTAAGACTTTCAGTTTGGCTTAGGAGACCAGGGGGTGTGATGCAAAAGTGTGTAGGTCTGTTTTATAATCTGAAGGGCAGGTTCCAGTTAAACAGTTATCCAAAACTCAAGGTGTAAACATAGTTAATAACAGTTTTCCCAGCAAAGAGTTTAGTACCACCTGACTATAAAAGTGAGACTGCCTACCATGTGAGTCAAATGATACAAAAATGTGAGTTGGGAGCCTATGTATAGCTCCCTCAGGCTGTCAGGAAACCAAATATGAGAGGAAATAGAAAACAAATAACTTGACCAAATAATAGAATACTTCAGATACTTATGAAATTTTTCAAAAATTATCTTTCTAGAACATAATGAAGAAAGGTCATAGGATGTCATAGGTCATATGTTGAATGTCATTTATCACGACTTTCAGAACCTAAAGTTGCCTATAAAGAATAATGGAAAGAATACTAGAGAGTGTACCGACTTTAGTGATAGAAGAACCAGGTTTGAGTTCCAGTTATAGCAAGGAGTATAGTTGAGTGGACTTAGGCATACATAATAACCTCTCCAAACCTTAGTTTCTCAACTGTAAAATTGAGATTATTCTACTGCCTACTTTACAAAATGTTCTGAGAATGAAATAAGCAATTGTGTGTGGAAATATTTTGTAAAGTAAAAAAAGACTTCACACATACATATGCATATACCTACACACATATCTAGTTTTTTTTCCCTTACCCTGGCAATTTTTAGTCCATTTAAATTACAATTTATTTACAAGTCAAATGACTACCTAGACTTTTTTGTTTGTTTAAAAGCCAATGGGGATATTCTGAGATGTAAGATATACAAAAAATATTTTCTTCCCCAAAACAACAGAATTACAATTTTAAAAGAGGAGAATCAATTCAAATCTCGCAATAGATTTCAAAGCTTTTACCTTAGATCTTCAAGTCATTTGCAACAGCCATACCTCAGACAAGATTCCCAGTTGGAGGGAAATTAAAGCACCAGTTGAATGATATCATGCTAGAACTTCTTTGTCAGCAACCTCCCTCACATCCAATTTGGGCATGACTTTCACACCTCAAGGGATTGCATTGTGTATCTATATGCCAGCTCTGTTTGACCTTACCATTTATCAACCTGAGCTACTAACTAAATTCAAAAGTATATCTAGCCAAATAAGACTTTAATCTGTATATCCAGCAAAATATGACATTAACCTGTTATCTAAGTACATTGCCCTGACATACATACACTTTCAACATATAATTTGCATTTTAAAATAATTATACTAAATTATTATTATTATAATTATTGTAAATTATACTCTTTGGAAAATAGTTATGTGCAATCGAATAGCCAAATTATTATATTGTTCCAAGTCTTAGACTAAATCAATATGATGTTGATTATCTAAACCAAAAGACAGGTAACAGAATTACTTTGGTCAGTGAAATGAAATCTTAGTATTTTTTTTTAAATTTCTAACATAACTGGTATTCCAATGCAAGTAAATACTAGTTATTTATATGTTACTGTCATAATATTTTTTAAGTACACAGGTCCTAGAAAAAGAGACATCCATCCAACATTAAATCAGCACTTTCAGTGGAGAGAGAGAGAGAACACAAAAAAACATAAGTAAACAAAAATAAAACACAAGTCCATTGAATCCATGATAAGGAAATACAAAATATTTTACACTGATCCTCCTCTTCATTGACTCCTTCTTAGGCAGAGAAGTCTCCTGATTGGTTGCTGGAACTTAGAATTACTCCAGATCATTATAACCGAATGACCAGAGGGATATGCTGCCATAATATCCTTCACCACAAAGAAGCAATGACTTCCATANAAGTCCATTGAATCCATGATAAGGAAATACAAAATATTTTACACTGATCCTCCTCTTCATTGACTCCTTCTTAGGCAGAGAAGTCTCCTGATTGGTTGCTGGAACTTAGAATTACTCCAGATCATTATAACCGAATGACCAGAGGGATATGCTGCCATAATATCCTTCACCACAAAGAAGCAATGACTTCCATAAGGAATATTGAATGTCATATTTGCCATGAAGGCACCAAAGTAAGAAATAAAGAAGCAAAAGAATGTTATTACTGTTCTTAATGCATTAATATGAGTTTCAGTCCTGGTGTTTCTAAAACCAAGAGGTCCATTTTGCATCCGATGAGTGTGCTTGTAGAGAGAAATGAATAATATAACAGTGCATATTATAAATATGGTCAGAGGAAATAGTAATGCCAAGTTGACGAGAAGAACTTCATTAATCTGCTTTGTGTTGAGTTTAGTCCTCTTAGCTGTGGCATTCCCGAGGACATCAATATCCACAGTTTTAGGGTAATCCACCTTAATACACAGAGCTGCAATGTTCACAGAGATCAGCAGGCTTCCCAGAAGCATCCAAGGCATTAACTTTGGGATCCTGACTTTCAGCCAAAGAAAACAGGACTGGGTAAAGCCTGTTACCTTGAGGCAGTAAAATAAAGAGAGACAGGTGGCAAACCAGAGACTGACAGAGCTGAAAAACATCCAGAAAAACAGCATTGGTGTACCATAAATTTTTGTGCTGTAAAAGAATGGAAAGAACACTGAGAAAAAACCTTGTACCATTAACACAGTCTGTAGACCAAATCTAGACATCCCTATACATACGAACAGGAGTTGCATGGGTGTCAGCTTTCTGCTTTTGACCAATTCATTACAATTGATGATTATAAGAAATCCATTTACTGTAACCCCTGTGATAAATTCTGCTGACATGATGATAACATGAGGAATGACTGACAAAGAGATCATGTTTCCTACCACAAATCTTAGCTTTTCCTTGTGGACAGTGTTCCACACCTCCTCCAGATGATTTTGCAGATAGAAGCATACAGCATTGAGAAATGTGACCCTCTGCCAACTCCTGGGTCATAAGTGGATCTAGACTCTACACTAGACTTCTTCCTTAAGGAAGAGAATCAGAGGGAGTACTTTTTAAATCTGATGCACTTCATTCAAAATGGTGGGAATGCAAATCCAAAGATTTGAATGATGGTAAAAGTATTCCAATTACATCCTAGCAAAAACTGTCATGTTGACATCATTCAGTTCTCACAATTACTCAATTATATAAAAAATCTGATTATAAATGTTTTATTTAGGTTACTACTGTTTTCTTTTCATTTTTTCCAAATGCCACATTCTTGGGACAGACAACAATTTCTTATTATTGGCACGAGTATCCACTCTTAGATGTGGCTCTTTCTTCATTACACTTTTTCCCTGTTAATACTCATTCTAAGATACTTTAAATGAATTCTTCCTGACCCTTCCCCACCCAGCCCCAGCCCTCCAAAAAGCGATTATTTTTTTCTCCAGAATTGAACATTATTTCCTGGAACTTAACTTTGTAAAGAATCCTTCATTACCCTAAATGATTTCTCATATTTTCAGTCTTCTTGGTAAAACTCTGACCTAAGGTCAGCAAAGCCCAGTGATAAAAGTAGTGTGTAATTTATTCACATCCTTATGTGCTCAAGCTGAAGATCATCATTTCAAAAGATAGATGGTACAGAAACTTAAGGCCAACAGCAGAGAGTGTAATTGCATACACGTTAAAATAATTTTTCTTCCTTTTTACAAAAGGATGTCATATAACCTTGTTGAACTTTAGTTACAGCACATGTAAAAGATAAATAAATCATCACTAGGCTGTGCTTTTGCTTCTGTTAGATCCATACTGTTTCTGTCCTTTATTGTGCCCATCTTTGAATGAAATGTTCCATTGGTATCTCTAATTTTCTTGAAGAGATCTCTAGTCTTTCCCATTCTGTTCTTTTCCTCTATTTCTTTTTTTTTTAATTTAAATTTATTTATTTTCATTGGAGGCTCATTACTTTACAATACTGTATTGGTTTTGCCATATATCAAGATGAGAAGAGGTAGGAAAAAATATAAGATGTTTTCTTCTATTTCTTTGCATTGATTGCTGAGGAAGGCTTTCTTATCTCTCCTTGGCTATTCTTTGGAACTCTACATTCAGCTGGGTTTATCTTTCCTTTTTTCTTTGCCTTTAGCTTCTCTTCTTTTCTCAGCTATTTGTAAGGCCTCCTCAGACAACCATTTTGCCTTTTTGCATTTCTTTTTCTTGGGGATGGTCTTGATCACTGCCTCCTGTACAATGTCATAAACCTCTGTTCATAGTTCTTAGTTATAACTGGAACATGGACATGAAACAGACATGAAACAACAAACTGGTTCAAAATTAGGAGAGGAGTACATCAAGGTTGTCTATTGTCAACCTGCTTATTTAACTTATATGCAGAGTACATCATGAGAAATGCTGGACTGGATGAAGCACAAGCAGGAATCAAGATTGCCAGGACAAATATCAATAACCTCAGATACTCAGATGACACCACCCTTATGGCAGAAAGCAAAGAGCAACTAAAGGGCCTCTTGAAGAAAGTGAAAGGAGAATGAAAAAACTGGCTTAAAACTCAATATTCAAAAAACAAAGATCATGGCCTCCAGTCCAATCATTTCATGGCAAATAGATGGGGAAACAATGGAAACAGTGACAGACTTTACTTCCTTGGGCTCCAAAATCACTGCAGATGGTGATTACAGCCATGAAATTTGAGTGTTTCCTCTTGGAAGAAAAGCTATGACCAAACTAGACAGCATATTAAAAAGCAGAGACATTACTTTGCCAACAAAAGTTTATCTAGTTAAAGCTGTGGTTTTCCCAGTAGTCATGTATGAATGTGAGAGTTGGACCATAAAGAAAGCTGAGCACCAAAGAATTGATGCCTTTGAACTGTGATGTTGGAGAAGACTCTTGAGAGTCCCTTGGACTGCAAGAAGATCAACCCAGTTAATCCTAAAGGAAATCAGTCCTGAATCTTCATTGGAAGGACTCATGCTGAAGCCCACCTGATGCGAGGAGCTAACTCAATGGAATAGACCCTGATGCTGGGAAAGACTGAAGGCAGGAGAAGAGGACGACAGAGGATGAGATAGCTGGATGGCATCACTGGCTTGATGGACATGAGTTTGAGCAAGCTTTGGGAGTTGGTGATGGACAGGGAGGCCTGGCGTGCTGCAGTTCATGAGGTTGCAGAGAGTCAGACAAGACAGACCAAACTGAACTGAACTGTGCTGTGCTCAGTCATGTCTGACTCTCTGTGATCGCATGGACTGTGGCCCACCAGGCTCCTCTGTCCATGGGGATGCTCCAGGCAAAACACTGGAGTGGGTTGCCATGCCCTCCTGCAGGGGATCTTCCCAATCCAGGGATCTAACCCAGGTCTCCTGCATTGCAAGTGGATTCTTTACTATATGAGCTACTAGGGAGGCCCACATCAGTATTACTTAATAACTGTTTGGTTATGGGGCTCAAACTGTTTAGTTCAGTGGCTAGGTCATACTAAGTACTCAATATACAGTAACTACTTATTAATACTGTTCAGTTCAGTTCAGCTCAGTCACTCAGTCATGTCCGACTCTTTGCGACCCCATGAACCGCAGCCTGCCAGACCTCCCTTTCCACCACCAACTCCTGGAGTTCACCCAAACCCACATTCATAGAGTCGGTGATGCCATCCAACCATCTCATCCTCTGTTGTACCTTTCTCCTCCTACCCTCAATCTTTCCCAGCACTGGGGCCTTTTCCAATGAGTCAGCTCTTTGCATGAGGTAGCCAAAGTACTGGAATTTCAGCTTTAGCATCATTTCTTCCAAAGAAATCCCAGGACCAATCTCCTTTATGATGGACTGGTTGGATCTCCTTGCAGTCCAAGGGACTCTCAAGTGTCTTCTCCAACACCACAGTTCAAAAGCATCCAATGTCTTCTTATTTTATTTACCTCAGCAAAAATTAAAAACCTGATTCTGTCAACATTTTTAATAAGACAGTTAAAATGCTTTCAATAAGAAATAAGATTATAAGAGTAGAAAATAAAACAAGCATAGTACTGGATTTGTCACCCACTGTCTTTGAAAGGAATGATGTTGAAACTGAAACTCCAGTACTTTGGCCACCTCATGCGAAGAGTTGACTCATTGGAAAAGACTCTGATGCTGGGAGAAATTGGGGGCAGGAGGAGAAGCGGACGACAGAGGATGAGATGGCTGGATTGCATCACGGACTCGATGGACACGAGTCTGAGTGAACTCTGGGAGTTGGTGATGGACAGGGAGGCCTGATGTGCTGTGATTCATGGGGTCGCAAGGAGTCGAACACTACTGAGCGACTGAACTGAACTGAACTGTACACATCATTCATGGTTTTACTAGCCCATAAATGCACCTTCAGAGCCACCTGCGTGACATTCCCCAGACACCTTCAGGTGACCTCCCCACACATCTTCTATACACCACAGATATCCAAAATGTAGTAAGATGTATCCCATCTTTATCTCTTCTAAAAGGCTGGTTTTGTGACCCATACATCAGTTTCCCTTTAGTGTCTGAATTTGTAATCTTTCTTGTCTATAAACCATGACTGTCCAGTGAATAGTATTTGCCTTGCCTGGTGATGACACAGTGGTAAAGAGTCCACCTGCTAACTCAGGAGATGCAGGAGATGCAAGTTCGATCCCTGGGTCAGGAAGAACCCCTGGAATAGGAAATGGCAAACCCCTCCCCCCTCCAGTATCCTTGCTTGGGAAAGCCCATGGACAGAGGAGCCTGGTGGGGTTATAGTCCCTGGGGTCATATAGAGTCAGATATGATGCAGCATGCGTGCAGACATGACCCCTAGGGGCTACTCCTAATTCTAGGTACAGGTGAATAAGCTTCTTCTCAGTTCCAAACTCTAGACTAGAATCGTGGTTCTGGGATGAAGAAGAAGGAACAGGATTTGTACATTTCATAGCTTGGTGTCCTAAGTAACCTGAGACTGAGTTACAACTATTGAGTGGCTGCATTTAAAAGTTTCTGCTAACTGAGTTTTCAAATACTGTAGGACTCTAAGGAATCTGGTCTTAGTCAAAATAAAAGTCAAGCAATCCATTAACAAATTAATATTTTAATATTTTGTTATGATTGTATTTCACTGAATGAACTTGTTGAATTAAGTGATGTACAATAACTTGGCATGTACCTAATCAGTCAGATGATATTTATATGACAACTAAGTAATGTTTTAATATTTTGTTATTTAATATTTTGTTATGATTGTATTTCACTGAATGAACTTGTTGAATTAAGTGATGTACAATAATTTGGCATGTACCTAATCAGTCAGATGATATTTATATGACAACTAAGTAATGTTAACTAAAAAATGTGACTATCGGGGTAATTTTTTTTATTATAATAGATGTTCATTGTTCTTTGAGGATATTGTTGCAAGGCATTATGGAAATGGTATGTGAACATGGCCAAAATATATTCTATTCTAGTGCAGCAATGGGGATCTTTTATATTTCAGATATCTTCACAACAATAGTCAGTATTTGGGGAAACAACAATCATACTATCTTCTTCGTTCCCTGTTATCCCTTTTCTGTGGTTATTTCTCTCAGTTTCCACAGTAAACTAGGGTAGTAAAATATGGACCAATATATGGAAAATCTTGTTAGTCAAAACAATTAACAAAATTGATTTTAATCAAGGTTAATTTCTTGTAATTATGATTAAGTATAATTATAATTGTATTTATAAAAAGAACTTCTTTTTAAAAATATTGCATATTTATAACAGCTACCTCAGAATGCACATCTGTCACAGAGGCATAAAATCTTAAGATAATATAAAATCACAAAGCATATTTTATGGGTAGGTATCTTGAATCATACTTAGTAGATAAAGATGTAATTTATAATCTGGAATCTATTCTTATTGAGTGTCCAACTGCTTTAAAAATTTTTGCTGAGTTAGTTTTAAACAACCTTGCTTTTGTCATGTTTTCACAGGTATATCTGGCAGTCTGATTTGTGGGTTATATGAATTTGCTAAATAATTTATTTCATTTTGAAATCCTGGATTACAGCTCTAATTTGCCTCTCTAAATACTGCATTACTTAATTGAATACAAAGATTGTATATTCCAAGAACTATTCTAAAAGTGTAATTGACATTCAACTACCCTTTTGCTGGCTTGTATTTGCATTCATGATTTTCCTGTCATATGTGAATTGTTTTGCATGTGCCCTTATTGAACTCTGTTTTGGAAGGAGAATTTTAGAGAAGAGCTTTCTTAGATCTGGGCAAAGTTCACGGCGAGTGAGACAGTGTTGAAATTAGTAATTATAGGCTTGTTTATAGATCTTGGAAAGGCAGTGGTCAAATGGAGAAAAATAATTTTCAAATTAAACAATCCTTGAAAGTTTTACTAAAAAAATAAATTTCTTTGAAAAGAGAAATAATAGTATCTACCTAGATGTTCATTGTTCTTTGAGGATATTGTTGCAAGGCATTATGGAAATGGTATGTGAACATGGCCAAAATATATTCTATTCTAGTGCAGCAATGGGGATCTTTTATATTTCAGATATCTTCACAACAATAGTCAGTATTTGGGGAAACAACAATCATACTATCTTCTTCGTTCCCTGTTATCCCTTTTCTGTGGTTATTTCTCTCAGTTTCCACAGTAAACTAGGGTAGTAAAATATGGACCAATATATGGAAAATCTTGTTAGTCAAAACAATTAACAAAATTGATTTTAATCAAGGTTAATTTCTTGTAATTATGATTAAGTATAATTATAATTGTATTTATAAAAAGAACTTCTTTTTAAAAATATTGCATATTTATAACAGCTACCTCAGAATGCACATCTGTCACAGAGGCATAAAATCTTAAGATAATATAAAATCACAAAGCATATTTTATGGGTAGGTATCTTGAATCATACTTAGTAGATAAAGATGTAATTTATAATCTGGAATCTATTCTTATTGAGTGTCCAACTGCTTTAAAAATTTTTGCTGAGTTAGTTTTAAACAACCTTGCTTTTGTCATGTTTTCACAGGTATATCTGGCAGTCTGATTTGTGGGTTATATGAATTTGCTAAATAATTTATTTCATTTTGAAATCCTGGATTACAGCTCTAATTTGCCTCTCTAAATACTGCATTACTTAATTGAATACAAAGATTGTATATTCCAAGAACTATTCTAAAAGTGTAATTGACATTCAACTACCCTTTTGCTGGCTTGTATTTGCATTCGTGATTTTCCTGTCATATGTGAATTGTTTTGCATGTGCCCTTATTGAACTCTGTTTTGGAAGGAGAATTTTAGAGAAGAGCTTTCTTAGATCTGGGCAAAGTTCACGGCGAGTGAGACAGTGTTGAAATTAGTAATTATAGGCTTGTTTATAGATCTTGGAAAGGCAGTGGTCAAATGGAGAAAAATAATTTTCAAATTAAACAATCCTTGAAAGTTTTACTAAAAAAATAAATTTCTTTGAAAAGAGAAATAATAGTATCTACCAAGAGACATTGGGTACTTATGATTCATTAGGAAAATTTCAGAATTTTCAAATTAAACAATCTCTGAAAGTTTTACTAAAAAAATAAGATTTCTTTGAAAAGAGAAATAACAGTATCTACCAATAGACATTGGATATTTATGATTCATTAGGAGAATTTCAGTTTAGTCACCTTCCAGTAAATACATATGCTTCTAAATGCTCACATGAACCTTGCAAACTAGTGCACTTTCAGTGAAATTTTTGTTTGCTTGCTTTGCTTTTCCTTTGAACAATATGGTAAGAGTCACTTGATTCTAAGATGAGGTTCATAAATAGCTTCTAAAATTAGGATAAACTTTAAATATTGTTATTACCACTAGGTGTTTCCCATGCACAGAGATCAGTTTATTTTGTTCTTATTGGCTATAACTGTACAGATGTCCGAATTTCTATAGCAAGAACACTGATGCCTTGTTCTCTCATTAGCAGCCTTTGGGCACAGTATCCTTGCAGAGACCAAACCTGACTCACTAGAGAAGCAATATTTTAGAGTCTATGAAATATGTCTTCATGTCTTTCAATGTTCAATGTAGTTATTATTTTATGTTGGATTGATTTTACTAGTCTAATGGGTTGTCTATGTGGATTTTTATTTTGAAGACAAATTTTTAAATTTAGTTTCTGAATTCCTTCCCCGAGTTTCCAGAATAATATTAAGTATCAGGTGAGTGAAGAAGAGTCCAAATTGGGTGAGCATCAGGCTAATAACCCAAGCCGCCAAAAATTTCTCCATATGTGTTATTGCACTCAGGAGGTTAGTCTCTGAAAAAAACAGACTCCAAATTTAAATAATAGAAATTAAGGACATTTGCTCATTGTATTCAGATCTGACGATAATATTTAACTTGCCATAAGATTGACAAACATCTATTTTATTTTTAAAATATATTCTAGGCATTATTCTACATGTATGCATGCATGCTCAGTCATGTTCGACTCTGTGACCCTTTGGACTGTAGCCCGCCAGCCTCCACTGTCGGTAGGAATTTTCAGGCAAGAAGCCTGGAGTGGATTGCCATTTCCACCTACAGGGATCTTCCTGACCCAGGGATCGAACTTGCATTGCAGGCATATTTACCTGCTGAGCCATCGGGGAATACTTATTCTCATTTAATTCTTACTGAGAAACTATGGAATTGTTTGATGAACAGAGTGAAGTCACAGTTTTGAAACTTCAGGAGAGTGTAAATAAGAATTTGAATACAGGTGGTTGGCTTCTGATCAGAGCCCATATTATTGACCAAAACATGACATCTTATTCAGGTTGGAATACTTTGCTTGACAAAAATCATCAGAAAATAAATCACATGGAGAATCACAGTTTAACAGCCATAGTCCTTTCCTTCCTCATACACACTGGTAGGGAAGACTTAATAAAATCCATCTGTTTGAGATCATACCAGTGGAATGATAAAGTCACAGAGACCCTGGATTATTAACATATCTGACTGCATCTGGATGTCATGGGACTAAGGCAGGAAAGAGCAAATACAATCTAATAGTAAGCACTCAATAAATATCGTTACTGAATTTTTCTATGGAAGATGAGACATGACTCAGTTCTGGAATGGGAGAGAATTTCATAGGATTCAGGAAAACATTATTGGAAGAAGAAAGGAATCAGATACCAGCACAAAAATCCATACTTTATAGAGAAGGATATTTCGGAATCCTAAAAATTAAGTAACTTATTCAAGGTTCAAATGAGTAAAAACTGACAGAATTAGTGTAGGTAATTTCAACTTTCTGAGCTTACCTTTGCTCAAAGGCAAAATGAGTGCATGGGGAAAAAATGAATTATCTACAATTTTGATTTTGCCAACATTTTCTGCCCAAAGTTGGAAAGTTTCTTGCAGAACCCTGAAATAACTGAGCTGCCTCTGCATCAGCGATGTCCCACGTAGGACAGATAGATAGAGAATAGGATTTAATGATTCACTGATTAATATACTGGATTAATATCCAGTTTTTGAGATAACTCTTCTCAACTTACCCCACCCTAGCCTACTTATAATGTTTATTATAATTCCACTTTAATGGTCTTTCTATGTGCAAATTATAATTTGTATCTCAGAGAATCAGTGAATGAGGAGGTAGAGAAGAGCTCAGTTTCTCAAAGAGACTGTGTAGTTAAGGATTTCGCTATCTCCTTATCACATGACTAAACTTCAACTTTCACTGTGCCATGACAGAGTTTAAACGAACAGGAAATTAATGATGCAGTACTTTTGAAAATTGCATAAAGATGCAAAATGTAAATAATTGCTATGAACTGGTTGAACATGATATATATATATGAACTAGAATAGAGGTAAATTTGGGAAAGGGACATTTTAATTCCCAAGCTGGAATCAAGATTGCTGGGAGAAATATCAATAACTTCAGATATGCTGATGACACCACCCTTATGGCAGAAAGTGAAGAGGAACTAAAGAGCCTCTTGATGAAAGTGAAAGAGGAGAGTGAAAAAGTTGGCTTAAAGCTCAACATTCAGAAAAAAGATCATGGCATCCAGTCCCATCACTTCATGGAAAATAGGTGGGGAGACAGTGGAAACCTTGGCAGAGTTTATTTTGGGGGGCTCCAAAATAACTGTAGATGGTGACTGCAGCCATGAAGTTAAAAGATGCTTACTCCTTGGAAGGAAAGTTATGACCAACTTAGACAGCATATTAAAAAGCAGAGACATTACTTTGTCAACAATGACCCGTCTAGTCAAGGCTATGGTTTTTCCACTAGTCATGAGTTGGACTATAAAGAAAGCTGAGTGCAGAAGAATTGATGCTTTTGAACTGTGGTGTTGGAGAAGACTCTTGAGAGTCCCTTGGATTGCAAGGAGATCCAACTAGTCCATCCTAAAGAAATCACTCCTGGGTGTTCATTGGAAGGACTGATGCTGAAGCTGAAACTCCAATACTTTGGCCACCTGATGCAAAGAGCTGACTTATTTGAAAAGACCCTGATGTGGGAAAGATGGAAGGCAGGAGAAGGGGATGACAGAGGATAAGATGATTAGATGGCATCACAGACTCAATGGATGTGAGTTTAGGTAAACTCCAGCAGTTGGTGATGGACAGGGAGGCCTGGCGTGCTGCAGTTCATGGGGTTGCAAAGAGTTGGACATGACTGAGCGACTCAACTGAACTGATACCTGAAGGTGAAAGTGAAATTGCTCAGTCATGTCCGACTTTTTGCGACCCCATGGACCGTAGCCTACCAGGCTTCTCTGTCCAAGGGATTCTCCAGGAAAGATTATCCAGGCAAAATCTGACCCATTGGGATCATACCAGTGGTAGATTGGTTGGGGTTACCTCTAATTTGTTGACATGTATTACTTTGCCAACTAAGGTCCATCTAGTCGAGGCTATGGTTTTTCCTGTGGTCATGTATGGATGTGAGAGTTGGACTGTGAAGAAGGCTGAGCGCTGAAGAATTGATGCTTTTGAACTCTGGTGTTGGAGAAGACTCTTGTGAGTCCCTTGGACTGCAAGGAGATCCAACCAGTCCATTCTGAAGGAGATCAACCCTGGGATTTCTTTGGAAGGAATGATGCTAAAGCTGAAACTCCAGTACTTTGGCCACTTCATGTGAAGAGTTGACTCACTGGAAAAGACTCTGATGCTCGGAGGGATTGGGGGCAGGAGGAGAAGGGGACGACCGAGGATGAGATGGCTTGATGGCATCATGGACTCGATGGACGTGAGTCTGAGTGAACTCCGAGAGATGGTGATGAACAGGGAGGCCTGGTGAGCTGAGATTCATGGGGTGGCAAAGAGTTGGACACGACTGAGTGACTGAACTGAACTGAACTGATGACCGAAATTCATGGGAATGCCAGGCTACACCTTAATCTCCATCCCTCTAGGTGTGAAGGCCATAAAGTAGTGCCACAAATCCACTGAGTTCCATACCAGTCACTCTCTCTAAGGGCATAGTTCATAAAGCACCCAGCTTTGTCTCATAATTACCAGGTTGATCATTTTTAGTATGATTTAACCGTTGCCAACATAGAGGAGCCTTTAAACTTAAATGACCATAACCTGGTGTTAACCAAGTAGATCCACCCAGTAATTGTGGGATTTTTCCTTTTAATAGATGAGAGGTTAATTTTTTATTGAGACTAAGCTTATCATTCCAATTGAGTTTAAATGATCTTAAGAGAAAACTTAAATCTATGGCCAGCATCAGAGCAGGTATTATTAATTGGCCAGGTGAGAGGATCCCTCTAGGAATATCACGAAGGTAGAACAGAACNAGACTCTTGAGAGTCCCTTGGATTGCAAGGAGATCCAACTAGGCCATCCTAAAGAAATCACTCCTGGGTGTTCATTGGAAGGACTGATGCTGAAGCTGAAACTCCAGTACTTTGGCCACCTGATGCAAAGAGCTGACTTATTTGAAAAGACCCTGATGTGGGAAAGATGGAAGGCAGGAGAAGGGGATGACAGAGGATAAGATGATTAGATGGCATCACAGACTCAATGGATGTGAGTTTAGGTAAACTCCAGCAGTTGGTGATGGACAGGGAGGCCTGGCGTGCTGCAGTTCATGGGGTTGCAAAGAGTTGGACATGACTGAGCGACTCAACTGAAATGATACCTGAAGGTGAAAGTGAAATTGCTCAGTCATGTCCGACTTTTTGCGACCCCATGGACCGTAGCCTACCAGGCTTCTCTGTCCAAGGGATTCTCCAGGAAAGATTATCCAGGCAAAATCTGACCCATTGGGATCATACCAGTGGTAGATTGGTTGGGGTTACCTCTAATTTGTTGACATGTATTACTTTGCCAACTAAGGTCCATCTAGTCGAGGCTATGGTTTTTCCTGTGGTCATGTATGGATGTGAGAGTTGGACTGTGAAGAAGGCTGAGCGCTGAAGAATTGATGCTTTTGAACTCTGGTGTTGGAGAAGACTCTTGTGAGTCCCTTGGACTGCAAGGAGATCCAACCAGTCCATTCTGAAGGAGATCAACCCTGGGATTTCTTTGGAAGGAATGATGCTAAAGCTGAAACTCCAGTACTTTGGCCACTTCATGTGAAGAGTTGACTCACTGGAAAAGACTCTGATGCTCGGAGGGATTGGGGGCAGGAGGAGAAGGGGACGACCGAGGATGAGATGGCTTGATGGCATCATGGACTCGATGGACGTGAGTCTGAGTGAACTCCGAGAGATGGTGATGAACAGGGAGGCCTGGTGAGCTGAGATTCATGGGGTGGCAAAGAGTTGGACACGACTGAGTGACTGAACTGAACTGAACTGATGACCGAAATTCATGGGAATGCCAGGCTACACCTTAATCTCCATCCCTCTAGGTGTGAAGGCCATAAAGTAGTGCCACAAATCCACTGAGTTCCATACCAGTCACTCTCTCTAAGGGCATAGTTCATAAAGCACCCAGCTTTGTCTCATAATTACCAGGTTGATCATTTTTAGTATGATTTAACCGTTGCCAACATAGAGGAGCCTTTAAACTTAAATGACCATAACCTGGTGTTAACCAAGTAGATCCACCCAGTAATTGTGGGATTTTTCCTTTTAATAGATGAGAGGTTAATTTTTTATTGAGACTAAGCTTATCATTCCAATTGAGTTTAAATGATCTTAAGAGAAAACTTAAATCTATGGCCAGCATCAGAGCAGGTATTATTAATTGGCCAGGTGAGAGGATCCCTCTAGGAATATCACGAAGGTAGAACAGAACTGAACATTCATCTAAAATAAATTTCCTAGGGGGTATCCAATCAGAGCCCTAGAGAACAGAAATCCACCAAGGTAAGCCAAAAGTACTAGACATAGGTAATTGGCCACAACCAAACAATTGGTTTGGGTTTTAAACTAGCATAGAATTGTGTCCATGATAGAAAACATTTGATTGACAGACGTAGGTCCAAGGACTCAAGAACATTATAAGAGTCAGATTAACATCTTGGGCAAGCTGTTTACTGCTGATGTCATCTTCTTCTCATCCCAGCATAGTGTAGTTTCCTCTGTTTGAGCATTGTTTTCAAGTGAATTTGAGGTCAGTAGGCCTCTCTATAGACCAGTCCAACTTAGGGGCATTTGGAAGTGGGAGTTAACCCAAGAGTCAATTTCCCTTCAATTTCACCAGGCATGAGCTAGTTAAGAGTACCTGATAGAAAGGTTGGAGACCGTTCCTTAAATTATGTCTTTTTCCAGTCTTGATTGCAGGCCATGTGTGAGGCATTTGATCTTCATCGAAAGACAGATTCCTGAGATAAGCTGCAGAAACAACCCTAGAGTGTCCTTTGAAAGTGAAGTCGCTCAGTCGTGTCCGACTCTTTGCGAGCCCATGGACTATAGCCTACCAGGCTTCTCCGTCCATGGAATTTTCCAGACAAGAGTACTGGAGTGGGGTGCCATTTCCTTTATGCAGTTAAATTTAACATTAATGTACCCTTTCCTGGTGGCTCAGATGGTAAGACATTTAGTAGTTTTCTAGACATGAGGAGATGCAAGGATTTAGATCATAAAATATGTTCCTAAAAACATCCAACTATCTAAAGACCTGTCCCACCAGACTCCCTGGGGCACAGAGTGCCTCACTCCACAATGAACTCCCTCAGGGACTGCTGAAGGTGAACAACTATAGCAGCAGGGGGTTCGATCTCCCAGAGGCAGATGGCAAATGTCTTCCTTGTTCAGTTGTTGGCAATGCTCTTGGTAACTGCCTATTTGTAGTTGACAGCACCAAGTTGAAGGCAATCAGCAATAGAACGAACTGAAGTGTTTCTCACTGGCACTCATTTTCCTAACATCCCCAAACTGTTACTGAAGCACAGCTCAAACACTTCAATTCTAAGATATTCTGAATATATGTATATGCATAACTGAATCACTTCTGTATGCCTGAAACCAATATGACATCATATTAATAAATCAATTAGTGCTGTTCAGTTGCCCAGTCATGTCAACCTCTGTGAACCCATGGAGGGCAGCACACCAGGACTCACTGTCCCTCACCATCTCCCGGAGTTTGGCCCAAGTTCACGTTCACGTTCATTGCATCAGTGAAGCCATCCAGCCATCTCATGCTCTGATGCCCTCTTCTGCTTCTGCCCTCAGTCCTTCCCAGCATCAGGGACTTTTGCAATGAGCTGTCTGTTTGCATCAGATGACCAAAATACTGGAGCTTCCACTTCAGCATCAGCATTCCTTCCAGTGAATTTTCAGGTTTGATCTCCCTTAAGATTGGTTTGATCTCCTTCCTGTCCAAGGAATTTTCAGGAGTCTTCTCCAGCACGACAGTTCAAAGGCATCAATTCTTTGGCATTCTGCCTTCTTTCAATTCAGTTCAGTTCAGTCGCTCATTCGTGTCCGACTCTTTGCGACCCCATGAACCGCAGTACGCCAGGCCTCCCTATCCATCACCATCTCCTGGAGTTCACTCAGACTCATGTCCATCGAGTCCGTGATGCCATCCAGCCATCTCATCCTCGGTCGTCCCCTTCTCCTCCCGCCCCCAATCCCTCCCAGCATCAGAGTCTTTTCCAATGAGGCAACTCTTCGCATGAGGTGGCCAAAGTACTGGAGTTTCAGCTTTCGCATCATTCCTTCCAAAGAAATCCCAGGGTTGATCTCCTTCAGAATGGACTGGTTGGATCTCCTTGCAGTCCAAGGGACTCTCAAGAGTCTTCTCCAACATCTGTTAACAAATAGAGGTGCTCTGTCCCCAATAACTGGAGTTCAAATGGGATAAGAAAGATGCCCACAGGGGAAAAGGATGGCACCGAAAGGAGACAATCACAGACAGAGGAAGTGACCAAGTAGGTAAATACATTAAGTAAATGGAAGTCGGGTTTCCCACCATCAGAAAAGGCAGGAACAAGAGGGAAAGGAGAAAACCAGAATGAACCCCATGGTGTTGAATTCCTGATTTCTGTTCACTGATAAGCTCTGGGAACAGCAACATCAACTAGCAATGAACACACATGAGAGTCCAGAATTGTTTCCTAAAACCCATTCTCCACCTAAAGGAAAACTGGGCTTCTTAATGAAATACTTGATTGCTGGGCTGGGACAGGGAAAATGCAGCATGAATCTGAAACAATCTGTGATACAATAAAGGTAATACAGCTAACCCTTGAACAACATGGGGAGGGGATTAGAGGCACAGACCCGCTGTGCAGTTGAAAATGTGCATGTAACTTAATAGTGGGCCCTCCACATCTACCGTTTGTATCTGCAGATTCAACCATGGGTCCATGTAGTAATGCAGTATTTAGGACTGAGATAAATCTGCATGTAAGTGGGCCTGCACAGTTCATACCTGTGTTGTTCAAGGTCAACAGCACTCAGAGAAACATGAGGACATGTCAAAAGAACAAAGACGTTTGCTTCCAGGAGGTGACCATGGCAAACATGAATATCACAATTAATAAAGATAGTAAGGAATTTTAACCCACTGGAAAATATAAGAAACCATACTAACAAAAAGAAATAAATGAATAAAAGAGAAGACCAAAAAGAAATGATATTTATACTGTTTCTAAACATCATAAAATATTACTAAAAGGGAAAAAATAGAGTGGAGAAGGTGACCAGATAACCACTTATTCAAGTGGGCAAAGTGAACATCTAATGGGACAAATCAAAACCCTGCACCATCTGACAAGCTGCCACCAGAAACCCACAGCATCACTCGTGTCATATTCCTGCCACATCTGTATAACCTTATTTAACCATGCGGAAATAAACCTGAATTGAGAGAAATTTTACAAAATAACTGTCCTGCAAAAAAGACACTTACTCCTTAGAAGAAAAGTTATGACCAACCTAGACAGCATAGTACAAAGCAGAGACATTACCTTGCCAACAAGCATCCGTCTAGTCAAGGTTATGGTTTTTCCAGTAGTCATGTATGGATGTGAGAGCTGGAGTATAAGAAAGCTGAGCACGGAAGAATTGATGCTTTTGAAGTGTGGTATTGGAGAAGACTCTTGAGAATCCCTTGGACTGCAAGGAGATCCAACCAGTCCATCCTAAAGGAAATCAGTCCTGAATGTTCATCGGAAGGACTGACGTTGAAGCTGAAACTCCAATACTTTGGTCACTTAAGGTGAAGAACTGACTCATTTGAAGAACTGACTCATTTCCTGATGCTGGGAAAGATTGAAGGCGGGGGGGGAGAAGGGGACAACAGAGGATGAGATGGTTGAATGGCATCACCAACTCAAAGGACATGAGTTTGAGTCAATTCCGGGAGTTGGCGACGGACAGGGAGGCCTGGCGTGCTGCAGTCCATGGGTTCGCAAAGAGTCAGACGTGACTGAGCGACTGAACTGAACTGATTTTTCAAAAATATCAGGGTCAATGAATGACACTGCTTTATCAGCAAAGTCAATACACTATTCTAAATCCTTTGTTGTCATTTCAACAATCTTCACAACATCTTTACCAGGAGTAGATTCATTTGCTCATTCTTTGCTCATTCATTACAAACAACTCTTCATCCAGTCAGAGTTTTATCATGAGATATCTGCAATTCAGTCACATCTTCAAGCTCCATTTCTAATTCTAGTTCTCTTGCTATTTACACATCTGCAGTTACTTTCTCCACTGAAGTCTTGAACTCCTCATGAAGGTTGTCATCAACTTCTTCCAAACTCATGTTAATAGCGATATTTTGACCTCTCGCTACGAATCACAAATGATCTTAATGGAATCTACAAGGTGAACTCTTTTTCAGAAAGTTTCCAATTTACTTTGCTCAGATCCATCAGAAGAATCTCTAATTATGGCAACTATAGCTTAGAAAATGTTCTATTTCTTAAACTAGAGTCATGTTTTATTATTCTTCTTCAGAATTTAAAGAGTAGTCTTTTCAAACCATTCAAAATTTTATAAATGACAATGAAAATTAACCTTAAAACCTTCCACTGGCTTTGGAAAAGACACTTCCATTTGGGAATGATACATCTGTCCAAAGATTCCTTTTCCCTTTGTGATCTTTCCCTTTTAACTACTATTTCCATCATTAATGGCAAGATCATACAGTTCTTCCTTCAATGTTTGGAAGAAATGATCATGAAGATACTAAGTGAAAACTGCAAGGTCCAAATCAGAATATGTTATTTGTGTAAAAGCAGAAGCCAAAAGAATACATTTAATCATTTGTGAAGACACAGAAGTTATCCAAAACAATACATTTAGAAACTAAGGAAGGGAAGTGGGTAGCTGGGAGACAGGGAATGGAAGAACACTTTTACTATTATCCTTCTGTTCTAAATTGTACTTTGTGGGACTTTCCTTGTGGTCCAGTGGTTAAGAATCTGCCATCAAGGCAGGGGACACAGGTTCAATTCCTGGTCTGGGAAGATTCCACACGGCAACTAAGCCTGCGTGCCAGGACTAATGAAGCCTTAGAGCCCATGCTCTGCAACAAGAGAAGCCACGACAGGGAGAGGCCCGCACTCCACCACTGAAGAGCACCCCCAGAGCGTGATCCCCACTCGCTGCAGCTGGAGAGAGCCCACACATGCGACAGAGATGGACTTTCCTTGTGGTCCAGTGGTTAAGAATCTGCCATCAAGGCAGGGGACACAGGTTCAATTCCTGGTCTGGGAAGATTCCACACGGCAACTAAGCCTGCGTGCCAGGACTAATGAAGCCTTAGAGCCCATGCTCTGCAACAAGAGAAGCCACGACAGGGAGAGGCCCGCACTCCACCACTGAAGAGCACCCCCAGAGCGTGATCCCCACTCGCTGCAGCTGGAGAGAGCCAACACATGCGACAGAGACCGCGTACTGCCTCATGTAAACACATTCTTAAATGTATTAATTAGATAAATAAATTATACTTTGTTTAGAAAATCTGCTCAGAAAAAAAGGTCCGATTTAAATAAAAAACCACTTCAGACTAAGCAGATGAAACAACTAAGCAAACCCACTCCATGGACTACTAACTTTTTCAAATGAAATAATAATAAAAATCAATTTTTACACTAAGGCTGTCAAAAACTACATATATTTCAAATAATTTCACACGAAAAGGCCAACTTAAAGGCAAATTTTATCCAAAATAGAACTGGAATCTTAACTTCAAAAACTAACAATGAAACTTTCAGATTTTTCCTCATTTATGTCTTAATATTTCAAAGACAGCATCCTTGAAGTTTAATACATGTCCTTGCCAATGTACACTCAGAAATACAATCAATCACATTTTCATGTCATCTGTGTCTTTACATAGATGATGTGATTCTGAAAAATTAAAATCGTCAGAGAAAGATTACTGGAGTTGTCCAGGTTATCAAACTATAGACACTTAACAAGTCTATGTCTGGAATCTGGGGCCCACTCATCAGTCCCCACACCATGCTTTCCCCAATCCATAATGATGTGGTTTAAAACCAGCAGAAACAGTCTTACAAAACAGCTACTGACACTAAACCCAACCTCTCCATGTGCTATGGAGTAAGACAAAACGCCAGGTATTAAATACGCAGGTTGGGTACCTAACTGACTAGTTTTTGCTGTTTAAAATCCACTATTTTTTGAAAGCCGATATATGAACATAGTTAGGCACCAGGTAATAAAGAGAAGTGTCCCTGGCATGACCTAAGTATTGTGATCAGAGCCAAACAAAACCATGAGAGAAATGTGTTAGATGTCTACAAAAGGTGTAGCTCTAAGATACAGGAAGAAGGTAAAGATTATTCTGGAAAAGAAGGAAAGAAGTAGTAAACAGATCAGCTGAATAAAATCAACTGGTATAGCAAGAAAACAGATTTAGGTTCTGGAGACTACCCTGTGGAGAACAATGACAAAGGTTGTTTTTTGTTGGAAAAGGCTATGGCCTAGCAATTACGAGTTACAAGAAAAGAATATACAGTCAATGCCCTAACCAAAACCCTTATAGTAAGGCCGGACCCCGGGGGCCACGATGGCCCGCCCCTCCTCTCCCGCCCACAGGCAGGGGAAGTCCCTAACGGAAGGCGCCTCCCAGATCCCGGGGACCACTGACAGCACACTTCACCAGCTAAAGCCGTCCCACCCCAGCCACGGAGAAGGACCTGTCAGCCCGCCACGCCTGGGCCTGCGACCTATGCGAACGCCCGTCCATCTAGCCTAACCATCCCTCGCAATGAACGTATAAAAACCACCGCCAACAGGGTCTGGGCGCGGACTTCCTCGACCTGCCTCGTTCGGGTCCGGGAACCCCGCCCGGGAGGGCTTCCCCATTAAAAAGCCTGTTAGACACTCTTTTGGTGCCCTGGTCTTTTACCTAACACTTATGTATCATTTGAAAAAAAAAAAAAACTAGCACAGAACACAACCTCAGAATTTGCAAGAGAGGTTCCAACCAACATTATTTGGGATGACACAACTGCAATCCTACCGAGCAAGCACAGTTCAATGCAAGGAAAGAAACTGAAGAAATAAATAAAAGAAATTAATATATAAATATCTTACAGACTCAGATCCTTAGTACAGATCAGCCCTATAATTCCAGTTTAAAACACTATTAACAGCTAACCTGTAAGGCCGACCCCGGGGGCCATGATGGGCCGCCCCTCCTCTCCCTCCCTGGGAGAGAAGGTCCCTAACGGAAGGCGCCTCCCAGATCCCGGGGACCAATGACAGCACGCTTCGCCGGTTGCCAGGATGAGCCGCCCCTCCTCTCCTTAGCCGGCGGGGGAAGTCCCTATCCCCTAACGGAGGCGGGAGGCTCCTGGATCTCCGGTACCAATAACAGCACACTTCGCCGGCTAAAGCCGCCCCACCCCAGCCGCGTAAAAGGACCTATCAGCCCGCGACGCCTGGGCCTGGCGACCTCTCCGAAGCCCCGTCCATCTAGCCTGACCATCCCTCGCAGCGAGCATATAAAAGCCACCTGCAACGCGGTCCGGGCGCGGGCTTCCCGGAGCTGCCTCGTTGGGGTCTGGGAACCCCGCCGGGAGCGCTTCGCCATTAAAAAGCCTGTTAGAGACTCTTTTCGGGGTCCTGGTCGTCTTTACCTAACATAACCTAGACTTGTAGTTAGGATGAGATGGCTAGATGGCATCACTAACTCGATGGACGTGAATCTGAGTGAACTCCAGGAGTTGGTGATGGACAGGGAGGCCTGGCGTGCTGCGATTCATGGGGTTGCAAAGAGTCGGACACAACTGAGCGACTGAACTAAACTGAATGAGAAAGGCAAAGAATTCTATATATGCAATTAAAGTCATAATATACTTATAACTTCTTGCATCATTTTTAAAAGCATTTCTAATAGAACACTTTAATTTAGCTATTATGCATTTTACTTTTTAATCTCCCTTGATATATTTTAATACATCATCTACAAATGGAGCCCAGAGTACATTGGAAATCTCCTGGTAAGTATGAGAGAGATCCTTACGAGTGGTAATATATTCTGCCAAGAGTTTAGGCTCTTCTTGGTTATTTGGGCTATGTTTACCAAGATCGTTATAAACTGATGAAGTAAGCAATTGTTTCATCCAATTCCCTTAGGCACATTTCACTGTTTGTGAATATGAGAGAACAGAGATTGTTTTTAAAGATAGAATTTATTTTATTTCCTTGTAATGTTGATCCCTTGGGTAAGGGTCCTTCAAATTAGTATTTAAAATAATTTCTTACTTTTCTAAAGATTTCATTAAATTCCTATATTAAATCAATAGTTTATCATTGTTAGGTGAAAACCATGTTGCTAGTCAGTCAGAATGAAGATCAAATGAAAATGTTAGGTGGGGCAGCAAAGTCATCTACATATACATCACTACAAACTGAGTGAACTGAACATATTAAGTAAACCATAAAGCTTATGTCAAAATTCTGGTTTTTTTCTTTTTTTAATTTGCAAATATAGTCTCACTGTTCTGTGGACTTTACTAATAAGAACTACTTTCAGTCTGGTCTTTTGAAATATCTCACATTAACAACTTACTGAATTAAGCCATACGAATATTTTCTACTCATTCCAGGCAGTGGACTTATGAATAAGTTACAGAGAAATTATAAAATGCTCTAAGCTATTTCAATTGGTTTTAATCAGTCTTCTCATATAGCAGACTTCAGATAATTTCACAATGTTAAAATCATACATCATTCAATGTGATAAAAGGAAAATGGAAATTTTTTTCTCCCAATAAATCTGAATTTTAATAGTATTTTTTCTTGGATGAAGTTCATATATATTTTATGAAGGACAAAATTCGCATTCAAACTTAAAATTTTTTAAAGGACTTACAATGTGGACAAAATTTTTTTTAAAGCTCTAATTATTTATCTCAAATGAAGTAACTAGAAAATGAGTGTCTGATGAACAAAATTTTCTGAGAAAGATGATATTACTAGCTTATAACAACCTGCCAGACCCAACAGACTACTGTTTTTCATATACAAAGGATTTTGTCTACTTATACTCTGATTTCTAGCTATTCTGATTGAATTTTTACTGAAAATATGAATAAAACACATATTTTTATTTTCTTAAGAATTTAGATATATATATTACAACTCTAGATTCTATGTCAAACTATTGGGAAGCCAAAGTTAGCCCCATGAAGGAAGAAAATATAAAAGGTGTCTTATTCACTTAAGAAGACCAAACAAAGCAAGACAAAACAAGAAACAATACATAATGAAGGCAGTACCTTCTTTAATTAGGAAGATTAAAATGCAACATAATGCAACATAAGAAGCTTTTTGCTTTTAAAGTGAATCTCTAAAACTATTACCATAAAAGCTTAAGTCCTGCCTATACATATTGGTAGTTTCCAAACTGTCAGTTTTAACAAGTTAAATATCAGTGAATACCAACAATATGCTGAAAAGAGAATGAAGAGAAAATGAATGACTTTTGGGAAGCAGGCAACAGAGTGATGAAAAGTTAAGTTGAAAATATGAACATAGACTATGTATGTATACAGGCTCTTCTTTAGCAAATGATACACATACCACACAGGAACAGAAAGTAGCATGTCTTATTTTTCAATTAGCCTATTATGTTAAGTATAACAAAATGAATAAACCAGTTCAGGATCTTTTTTTATTTACTTTGAACAGAAAATACTGTTCTTGTTGCACAATAATTTGGAACTGAAAGGAAAATGTGTATCCTGAGAGTTTAGTAGTTTTCAGAAATACTAAGTGAAAATTTTTGAATACTTCATTTAAGTATTTTCCGTGATATATGATTAGTTTGCAATGACGGAAGATGCAAATCTACCTTGAGTGAAATAAATAATAGTTATACATAAAGTTAATGTGAAAATTCAGTTGGATAGAGACACTCATGATCTCTCAGGGCTCCAAGAATTTTTCTTGGATTATAGTTTTTCACTTACATTGCAGATGCCAGTGATGTCAATTAGGTATTGAGACCTTTTGTATTCTTAGAACTAATGAACTCTATAAACCACTTAGAATCTGAAGTTGATTAGTGAGTTACATACCCAGATTAAGGTCCTTATCCTAAAGGAAAAAAGATATATGTATCGGAAGGTTGTAATAACTGACGTTGAAAACAACTGGTTTTTAACACACACGGCATGGAGATAAAGGAATGGTCATTTATTTATTAGATTCCACTGAGCCAGCAGGGGAGCCCTCAAAGCAGTGGTGGATCAATTCAAACTTCCTTTGATCAGGAGTGCATTTACTTATTTCCAAGTTTAACTTTAATTTCAAGTAAGCTTTTAAGACTAATTAATTTAGTTGAATGAGATGTGGTTATAACATTTTGTCTGGTGTATTGAAAGAAACAATTTTAACCTTAGAAAGACATTAGCAATGGAAACCAAGACTGACTTCTAGGGAATACATTTTTGAGTCAATTTTTTCCATAGGAAATCATCTAGACATAATGATGGCCACTATTTGATTACAAAAACAGCTTTTTGGTTTCATATAATGTAAATTCAGAATATTTATCATGTTTAACAAGCATTGTGACACAGTGGATTTATTGTGCCCCCAGTTAATTTGGATTCCTGTTTTCTGATTAACGGACAAATTATTGCTCTCTTGAGATGAACTGCACTTAAAAATCAAAATATTTCTTATGTCTTTGCTTATAAGAAATCTCATTTTCATATTTCATGTATATGTTTTTGAAATTGTTCTAGTTATAATAATTTTTAGGATATGTATAGTAAGATAAAAATACACATCTTGTTAGATATCTTTGGGTCATAATTCATCACCAAAATACAGATATTTTTATGATTAATTATTGTATGGTTCTTTCATAGCTAATATAAGAATATTATTTTAACTTTTACATTAGTAACTAAGTTATATAATAAAATAACTAAATCTGTGAAGTAATAAAAGAGATTATTAAATAATGTTTAAAATTGTTTAAATGGCATATTTACAAAGATAAAATCACATACTATGGTTTTAAATCCAATTTATCTAATCTTTATTTTGTTATCAAGGTAGTCTATATATACAGAATGACACATATTTACATGGCGGAGGGGTTGTAGTTCCTGCTGTGTCTTCTTCAACATTAAATCACCATAGTGAAGGTAAATGTAGGTTTTGTTCTATGTAAATAAGTGAGATGATGGGTCTTTTTACTAATCCATATTTACATGTATTATCCAGATTTTCACTGCTGACAGTGAATCTTGTTAATAGCCATGGTGTTTTATGGAAATGTGTGTTGAAAAGTTAAATACCATGTAAACATAGGGATCAGTCCTGAGTGTTTATTGGAAGGACTGATGCTAAAGCTGAAACTCCAATACTTTGGCCACCTCATGCAAAGAGTTGACTCATTGGAAAAGACCCTGATGCTGGGAGGGATTGGTGGCAGGAAGAGAAGGAGACGACAGAGGATGAGATGGCTGGATGGCATCACCGACTCGATGGACATGAGTTTGAGTAGACTCCGGGAGTTGGTGATGGACAGGGAGGCCTGGCGTGCTGAAATTCATGGGGTTGCAAAGAGTTGGACACAAATGAGTGACTGAACTGAACTGAATGTAAATATGTTATAATTTAAATCCATTATTAAATTTAGTAATCCAATAAGCTGAAATACTTAAATAATGTTTGGTATGGGAAGAGATCTCTTTACTTGCTCAAATGTTCATTAAGTTGTACAGATGCTTAGTGTCACACAACTCAATGTCTGTGTAGAGTTAACAGCTTTGGGTGAGGGAGAAATTTCAGGACACCAGCTTTTAAAAAAATAAAACACAACTTTCCAGGCAGAGTTAGATTTACCAAAAGCTAATGAAACAGCAGTTTCAGGGCCTCTTATTATCACTGGCTATTTACTTCCAAGGCCTTGTAAGAGACCATGGCAATGCGTGTGAAAAGATTTTCTGGTAACTTTTGCAAAAGCAAAATATTTTATCTGCAATTTACTAAGACTGGCCTCCCTTCACTTTGTTTTCTTTGTGAAAGTTAAGAAAGTGAAAGTGTTTTCTTTGTACTTTCCTCATTTTAAGTGGGACTGGAGTGATGCAGCAATTTGTGAGATATGTCTAGAAACAAGTTGAGTTGGTGATGCACTGAGATTAAGTTTAATATGGTATAGTTATGTGATTCATAGTCTCTTACATGAATAGTTACATAAGAGCTAGCTGTCTCTGTGTAGGTATGGCTTTCTACCATCCATCATACCAATTCGGCTGGTGTCATTATCAGGAGTCCAAACTCCTACTGCTTCCTACATTCCTTGGGGCAAGGAATAGCAATTTTATTTGGAAAGCCAGCAGACCAAGAAGATGGTGGACTGGTGTCCCAAGGAACCATCTTGTGTGCTGTGCTTAATCGCTCAGTCGTGTCTGACTCTTTGAGACCCCATGGACTTGGCTCACCAGGCATGTCTGTCCATGGAGATTCTCCAGACAAGAATACTGGAGTGGGTTTCCATGTGCTCTTTCAGGGGATCTTCCCATCCCAGTTAAAATTCAGGCTTCTTTATACTACCAAAGGAAGGGGTGTAGCTGGTTGTTGCAAACTTCTTGGTGCCAGAATCCTTTGTTTTTGCAGCTCTTCATGTAGGTTTGGTTACAATCTTGCTGTAAACCTCCAACAAGACAGTTGTTATTTACTGTTCTACAGCTTTCTCTATGAATGGAAAAGTGTTATACCTTTAAAGGTCAGAGCCTTAAGAATGGGCTATCATGCATATTTCAGGTTAAAAGCAATATTCTTTTAGAGAGGTGCAGAGCCAACACGACCAAGCACAGGCAACAGAGCACAAGGGTTAGAGCTAAAGAAATAGATCCAGTATGAAGTCAGATTTCTTCTTCTCTGTTAAATCATGTCATAAGGATATTAGCACCTGAGTCAGAACCTTTATAAACATGTCCAACAACATCTAACACTAGAAGTATAGAAATGGATGAAAAATTGGTCTAAAAATAAACATACTCAAAAGCTGGTCTGTAAAAATTTGACCTACCTTTATAGCCTACAAACGAAACAGGGATCCTAAAACTTTATGTGATAGCACTAGTGGTAAACAGTGAAACTGAAATAAAATTTTCTAAATTATTATTAATAATAAAACATTTCCACCTATGCTAAAGTATTGAATTATCTTCATATTCTATTTTTTAAGTGCTATAATATTGCTTTATGTGAGGAGGCACTCAAAAACTATCATCCAAATATGCATGAAAATGTATTTTAGAAGTGAGGGAATTATTAATAAAAGTACTGCAATTGTGATTTTTCTCTTTCTAAATATTTCTCACTTTTGTATGCCTAATTCTCCAGGCAAGAATACTGGAGTGGGTTGCCATTTCCTTCTCCAGGGGATCTTCCTGACCCAGGGATCGAACTCAGGTCTCCAGGATTCCAGGCAGATGCTTTAACCTCTGAGCCACCACGGAAGCCCCAATTTTATATATTTTTTAAAATAAAGAGGGCCCAGATTATATAAACTCACAAAACTTGGTTCTGTCCCTTAAGGAATTTACAAAGAAGAACTCCAAAAGGAGAATCTTTAAGAAGTAATCCAACAACCTCTTCGTTATGACTTTCTAACTTGAATACTGATGCTCCCACCACAGTCAGCTTTCAGGGAGACAGATTAATTTCTCTTTATTTAAATCCCTTTAAATTTCCTTTCTTGAAGAAAAAAAGTTTGCATCCAAAATATTACAGTTAGATATTTTTTTCATGGTAGTGTCAGTTCAGTTCAGTTGCTCAGTCATGTCCAACTCTTTGTGACCCAATAAACTGCAGCATGCCAGGCCTCCCTGTCCATCATCAACTCCCGAAGTTCACCCAAACTCATGTCCATTGAGTCGGTGATGCCATCCAACCATCTCATCCTCTGTTGTCCCCTTCTCCTCCTGCCCTCAATTTTTCCCAGCATCAGAGTCTTTTCAAATGAGTCAGCTCTTGACATCATGTGGCCAAAGTGTTGCAGTTTCAGCTTCAGCATCAGTCATTCCAATGAACACCCAGGACTGATCTCCTGTAGGATGGACTGGTTGGAACTCCTTGCAGTCCAAGGGACTCTCAAGAGTCTTCTCCAACACCACAGTTCAAAAGCATGAATTCTTCGGGGCTCAGCTTTCTTTATAGTCCAACTCTCACATCCATACATGACTATTGGAAAAACCATAGCCTTGACTAGATGGACCTTTGTTGACACAGTAATGTCTCTGCCTTTTTTTTTTTTTTTTAATTTGCCAGCACGTCAAAAAGAACTTTTATTCTGATTCAAATAGCCTCTTAAGCACTCATGCCTTTGGAGCAGGGGCTTTCTGGGATGGAGATTTCTGACCCTTCTGAGTTTTAGGAGGAGCTGCTGCTTTCTGGCCTGCACCTTTCTGGGCAGGAACCTTCTGGGCTGGAGCCTTCTTACCCTCAGTGGTGATCTTTTTGCTGGAAACTTGGCAGCAGCAGCAGCTACTGCAGCTGCCCGCTTAGCAGCAAGGGTTTTCCTGGGAGAAGCTTTCAGGAGAGCTGCCTTTTGAAGTTCCTTAACTTCAATCTTGATTAGTCTGTTCCTCATTTTCCTTGCCTACATGACTTTGTAACGATCAAAATCTGTCATCTTGGCTCTCTTTTCTCTGGCTTCAGTCTTCTTGGCCCACCCTGTGGCTGCCCACTTTGCACCGATATCTGCCTTCTCCCAGGCTTCCCAGACATAATTCTGGCGGGTACTGTGTGGGAACTTGAGGATGAAATCAGTGAGCCGTATGCATTTGAAAGGCATAGCTTGTCTCCTTACTTGAGCGCAAAGTCCAGCCACCAAAGCCCTGTTCTGATCAATAACATCTACAGTCACAACCAGCTTCTGACATGAGGCCCAAAGGAGACGTAGGCCATCCGACCAACCTCTACAAAGTGCCCAAACACCATGTTGGCAGCGTTCGGCAAGAGGATTGTCTGCTTTTTAATATGCTGTCTAGGTTGGTCATAACTTTTCTTCCCAGGAGTAAGTGTCTTTTAATTTCATTGCTGCAATCACCATCTGCAGTGATTTTGGAGCCCCCCCAAAATAAAGTCTGTCACTGTTTCCACTGTTTTCTCATCTATTTGCCATGAAGTGATGGGAAAGTGCTGTACTCACTATGCCAGCAAATTTGGAAAATTCAGCAGTGGCCACAGGACTGGAAAAGGTCAGTTTTCATTCTGATCCCAAAGAAAGGCAATGCCAAGGAAAGCTCAAATTATCGCACAATTACACTCATCTCACACGCTAGTAAAGTAATGCTTAAAATTCTCCAAGCCAGGCTTCAGCAATACGTGAACTGTGACCTTTCAGATGTTCAAGCTGGCTTTAGAAAAGGCAGAGGAACCAGAGATCAAATTGCCAACATCCAATGGATCATGGAAAAAGCAAGAGAGTTCCAGAAAAACATCTACTTTTGCTTCATTGACTATGCCAAAGACTTTCACTGTGTGGATCACAATAAACTGTGGAAAATTCCAAAAGAGATGGGAATACCAGACCATCTAACCTGCCTTTTGAGAAATCTGTATGTAGGTCAGGAAGCAACAGTTAGAACTGGACATGGAACAGACTGGTTCCAAATAGGAAAAGGAGTACGTCAAGGCTGTATATTGTCTCCCTGCTTATTTACTTATATGCAGGGTAGGTGAGGTGAAGGTGAAGTCGATCAGTCGTGTCCGACTCTTTGCGACCCCGTGGACTGTAACCTACTAGGCTTCTCCGTCCATGGGATTCTCCAGGCAAGAATACTGGAGTAGATTGCCATTTCCTTCTCCAGGGGATCTTCCCAACCCAGGGATCGAACCCAGGTCTCCTGCATTGGAGGCAGAGGCTGGGCTGGAAGAAGCACAAGCTGGCTGGAATCAAGATTGCCGGGAGAAATATCAGTAACCTCAGATATGCAGAAAACACCATGCTTATGGCAGAAAGTGAAGAAGAACTAAACAGCCTCTTGATGAAAGTGAAAGAGGAGAGTGAAAAAGTTGGCTTAAAGCTCAACATTCAGAATACTAAGACCATGGCATCTGATCCCATCACTTCATGGCAAAAAGATGGGGAAACAGTGGCTGACTTTCTGGGCTCCAAAATCACTGAAGATGGTGAGTGCAGCAATGAAATTAAAAGACACTTACTCCTTGGAAGAAAAGTTATGACCAACCTAGATAGCATATTAAAAAGCAGAGACATTACTTTGTCCACAAAGGTCCGTCTAGCCAAGGCNTCGTGAGGGAAGGCTTGGCACTTGACCTTGAGGCTCTTGGGTCCCAAGGGCAGTGTGCCGCCCGGTGTCCTGATTGATGGCATTTGTAGGAAGCCATCTTAGGAGACTTGTCAGGATTTGGACACTCTTTGGCCCAGTGTCCCGCCTGTCTACAAATTAAGCATTTGCCTCGTGCCTTGTCCTTTAAGGACTCAGAGTTTGCCATAGGGCTTCCTTGGATGGCAGCCAGAATCTGGGCATGCCTTGTCTCTTTCCTTTTCTCCCTTTCCTGGGCCTTGGCCTCCCTCTCCTGTTCTCTGTTATAAAAGGTATTGGTGGCTAGAGTCTGGTGGCTGGAGTCTGGACCATCTCATCTAAAGAGGCAGCAGGGTCCTGCTGCTGTAGCTGTTGTAACTTTATCCTGATGTCTGATCCACACTGGGACAGGAATTTGTCCTTTAAAATCACCTGTCCCTTGTAAGAGTCTAAGTCCAGATTGGTAAGTGGGGTTCTTATTGGGCTCCTGAGTTATTGCTGACCCCCGGGCATAGCTGACTACTTTTTGCTGGGCCACTTTTAGTCCTGCCTTTACACAGATCAGAAAATGATCCTTTTCCCAGATGTGCTCAGGGTCGTTATAATTCCAATTAGGATCTGAAGTGGGAACCACAGTTTTCCCCACTGGGTTTTATCGCTTGACATATGAAGCTTCATAGCATACCTTCGGGCTTCCTTTAAGACCCTAGCATACTCAGGGTCAGATAAAGTTTGACTAAATATGACCATGATGTCCTTCCATGTCAAGTCAAAGGCCAAGGTAATGTGTTGGAATGTATCATATTCCAATATATCTCTATATTTGCTGGGTCCTCTGTATAGCTTCCCAGGTCTTGTATGATCTGTCTTAGTTTTAAGAGGGAGAAGGGCTTATGGACCTGGACTGGTCCGAATTCTCCAGTTTCAACTAAGGGACATACTCGAGTTGGCTTTTGTGGAGGGGGTGCTTCCGGGTATGGAGGCACGTTTGGATAGAAGGAAGGAGCACCAGGTAACTTGGGAGCCATGGGAGGTGAGCCTTCGCAGAGGGCTTCCTTCTTTTGGTTGTCTGTGCCTAACACCATTTGCCTGGTAGGTTCACTTTTAGGCCATACAACGATCTCATACTTAACACTGAGTGCCTTCATATCTCTTGGAAGAAAATTTGGACATAGGGGATCTCTGTCCATTTCCCTTATCTTTTGCAGAATAAGTCTGGCTGCAGGATGGTGTTGTAATTTAAACTGCCATCTTCAGGCCAGTGTTCTTATCCCCCAGAGGATACCATGGCCCTCAGTGGCACAAAAGAATTTTAAGCGACTTCTCTTGAGAGTTTGAGGATTGGAATAGATTCCAGTTATCAAGAATCATCTCAAGGGCGTCTGTCAGGAAGTGGATTGGTTGTTTTCCATCTGAAAGACAGTGGTGACAGAGAGGAAAAGAAAAAAAACAACTAATAGGCCTCCTTCTATTTTTATGGGTGGACTTCCTTAGGGGTGAGTCTTTCTGAAGCCTATCCGATTCAGTATTGTTGCAACCTGAGAGCTGGGTGTCCCCAGGTCAGGGTGCAGATCCCCTGCAGGCTGAGTCGTGACAGCCTCCTGGAGATCAAATTCCTGGGCAAGTCAAGGCAGGTTGGCCTCCCGAGAATTGGGTCCCTGGGCATTGGTCAAGGCATGTCGACCTCCTGAGACCCCTGAACTGGTGGATCCCCAAGCAGGTTGAGGCGTGACAACCTCCCAAGGACCAAATCCCTAGGCAGGTCGAGGTAGGTCAACCGCATGGGACCCCTAGCTGGGGTTGGGCATCCCCAAGGTCTCCAGCGTGACCAGTGCTGGGTAGGATTAAGAGGCTGTAATCTTAACTTCATTGCTGGTTTGTCCACTGCAGATGGGAATAGATAGCATGATGTAAAGCGATCCAAGCCTGTGCCCTGAGACGGAAACAGTGAAACAGCCACCAGCCTTATCCTCTTACTGCTCTGAGGGAATGTAAGTCACTGATTTCTTCCCTTAGTCCTCCATAAGAGCTGCTGCTGCTGCTAAGTCACTTCAGTCGTGTCTGACTCTGTGTGACCCCATAGACAGCAGCACACCAGGTTCCGCCGTCCCTGGGATTCTCCAGGCAAGAACACTGGCATACAAGCAGTTTAGGGTATTTCCAATGGGAAACATTTCATTGTCATAAACCCACTTTAGGTAATAACAGAAGTAATGAAAAAGGAGTGAGTTTCCTTGGCCTGTTAAGGGCATTCAGTTCAGTTCCTATCTGAGGTTAGTTCAGTTACTCAGTATTGTCCAGCTCTTTGCAACCCCATGAACTGCAGCACACCAGGCCTCCCTACCATCACCAACTCCTGGAGTCCAACCAAACCCATGCCCATTGAGTCAGTGATGCCATCCAGCCATCTCATTCTCTGTCGTCCCCTTCTCCTCCTGCCCCCAATCTTTCCCAGCATCAAGGTCTTTTCAGAAGAGTCAGCTCTTCGCATCAGGTGGCCAAAGTATTGGAGTTTCAGCTTCAACATCAGTCCTACCAATGAAACACCCAGAACTGATCTCCTTTAGAATGGACTGGTTGGATCTCCTTGCAGTCCAAGGGACTCTACTCTAAAGAGTCATCTCAACACCACTGTTCAAAAGCATCAATTCTTCAGCGCTCAGCTTTCTTCACAGTCCAACTGTCACATCCATACGTGACCACTGGAAAAACCATAGCCTTGACTAGACGAACTTTTGTTGACAAAGTAATGTCTCTGCTTTTTAATATACTGTCTAGGTTGGTCATAACTTTACTTCCAAGGAGTAAGCGTCTTTTAANCTCCAATACTTTGGCCACCTGATGAAAAGAGCTGACTCATTTCAAAAGACCCTGATACTCGGAAAGATTGAGGGTGGGAGGAGAAGGGGACAACAGAGGATGAGATGGTTGGATGGCATCACCGACTCAATCAACATGGGTTTGGGTGAACTCTGGGAGTTGGTGATGGACAGGGAGGCCTGGTGTGCTGCGGTTCATGGGGTCTCAAGGAGTCAGACATGACTGAGTGACTGAACTGAACTGAACTGATGGGACCAGATGCCATGATCTTAGTTTTCTGAATGTTGAGCTTTAATCAACTTTTTCACTCTCCTCATTCACTTTCATCAAGAGGCTCTTTAGTTCTTCTTCACTTTCTGCCATAAGGGTGGTATCATCTGCATATCTGAAGTTATTGATATTTCTCCTGGCAATCTTGATTCCAGCTTGTGTTTCCCCCAGCCCAGCATTTCTCATGATGTACTCTGCATATAAGTTAAATAAGCAGAGTGACAATATACAGCCTTGACATACTTCTTTTCCTATTTGGAACCAGTCTGTTGTTCCATGTCCAGTTCTAACTGTTGCTTCCTGACCTGCATATAGGTTTCTCAAGAGGCAGGTCAGATGGTCTGGTGTCTTTTTCAGAATTTTCTACAGTTTATTGTGATCCACACAGTCAAAGGCTTTGGCATAGTCAATGAAGCAGAAATAGATGTTTTTCTGGAACTCTCTTGCTTTCTCGATGATCCCGAAAATGTTAACAATTTGATCTCTGGTTCCTCTGCCTTTTCTAAAACTAGCTTGCACATCTGGATGTTCACAGTTCATGTACTGCTGAAGCCTGGATGGGAGAATTTTGAGCATTACTTTACTAATGCTAGTAGTGTCAGTGAAAGTGAAAGTGAAGTCACTCAGTTGTGTCTGACTCTTTGCGAACCGTGGACTGTAGCCCACCAAGCTCCTCCGTCCATGGGATGGAGTGGGTTGCCATTTCCTTCTCCAGGGGATCTTCCTGACCCAGGGATCGAAACCAGGTCTCCCACATTGCAGGCAGATGCTTTAACCTCTGCGCCACCCTCAGTCGGTAGCGTAAGGGGAGTGTGTAATTGCCTCAATTCTGTCTCATCACAACAAAATTTGTAGCAATGGCTGTTAAAGCCCTCAGCATGTCACAGCTCTTGGACAGTGTTATAGTTCCATGTTACAGCTCAGTTTTGTTTAGAAAATACATCCTCAGGTGTGAGGGCATGGCGACCCAAAAGACACAAAGAGAGAGAGAGAAAGAGAGAGCGCACGTGTGGGAGAGAGACCCTGGCCCTTTGGCTCCTCTTTTTGTGTGTTTTTTCCTCCCCCGGGCCTGCCCTATGTACATCGAGCTAGCCAGGAGTGCTGTTTGTTCTACTGAGGTTCTCACTCCAGTACTTGGACCTTCCTTTGTTCTATTTTTGCAGGCTTTGCCCTTCCTTGTTTTTTCAGTTCAGTTCAGTTGCTCAGTCATGTCCAAATCTTTGCGACCCCATGAATTGCAGCACGCCAGGCCTCCCTGTCCATCACCATCTCCCGGAGT